>CM076570.1:216473242-216739227 GCA_034641835.2 Pinus albicaulis
CTTAATTCTAATCAATCCTATGCAGAAAGAAATCTAAAATTCAAGAATTAAATAAATCACACTTAACCAGAATCACTAATTAATATCTATGGCAAACTATTTAATCAAAAAGGGAATATTGCAACAATTTAACACTGAGTAACTTATCCATGCCCTGTGATTGCAATTTTCAATGATTGATTAACCAAATAACATCAGTCATAAGGAACAACAATCGAAACATTTAAATAACTCAGGTAAATGAAAGAATAATATTCATGCAGAAAGTAAAAGTGATTAAGACTTCAAATCAATGGAAACAAAAACCACTCAATGCTGATAATAATTAAATCAATTTCAATTCTACAAAACATGGAAATAATTAATTGCAGAAAGGAAAATAAGAATATAGCTCAAAGAAGTAGTAGAGAACCTAGTGGTCGGACCCAAAGCCTCCAGAAGTCTCTACCATAAGATATTCAGAACACAATTACGAAGGAATCGCTATCTCTTTCATTAAATTCAATAATCAAGTTACAACATCGCTTAAAGCAGAAAGTTTGTCTTGAATAATATAGAATTACAACATACAGGAAAAGTCTCTCGTTCTATTTCACCTATCTGTCTTTTATAACCTATGGAAAAAAAAAAGGATAATAGTGAATCCTCATAATCAAGAGATCCTGAGGATTCACAACTATCCAGCAGATTGCATTATGAAATAGGGGTGATTCTCCTCATATTTCGCTGGTTCACATGAACGAGATATGATTTTCCTTTTCTTGGTCGTTGTTGTTCAGTTTTTTGAACAACATTTGTTTGGTTCAGATTTCCTGCACATTAAAACAACGAAAGTTATTTTTTATGCCAATTATCACATGGTGGGCTAATAATTACTTTTACCCTTCATTTATGTTTAATTCTTCTAGATTTATTTCCAAAGTCAAGGTAAAAATATGAAAGTTAGTAATAAATCGAGCTAATTATCAGGGTAAAATGTACCTTTTTCATGGCCCAACAACATCCAGACCAGTTTTCTTTCTTTTTTCAACATATAAGGAGAAATTTGACATTTGCATAAGCCTGAGGGCTTCATATACATCACTTTGAGGCACTTTTTATGAGAATTGAAGTTGACTTAGGGCTTGTGAACAATAAATCCAGACAAAAGAAATAAAGACGTAATCTTTTCTCAATAAACGATTTTCTGAGATTAAAAGGAAAATTTTGATTAATGTTGTCACTTAGTCACAAATTCACTCTAGTGTTGAAAACATGATAACTTGAAAAATCACTTCTCCTAGAACTAGCACGTACCACTAGGTAATTTCTCAAAGGAATAGATAAATTAACAATGAGATGTGAAAAATGCTTAGAATTGTTGTGGTAATGGTGTAGGAATTTGGTGCATTACTTTGTGCTTCGTCTTGTCTCATGGAGGAATAAACACTAGAAATATATTCACTAAGTTCTTTAGGAACAAAGATGATACCATGTGCATAAGTGACAATATAAACCATATAGATTTTATGTGAAAACACTTATTTTTTACATAAGTCCATACAATGACACTTCATAAAAAGTCTCTTAAATGTTGTCCTAGTGTCATGTTCATGGAAGTCCACATGCAATCTGTTATTACTCCAAAATTTCCCAAGAGTTGTTATGTGCCTTAAAAAAAGAAATAACAAAGGTAACTATCAACAAATTTTGGATATTAGGATCTAGAATTCATAATGCTCAAAAAGGGCTCTCTCTTATTGATTTAGCTTTGTTGTTTTAATAACTTTTAGGCTAGTTATGTATTCTTGTTTGATTGGTTTTGATTTGTTGGTGAAATTACTGATTTAGATGGATAGGTGATTTTCCATTTTCCATTGGGATATGGAGTCAATATACCTTGAAAACATAACAGGATCAAATTATAAAGGAACTGTTATAGTGCGGGATAGCTAAGAAAAATCAGATCTCAAGGCAAAAAGGAGAAGTGGTTTTCAATCGGGATGAAGGGGTAGTTAAGAATTCCATAAACCAGATAATTAAGAAAGGTGAAGGAGGTCAATCGGGATTAGAGGGAAATTAATAATTCTCTAAACCGGATATCAGAAGAAAACATAAAATGTATAATAGTTTAAAGCAGAGTGTATTTAAACAAATTCTGCATTAAAAATCCAATTATAACATTAAAATTTAGAAAACATGCAAGTTTATGGAATACTTAAGAAAATAACATGAACAATTGAAATATACTTCATTGAAATAACTCAACACATGAATCCTGTAAAGAAATGCCTTTATTACTTGTCATGTATGTCAACTGGAAATGGTACAATAACCCTTAAGTTAATAGATCAATCAGTTATAGAAATATTCAGAAATCCACCCTCAATACTTCAAAATGATGAAGTATTTATACAAAAACTTTACAAAATATCTTCTCAACTGACTAGGATTTATTCTAGGAAAACAAGTATCTTTATGAAAAACGATAGACACCTTTTAACTAGTTGAAACATGTCCCTATTTTATTTTATTGTAGTCATCTGTTTGTTTCTTTCACGTTGTCTGCTTCTTTCATATGTTTTCTTTCGCCTGTATTTCATCTGTTTACTCTTTAACTTGTGCATTCTTTTACCTGTCTGCTTCCACCTGTCACAGTAAATCACACCATTTTTCCCACATTTCTTCATCTGGAATATTTATCTTCATCATCTTTCGGTAAATTTCATCTGCTTTTGAATGCTTAGCAAACATGGGCTTATTCACAAAATGGTGATTTACTTCATGCTGGAGGTAAAAGAAATTCTCTAAACTTTGAAAGAGTACTTTGCCTGTGGGTACGCCTTTCATTGTTGAACTGTTGGAAGTCTCTTTGGCTAGTTCCCTCATTTTCTTGTCATATTATTCATGCTTCATTAGTTTATCATTGATTACGAAAGGATTAGGCAGACCTTTATGTCTTAATACATCAAACTTATTCATAAACCTGTTAACTACAAGTTCCATTCTTTGACATTTATCTTCAAGCTATCTCATCAGATTTCTCTTCGAAATCACTTTCTTCACCTCTAAAATATTTTCTATTCTATTTTTTATCCCAAGTTCTTCTAATTCATATTTGTTTTTGGAATTAAGAAACTTGATTATTTCATAGGCTTGCTCTGGTTTCTTCCCAAGATCTGTTTTAACCTTTTGAATTACATTACCAACTTCTTTTACCAAGTCATTCTATTATAATATGATCTGAATAGAAGGGCAAATATCATTAACTGAGGTAATGATATTGGCCCACAACCATTGTTTTGCTTGGGCTAAAGGTTATTTCATTGATAACTCCTTTTATAACTTATGGATTCTTTCAGTTAATTTGTTGGCATTTTTTACTTCTGCCAGATGCATTACTTCTGCCATTTTCTTGTCATCTATTAAAATTTTCACTTATTCTTTGAGCTTGTTAATTTCAATAGTTCGAATAGACACATCTTGCATTTCCTTGATCAATTTTCTGGACTCAGTGGGATGGGTTGTTGGGATATTTGATGTTGTTGCTAATGTAGTTTCTAGAACTGTTGTTGATACTGGAGCTAATGTAGGCAATGGGGCTTATGTAGAAGCTATAGGAATAGTAGTAATAGGAATTGACTCCATGCTGGCTTTTTTTCGTGCACTATTTTTTCCATTTCTTTCAATTGAGTTGTCAACTGAATGATGAGATTCATCATTTCATCCTTTTGATTATCACTTTCCAAAACCTCTTTGGTTTGTGGATGCTTTGTATTTGGTAACTTCAGTTGTTTCTTTAGCACATCTATGTCTGCATTCTTATTTTTTATTAGTTCTTCTGCTTCTTTGATATCTTTTGGATTATAACCAACTTCCATTACCAAATCTTCAAGTGACTTTATCCTGTTATACTTAGCTTGTGATGAATCTTACTCTAGTTATAACTGTATCTTTATATTTTCTAGAGAATTTTGTAATTTCTGGACACTTAAAGCTTTGTGTGTCATGGTGGAATAAATCATTTCTCCTTCCTATTTGTGAAGCTCAATCTCGTCTATTGTATGCACATATTTAGTAAGAACTTCAAAGTTTGTCTTTTTATAATCTTATAATTTTTTTGGGGCCTACACTTTTTGCTGTAGAAATTTCATTTGCATATTTCTTGTTCTGTAGTCAAAAGCTGAAGGAAGTCTGTTTTGGTCACTTGGATTTTGTTTCTAGTATTGGGCATATGTTACAACCTTTAATGCTTCATTTCTGATTTTAATCTCTTTGTATTTCTCTATGATATCTTTCTCTTTCTCAACTGGTTTGCTAGATGATGAAACCTCTGCACTGTTTTTTTTCAGAATGATTTGTGCATTAGAGGTTGATGGAAGATGTGTTTCTCTTGAAAGTGTTGGAGGTGTATCATCTGTGACAACAATATTGGTTTCAATAGTTTCAATTGTATCAACTATCTTTTCCTCCTCTATCATTGGATTTACCTTGGTCTTCTTTCTATACATGAGCTTGAATTTTGTATCAGAATTAGTTTCTACAGAATAAGAGCCTTCCTCTCTTGCCTTCTTTGAATTTATGTCCTGTGGGCTTGGAGTAAGCAAGATGGAAATAGTATCAACCTGCTTCTCCACCTCCTGTAAAATATTTTCCAACCACTCATACTGGTTGGAATACTTTTCAATTTCAGGCTTTGACTCATGAATGAAAGGAATCAATTTGAACTTAACTCTTAATTTACTTATGACGCCCAAGGGTTCATATGGTCGTTTGAAATTTCTACTGAACATAAACTCTTGTAAACATTTGTTTGCTTGTTGTCCAACATTCCTACTATTACATATAAAATGCCCTAGATGGTTTTTAATCTTGAATTGGGTATTTTTCTTAGCTAAAAGGAAATTGATTTCATTTGAATTCAAAATCTGTTTGATGTATTCTAAAGCAAATATCCTCATTGGGAGGTATTTGGGAAGCTTGTATGGAACTAGTTCGCTTCCATACACTCTGATTTTTTCATGATTCTGGTATAAATACCAGTCTCATGTTTTTCTCTACTCTGACAACTGTAAAACCTTTTTGATCTCTTCACTGATTCTAGGTTGAATGCTACTGCTTAGCATATTAAATACTAGATAAACAAAAGAATCAATGAAGTCTTTGAAGTTGAATTCAGTGGAATCCTTTCTGATCAAGGATGTCCAAAAGACAACTGATTCGGGATTACCCTGAGTGTCTGATCTTTGGAGGTTAACTGCAAAACTTTCTGAGTGGAAATATATAAACATATGAAACAAAACTGGGGAGTATTTGAATACTCCTTCTTTTGGAAATTTGATCAGATGATCATGGATGGCATCTGGCAGGTATTGGGGAAAATTGAAGGTTATAGCTAGAGGTTGTCCTTGGAAAAATATGGATAGGAAAGAAAGAATAGATGCATCTACATGATCATCAGTGAAATATCCTAAAATACATGACAACATGGTTACAATCTGCATGGTTCTTTCTGAAAGCATGGTTGCTGAGTATGGAGGATTCTTCTTAGGAGTTTCTACTGATGGACGGAGGAAAGTTTGGAAGATTTGGAATATTCTATGAGAGTCCAACTTCAATTAAAGCTCAGTAAGGGTTTTAATGGATAATGGAACTTCATCAGGTTGCGGTTGAATATGTAGCATCTAATTGATGGATTGAGTAGTGATTGTGAATAGGATTTATTGGTTTGGGGTAATTAAAGCTCTTTCATTGGGTAAATAGCTTACTTGGCATAGTCTGATGAGTTCTGGGAACTGATAGGTCTATAGGAATATGTATTTGGGTAGGTTTGAATCCCATAGATGAATGTCATCTTCTTGATCAACAAATTTATCATGGCTCCAGTAGTAGAGCTCCAAAAGGTTGGAAGGAGTCACAGAATCATTGATTTTGAAGTCTTTATTGGCCAAAGGGGTGTGGTTGATATCCAAAATTAGTGGTTGAAGAGGGTTTACCATTTGAATGCCTCGGGAAGCCATTAATTTGCTTAATTTATTAATTTCTACACTTAATTGAGCAAGGTAGGTATTTATGATTACTTGGAATATTGAAGTTTTGGTCTTGGAAGGGGTCCTAGTAGATGCAAGTTTCAATTTTCAGTCAGCAATGGCTTTCAAGTATATTTTCCATAGATAAATAAAAATGTTTAAATAACGGTTTTAGGTGGATTTTTTATTACTTTTGAACATTGGGGCTTATCGCAATGGCACAAGGGTTTATTTCAAACAATGGTGGTTTCATCGCAAGGTGCGGAGATGGTTTAGAGGATTATCGCACAATAAAATATGATCTTGTTGTTTTAGGATGAGGGGGTGCGATAAAATCTGGTGGCGCCGCGTGGCAAGGTGAGGGGTGGATAAAAACACCCATTTTGCACCCCCCCGCCCCCCCAAATTGGTTTTAAATATCGAACGTTGAGGGGTGTGAAAAGGTCTATTTCTCGTGGGATATGATCAATGGTGATCAGGTGGAAGGAGGAAGTTGTGTGTTTTCAAATAGGTGGGGCCGAGAATTGATATGCGGAGGGGTAAATATAAGTGGGCCGGGGATTAATCTATGCAAGGCAATATATTAAACGGGGGGTTATGTGAAATAAGGTCGAGAAAATAGACAGGTGGAGGGGTTTAATTAAATGGGAGTTTATGAAATAAGTTTAGGAAGTATGTTAAGCGGAGGGTTTAATTTAAAATGGAAGTGGGGCCCGATAACATATTTATTTCATGAGTTTAAACTTTGATTTAGTGGGTTTTTTTTGTTTTATTTGGAAAGGCAGAGACAGTAAAGGGGAAGGAGTTTTTAACAAGGGAAAAGGTTTTTTAGGAGGGGAAAATGGTTAGGAAAAGGGGAAAGGGATTTTTGCAAGGGGAAATGATTTCCAAGAGATGGAAAAGGGATTTAGCAAGGGGAAGGTGTTTAGAAAGACATTGTTGATAAGAGATAAACACAATGATGCTTTCCATAACTCTTGAAAGTATTCTACCTACCCATTATTTATCCTGACATTTTTTACTTGATTTTTTTGGGTGCATTTGAGCTTGTTGACCCTTTTATTTTATTTTGATAAGAAAACTAACCTATTTCTAACCTTATATCTTCCAATGGCTCATATTAAACTTATGAGATCATTTTATTCTCTACCTAACTATTGATATTCCAAGATTAAATGGTTTGGTAAGATCTTTATTCGCTAACTATCATGACATGAAATTTAAAGGCATGAATAATCAATATTAAATTGTATGATTATCATGAACTGTGGCAGTTTGGACAAGCTACACACAATTTTATTTGCAAAATTAAAGTAAACTAAGAGTAGTGGCATTTGAATGTGCAACACTTTCAAAATTTATTTTTGTCTCTTTTTGTGGGGTTCGTACTTTATATCCTTTTTTATCCTTCTTTTGGCCCTTTGATTTTTCTTTTAGGACATACCCTCTTTTCATTTTTTAATATGGAAAACATTTGCAGAAAGAAAAGGTATGTAAAATATTACAAGACTCAACATAGTCAATTAAAAATTATGATTCCTATTGTTGAGTCCTAAAATTGTCTTCTCTTTTACAAACCTTCACTTCATTTCATCATTCCTTTATCACTTCATAAGCCTAAAATAAATGAAGAATGATTAGGATTGCTTAAAGGTTACATAAAAATGATTAACATGTTGCATTTTCATGGTTTTTGTTGTTTTAATAATTTTGTGCAGTATAGCTACAGAATACAGACGTTTCATAGCCGATCAGGCGTTCTGCAGTTGTTTTAGTGGTTGAATATGTTCCAGGTGTCAGTTGGAGGATTGGGCCACATGGGTGTTTCTAGAATGATTCCTACATGGATTCTATCCTACTCACTCAGTCCATATCAATAGAAAAACGTGTCTAAATTCATGGTCAAAGGTGGAGTCAAACTATGTTATCCAAATGCAGTAGGACTCTTGATTTGAGTCCAGGAGTCCTATTACAAGTCTAAATTCGAATTAGGAAGAGTCCAACAGTCCTATTGCAATTCTAATTTGAATTAGCCACCTATAGCAAGTATATATCATAATCAATTATGTATTTTCCCTTTAAATATTGGTTGTACAAGACCAAAAAGACAGTTCAGAAAAAGTACAGTACAGTTCAGATTTACAGTGATATTCTATTTTTAAATGTTGTTTTAATAAAGGAGATTAGCCTCTAATGTTGTACTAAAGACAACCTTGAGGAGTTAAATATTTTTATGCCAAATTGATAACAAAGGGCCCCTACTATCCAAGGAGGCTTCTACATGCTTTCTAGATAAGTAGCTTTGAATTCTGTTTTGTTATATTTCTTACTTAGACAGTTTTCTGAGTTCATATCTTTTAGTATCATGTCTTGCCTTGTTTGTTTAAATAACAAATCCTCATGATGTTATAATTAGTCTTTTCTCAAAGCTTTTCCAACATATCTCTATTCAATGAATGGATTTAATTGTGGCGTCTTGAGTTACCAGCACTTTAGCTCTGTCATTTAGATTAAAATATCCTCAGTATCCTACAACCATTCTTTTTATTAAAAGCTTTTCCAACATATCACTATTATGTGAATGAGATTTGGTTGTACTATGTTGAGTTAATTAGCATTTTCTGTTCTAGAATTAGATATAAGATCCTCATATTGTTACAAGCAGTCTTTTCTCAAAATTGTTCCAATAAATCTTTAAATCACAGAGAAGACTTAGTTGTAATGTTGTGGGTTACTGCTTGCTTGTTGTTTAGAAGATCCTTATCACATTATGTCTAAATCTCCTTCAATAAAATCTTCCAATAAATCTCTAGATGATGAACGAGATCTAGTTGTAATGTCATAAGTAATTTCAAATGTTCATAGAATATCCTTAGCATATTGTATAAATCTTCTTCTCAACCTATCCCAAAATACCTCTATCATATGAATAAGATTGCACTATAATATTCTAAGTTGATGTCTATTTTTAGGAAGATCTTCATCACATTGGAGTTTAACCTCTTTCACAAATTATTCCAGCAAACCTCTAACTAAATGGATCAGGTTGAATTATAATGTCTTGAGTTTCCTTTTATGTTCATTTGTAGGCTATAGCATCCATGGATTAGGATTCTCTGTGTTTTATCATTTTCTAGTTAAGAAAAGATCTTGCAATCAAACTCTGTTTTAGTGCATTTAGTAACATTTCATTTTCTTCCTCTTTGTCATGAATTTAGTTCTATCTTCTTAGCATAAGGTAACATATTACAAATCAAACATAAAACAAAAAACATAAGTAAAACACTAAAAGCAACGAAGTAAGAAAAAGGGATACTTAGGCACATATAGTTTATGTTAACAATTTAGGACACTAAATTGACTAAACATTTTGGTGCTGTTGCAGGGGAAGTGTAACTAGGTAACCTTATTTCTTACATCAAAAAAAAAAAAAAAACTTCAATCACCTACCACAGCCACTATATCATGTGGTGCAGTAAGAGCCACACATCCACATCATGAATTCATATTTATGCAAGTAGAAGAAGAGGTGACAAAGGAAGTTGAAGAAATGGATGATGAAAATGAGGAAGATCCTTTTGGATTTCCCATTCAAGAAACTGATATCAACGTTCAAATAAAGAACATCTATCCATCTGTACTTCCTAACTTCAAAGGTATGAGATCAGAAGACCCGAAAACCTTTCATTTTGAATTTCAAATAATTTGTAGATCTTATGGCTATTCATTGCACATTCAAAAATTGAATTTGTTTCTAGCAACATTGAAGGATAGAGCTATTAGATGGTTCATGACTTTATGAACAAATTCTATAAGGACATGGGATGATATGAAAAGAGTATTTTTGGAAAAATATAAATATTATTTCATGCATCATGACCTTAGAAATGAAGTCTTTAAGATGAACCAAAAAGAGGATGAAAGCCTAGAAGATTTAGTGGAGAGATTTACTTATAGTATCAAAAGATTTAAATTTCATAATTTAGGATCATATGTATTAAAAAATCTCGTACTAAATGCTATAAAGGATGAATGGATTGATCTTCTTAATCTTGTGGGAAAAGGAGATGTCTATCAATTACCATTTCAAGAAATTTGTGAACTATGCAAGAACATATCAAGAGGAAAAGCAAAGTGTGTAAGATCCCCTCAAGATCCATTTATGGAAAGAGTAAGTAAGTCAGCATCAGGATTGGTAAGTCAATTTGCTAAACATTCTTGGTAATTTAAATGAGCAAACTGACATGCTAAGAATGAAAAACAAGAAAAAAGTTGCTTCATTTATATTTTTCCCTAAATGTAGAAAGAAACATGCTTTGCATGAATGTCCACTTGATAACATTAAAATGTGTAAAATTAGTGCAGGATCACATACTACTAAAGATTTCCCATCATTACCAGGGTTGAAGGCAGTTTACCAGAATGATAATGGAGCAAATCAAGCATAAGAGAAACTTTGTTATGTAGCTCCAAGATAACTATGGAAGCCTCATCAACTTAATATGATTCAATATCCTTGTGCACAGTTTCAAGGTTAAGCACAAAAATCTCAAGATAATTGGAAAACACCCTTGCCTTGGCAACCTTGGGCATCTCAATCCCAACCTCAAAACCAACCTTGGAAACCTTGGCCATCTCAATCCAAACTTCAAAATCAATCTTGGGAACAAATTTAGCAAAGGCCCTACAAAGGGAATCCACCATATCCTCAATATTTCCCTCTTTATCCTCAATACCATCATCAATTTTATCCATACCATTTACCTCCACCACAACATCAATATCATCCTAATTTGACCTCAATTCAACCTTTCCCATTACCATCCACACAAGCACCCCAAAGATCCATTCCCAATCCTCTACCTACACAACCATTTCATATCCCCAACAATAAAACATCTCAATCAACTTACAATTTTGAGGTATTGAAAAATGATTCAACAGATTTCATTGAAGAACAACAACCAGAAGAAGAAGACTCAGATAAGGTCCAAGAATCATGGATGTCTATTGATAAAGAGAAGATATTGGAACCAGAGATTGAAAAGTCTCATGCATGCCTATCACCAGATTCTATGAATGAAGATCACATCTTTGAAGACTTGCATTTCATGATAGAGGAAAGAAAATGAAGACAAGATTACATTGAATCTTGGTTCAAGTCAGTCATCAGATCCCAATGCTCAATTATTCAATATCTTCTGACATCATCTAAATCAAGACAGTTGGCATCTCATATACTGGTACATATCAAAGAGTATCTTTCAAACCTGCATATGAGTTTATCTATCATCTTGTTACAAACATGGTTCCATTGGAAGTATTCATATACTTGAACAATATTTTATTTTTCAAGTAGAGTAGGAAATAAAAAAAAAAGAGAAAAAAAAAGGAAAAAAAGAAAAAAAAAAAAAAAGTAAAGAGAAAAATAAGTCCTATTGTGAAAACCAGCTTGCTGGCGCAATTGGACATGAGATTTGTTTGAAAACCAGGCAACTGGCGGGCAAAGTTCACAATAAGTTCTGCAATTTCATGATGGTTTCAATCTTTCATGGTTCTTCAAATCATTCTTGGTTCTATGCTCGAGTTGGATGATGTGGAATTCCTTAAGGTCCACCTTCCAACAAATTTTGTCCCATCGACCTCAACACTTTATCTGGGATCAAGATTAGAGATTATTTGAAGTGCCTTGGAGCTTGCATTCATCAATGGCAAGCCTCCTCATTGATAACAATGGGAATACAACAATGTCTCTTGATTGTCAAATCTTGCAGGCGACTCGACTTCGACACATTCATTCGTCCCTGTCAAGATGCACTGAGGTACCTTGACACTCATTTACATTATCGATGAGTTGTCTCGCATTGGTTAACGATTTTCATTATTGATCGGTAATCCAATGATTTCTTCCCATGCTCGACTTCGACACATTTATTCGCATGGTAAGAATTGTACCATGAATGTTGGCTTTGATGAAGACTAATGGTTTTATGGAATCAACGACAAATCGCAGCAGTGAATTTTATTAGTTTCTTGTAGCATCATGTTCATCTTTTTGTCAATTCAATAACAGCTGCGGAAAGTGGCAGTTTCTGCAGCTATTGCTGTAGCAGCCTGTTCTTGTTTTTTTTGCAACTTTTTCCAGAAGGCAGTTTTGGTGCAATTTTTGCAAGAGATTGGAGCAGAAATAAAAAATTCTGAGCTTCTGGGTTTTCTCAAAATATGATAAATTGAGTAAGACATGGACAGAATTTGAAAAAAAAACAATTTTTAAGGGCATTTCAGAAGGGTTTTTCAGGCAGATTCTCACTTTTCAGCATTTTGGACAGATTAGGACAGATTTGAGTAATTTTGCACAGCAGCACCTTTTCTTCATCAAAATGAAATTCTGGAAGCATGTGGCAGTAGAGAAGGTAAAAATACACATTTTCCCTTTGGAATCACTCAATTTGGCCTTAAAATGAGTTCGTGGCGTACTTTTTTGTTGCAACATTGGGCAAAATGAAGGGTGAAACAGGGCAGAAATTGATTTTATCATAACTTTCAAACCATGCATCCGTTGGTCCTGAAATTTTTATGGTAAATGCATTGAGGTAGGGTGAATAAACACAGAAAATTTCAGAAAATTTCAGTATGTATTCTTCAAGAAATTGGCCACTTTCACCTACAGCCATTTCTCATTTTCCGGGAGATCCGTGTAACCAATGGCAGAGATTTTTCGTCGGAAGATGCATAATAATATTGGTAACAACCTCAGAAAATTTCAGGGAAGTCTGATGTACCATTTGAGAGAAATTGCAAAATTCATTTCATTTTACAATTTCACTCCATCTCACGCCACTTTCATTCCATTTCACAAGTCATATTCCACTTCCACTCCATTACATTTCACATCCATATTCCATAGCCATACTTCATTTCTTTTTACAGATTGCATGTTGCAGCCACATATTATTCAGCAGTTCTGACACAATTGTACAGCCTACAAAGAGATGATGATTACATGAAATTGAAGGATTATGTTTTGAATACCAACATGCTAAAAGATGACCAAAGGAACAACATAAAGCACAACAATTAACAAGGTAAAAATTCTGAGGTAAATTGTGAAAATTATTTTAATAGCAAAAAGTTAAAAAATAAAATAGATACAATGTGTATAATCATATGTTTCCTAAAAAACCTATCATTCGAATTGATTAACATATCTTGGCCATATCCCTTATCCAACATTTCATAATGGACCTCATTAAAACCTTGATTAATGACTAAAAATCATAATAAAAAATGTAACCTACTAGTACACATCTCCTTAAGATTGTATCATTCACTTATTTCACCACAAGTTCATCATAGATTCTCCATCAGATCCGTAGCCACTTCATTATCCCTTATAGCTTAATTACATCCATCCATTCACCTCCATAACACTTTACAACTAATCCATCTTCAGACACAGAGATACAGTTTCAAAAATAAAGCATTAGACTCTGTAGTCAATCTAGCTTCAAGCATAGAAAAGCAATTCTAAAAGGAAGATAATCTTCACAGAGGAGGAATGTGGCTAACTGTCAGGACAGAACCAGTTGGAGTCAAGTATTTGGAAGGATCTCCACAAGTAAAGGAGCTACTACAACAAGTAGGGTGGTTAAATTTTATAGAGAAATTTTATGGCTTCCATAAGGAGATTACAAAATCGTTTTCCAAATCTTTTGATGGAGCAGAAGAAGAAAAACGGACATGGTTATTGAAAATAAACTTGACACTCCACTACAGGAGGAAGATGAAGAACCAATTTCTGAAAAGTTAACAGAGATTAGAAAATAGATTAGGGCAAAAAGAAAGGAAAAGACAACGAGTGAGTATATTGATGAAGAAGATGAGAATCCACCAAAGTTAAGGAGAAGTTCTAGATTCAGAGGAATGATGAAAAAGACATTGATAAAGGAGGCAGGAATTATAAATGTTGAAAATGAATAAACTCTGGTTCAAACACCAATTGATAGATCTCCTTTACCTCAGTTTGAAGAAGACCCTAATAGAGGAACTCCTAATATAGACCCAGCTCAACGAAAAATTTATGATTATGTGGAATCTTTGGAAAGAAAGGCCTCAGAGAATCAATAAAGATCCCTTAGTCCACAAGAACCTCCAATAGAAGCCCTGAAGAAAGATAATTATGAATTGGAGATATTGAACAAACACATGAAGAATGAGAATGAAATCTTGAGAGAACAAGTTAAAATTGAAGAATGCTATGAATAATACTCTCACTCTGCAAATGGGGACACTGCACAAAGAAAAAATGAAGCTAAAGAAGAGGAATAAGAAATTGAACAGAGCCCTCGTAAATTTCAAGTTTAAATTACTCATGAAGAAACCTAGAATGACACTAACTAGCAAAAGAAGCAGAAAGATAAGGTTGGATGTTCTAACAGAGGTTTCAGAGCACATGGAATAAGTTTTGATGAAATTGCATGAGGACATGCAATAGTTTTGCAGTGGGGGTATGTTGAGTCCTAAAATTGTCTTCTCTTTTACAAACCTTCACTTTATTTCATCATTCCTTTATCACTTCATAAGCCTAAAATCAATGAATAATGATTATGATTGCTTAAAGGTTACATACAAATGATTAACATGTTGTATTTTCATGGTTTTTGTTGTTTTAATAATTTTGTGCAGTATAGCTACAAAATAAAGACTTTCCGTAGCCGATTAGGCATTTTGCAGTTGTTTTAGTGGTTGAATATGTTCCAGGTGTCAGTTGGAGGATTGGGCCACATGGGTGTTTCTATAATGATGCCTACATGGATTCTATCCTACTCACTCAGTCCATATCAACAGAAAAACGTGCCTAAATTCATGGTCAAAGGTGGAGTCAAACTATGTTATCCAAATGTAGTAGGACTCTTGATTTGAGTCCAGGAGTCCTATTACAAGTCTAAATTTGAATTAGGAAGAGTCCAACAATACTATTGCAATTCTAATTCAAATTAGCCACCTGTAGCAAGTATATCTCATAATCAGTTATGTATTTTCCCTTTAAATATTGGTTGTACAAGACCAAAAAGACAGTTTAGAAAAATTACAGTACAATTCATATTTACAGTGATACTTTGTTTTTAAATGTTGTTTTAATAAAGGAGATTAGCCTTTGATGCCGTACTGAAGAAAACCTTGAGGAGTTAAATATTTTTATGTCAAATTGATAGCAGAGGGCCCCTGCTATCCAAGGAGGCTTCTACATGGTTTCTAGATAAGTAGCTTTGAATTTTGTTTTGTTATATTTCTTACTTAGACAGTTTTCTGAGTTCATATCTTTTAGTATCATGTATTGCATTGTTTGTTTGACTAACATATCCTCATGATGTTATAATTAGTCTTTTCTCAAAGCTTTTCCAACATATATCTATTCAATGAATGGATTTAATTGTGACATATTGAGTTACCAGCACTTTAGCTCTGTCATTTAGATTAAAAGATCCTCATTATCCTACAACCATTCATTTTCTTAAAATATTTTCCAACATATCACTATTATGCGAATGAGATTTGGTTGTACTATGTTGAGTTAATTATCATTTTATGTTCTGCAATTATATAGAAGATATTGTTACAAGTAGTCTTTTCTCAAAATTGTTCCAAGAAATCTCTAAATCACATAGAAGACTTAGTTGTAATGTTGTGGGTTACTGCTTGCTTGTTTTTTAGAAGATCCTTATCACATGATGTCTAAATCTCCTTCAATAAACTCTTCTAATAAATCTCTAGCTGATGAATGAGATCTAGTTGTAATGTCATAAGTAGTTTCAAATGTTCATAGAAGATCCTTAGCATATTGTAGCAATCTTCTTCTCAAGCTATCCCAAAATACCTCTATCATATGAATAAGATTGCACTATAATATTCTAAGTTGATGTCTGTTTTTAGGAAGATCCTCGTCACATTGGAGTTTAACCTCTTTCACAAATTATTCCAGCAAACCCATAACTAAATGGATCAGGTTGAATTATAATGTCTTGAGTTACCTTTCATGTTCATTTGCAGGCTATAACATCCATGGATTAGGATTCTCTGTTTTTTATCATTTTCTAGTTAAGAATAGATCTTGCAATCAAACTCTGTTTTAGTGCATTTAGTAACATTTCTTTTTCTTCCTCTTTGTCATGAATTTAGTTCTATCTTCTTAGCATAAAGTAACATATTAGAAATCAAACATAAAACCAAAAACATAATTAAAACACTAAAAGCAACGAAGTAAGAAAAAGGGATACTTATGCACATATAGTGCATTACACTTCAACAGTTTACTAGCCCTGGTCGATAATTTATGTTAACAATTTAGGACACTAAATTGACTAAACACCTATTATTATAGGACCCTAACAGTGGCTCCACTTGGGGATGGCATCTACTAGTGATATGTCAAGAAATTTATGATTAGTGGCCTTGAAAAATTGACTTTTATTTCCTTATAACTTCTTTCTGTGATCTCCTTTATTCAAACATATGATAGTATATATTTTAAATCTTAGGGCCTTCTCTTCAGGCTTCAAATTTATAAGATAATCATCCAATCAAATATAAAATTTGCTATGCTATTTTCAATGAGAAAAATAAAATGAATGAACTACTGGTTAATCTAGACAAAAATAGTGCTTCAACATTCTACCATTGACTGGTCCACCTGGTAGATTTGTTCCATCTAACTCTTTCAATAAAAATGCATTATTACCTTTGTAACCATAAATGATGTGTGGTCACTTCCAAAGAAAATCAAATTTCCCATGTTTCCTTTTTCTTCTCTTCTGGAATGCCATTTCAGTACTTTATCACCTATGAATAAATCATCTACTTTAGTTTTCTTATCAAATATATTATTCATTTTGTCTTTAATTACTTGGGATTTGACATGAACTTCTTCCCTAGTTTACTGCAAATGAATTTTTTTATTTATCCTTATTCAGATGTCATTTGGTTCTACTTCCAGCTCTTGAATCATTTTCATTACTGGCACTCCTTATGAAGATGGAAAAACAACATCCATCCCATATACCAATTGACAGGGAGATGTACCAATAGATTTCTTGGTAGTTACTGTTAATGCCCATAGGGCATTAACTAGCCTTTTATTCCAGTTTTTCTTGTTATCTTCTAATAGTTTTTTGATGATGTTGACTAGGCTTTTGTTTGAAGATTCTGCTAATCCAATACCTTGAGGGTAATAGGTAGTGGAATGGCCTAGGGTGATATGGTATTTGTTACAAAATTCTATCATTTTCTTGGATTTGAAGGAAACAACATTATCAGTAATATGCTTTTATGGGCACCCAAATCTAGAATGGATGTTGTTCTCAAGAAATGAAATAATGACAGATTTTGTGGCTTGTCTAGAAGGGATGGCTTCTATCCATTTGGTAAAGTAATCAGTGGTTGTCAATATCCATTTATGTTGGGCAGAGGAGGATGGGTGAATTTCACCAATGAAGCCTAAACCCCATTGTTGAAATGGAATTTATACTGAGATAAATTTGAGGGGTAATAGTAAGATTTTCTTCTTCCCTTCAAATATTTGACATTTGTGACAAGAGGTCACATACTTTTAAACATCTAAAAAAAGAGTGGGCCAGTAAAAACCTACCCTCAAAATTTTGTTAGCAATTGTTTTCCAATAGAAGTGTCCCCCACAATCTCCAACATGAAATTCCTGCATGAATTTGTTGGCTTCATCTTTTAATAAACAATTTAATAGGATTCCACCATCATCTTTCCAAAATAAAGCATTATCTAAGATAAAATATTTCATTGCTTTCATTTTTAAGAATCTAATTTTAGTTCTAGATAAACCAGGAGGAGCTTGTAGGTTGAGTAAAACAAATATAATGTCTCGATACCAGGGTGAATTTATAAAAGCTTCACTGATTTGTGGAGTCACCATCTCTTCCTGATCATCTAGGGCTGCAATGAAATTTATGTCTAAGGCCTTACAGTTCGATTCAGCCATGAGTTTAGCCAAACCTTGGCCTTTGATTAATTTTGTAGGCTTGATTTCAGTGTCATATTCCAATATTGCGGAAATCCATTTTCCTCTTTTTCCATGAGGCCCATTCTGAGTTAGAATTTCCTTTACCATTGAGTTTGGAACATATGCAATTATGTGATAGTATATAATATATACTCTGAAATATTTTATGGCTTTCACTAAAGCAAGGGCTTTTTTTTCCATGATATTATACTTTATTGTTGTATCCCTCAAAGTTTTACTGAAGAAAGCAATGGGTTGCTCAAGACCTTCATTATTCTTTTGCAATAAGACTGTTGCAATGGTGTGTTCTAAAGCAAATGAAAAAATTATGAAATCCTCATTAAAATTAGGACTTATGAGGACAGTTGTTTTAGTAAGTGCCTCTTTGACCACTTCAAAAGACTGCTTTGCCTCTACTGTCCATTTAAGTGTTGAATCCTTCTTTAACATACTATTTAAATTCCTAATTAGTTCTGCTAAGTTAGGGATGAATCTTCTAAGAAATTTTATTTTACCTAGAAATGCTTGTAATTATCTGATGTTTCTAGGATGACGGATAGTTAAGATTTCTTCTATTATAGCTGGATCAATTCTAATACCCTCTTTTGAAATAATGTGTCTCAGGGGTTTTCCTTCTTCTAATCCAAAAAGTGTCTTTTTAGGATTCAAGGATATACCAAATTTTCTGCATTTTATGAATACTCTTCTCAAATGATCTAGATGTTCATTATCGGATATGGAAAAAAATGTGATATCATTTAGGTAAATAACTAAAAAGTGTTGTGAGTCCATGGGGCCACAATGTAATCCTAGCCGACCTAACAATAATAATGTAAGGGCACAATAATAACAATATGGGGGTTACAGGGATACAACAATAACAATAATGGGGGCTACACTAACATAGTAAGGGGCTACACTATTAATATAGGGACTTAACATGCCCATCTCCTTTAAACAAGTGTTGTCCCCAATGCTTGATTATTTCTTGATGCTTCTGTTGTTGGGAAAAATACTGAGAGGGGGGGGGGGGGGGGTGGTGAATCAGAATTTACTGCATATTCAAAACTTTTTAATTTTTTCACTCTCTAAAACCCATACGCTACTTTCCTTTAGTAAACTCGCGTATACACGCGGATATCCTTCAAACAACTCGCGTATTAGCAGAGATCTAAACATGCAGATATTTATTAACTTAGTTCTTTGCACTATTCATTCATCCGATGTTATGTTAACAGTAAACATGTGTAGTAACAACAGAATAAACCATCACACAAAGCATCACACATGAACACCAGGATTTTTAGGTGGAAACCCAAGTCGGGAGAAAACCACCGCTGCAGTTGCTCAGCCTTCAATATTTTATTACAGAGAAAACATCTTACAACATATGTGCTGGTGCAGACTCTACCAGCACGCAGGCACCCACCTGCGCTCGTTTACCAGCCTCTCCTGGAAGGGAGCTCCAACCCCCTGACTCGTTTACCAGCCTCTCCTGGAAGGGAGCTACGACCCCCCGATCTCGTTTACCAGCCTCACCCGGAAGGGAGCTACAACCCCCTGACTGAAGGCTACAACCCTCAGCACCACCTTGGACCACGTTTCATCAATTTTCACACTGGATCCAACAACTTCAATAGAACACAACTTGCAGGCCACAATTCATCATAGACCGAACCCTTTCCATGCTTTTAAGCACAAATAACCATAAAACGTATACATATATAACTCATCGATGCATATCACTAAACCAACAGAATAGACGACATTTCTTACTACGTACTTCAAAGAACCCTAGTTTGCATACGCGCTTTCCTTCTTCTGATGTCGCGTATATACGCGCTTCCGTTCACATAAACCAGCGTATACTTCTGTACATATTACAGAGCTCATTTCATTGCACATACGCGCTTTCTCTTCAGCGAAGCCGCGTATATACGCGCTTCCTCTTCGGCGAACTAACGTATAGATCTTCAACCATTATAGAGCAGCATACTTCTTCAGATCAGATATTCAGTTCAGATTTACCCTTTTACTTCAAACAGATGTTTGCCTCATCTCAGATCTAAGCCTTCCATAAACAGATCTAGCAAATACAAGTACATTTCAAATCTACATCCCCTTCTTCATCATTTCTTCATAGGTGCATCATAGATTCAGATCTATCATCAAACCTTTACCCTTTCCATACAGATATACTTCACAGAGAAGTATTCATTCAAGCTCAGACTTCTTGCACCCACACACATGATTTGCACAATGAATTTCTTCTCCTTATATAGGTTTACCCTTTTTCAATACCATCAGCCCCTTTTTCAATACCATGAGCCAAAACTACATTACTTCCGATGGTATTCCTGGACGGGGTCATTTAGACAAATCATTACCCAATACAATGGGTCAATACCATGGTGGTTACCCCTGGTTTTGCACTTTATGAGCGCTTTTGCCTATACGTGACTTGGCACATTGTTTCCCGCGTGCATACGCGACTTCTCATAGACATATCCGTGTATACCTTGAAACATACTCTTTTCACCATAGATTTAGCACATGCTGAATTCCTTTCTTCATTGCCTTATGTACTCACTGTAGATACATCAGATTTAGTTCATCAAGACATGTTCTATCAAGCACAACTTCATCAAGTAAGTTGCCATCATCTTCATCAAGTGGGTTGCCATTCAAGGACAACACTCTATCAAGTGGGTTGTCATCAAGGACAACCCTCAGCATCATATTGCCAACAAACATCATATCACATCATATTTACATCATTTACCAAGTCCATTAAGTCAAGAATAACTTCATCAGGTGGATTGCCATCAAGGACAACACATGTCAACAATCTCATGTTTTCATCTTCATTCAGTGGGTTGCCATCAAGGAACACACTCTGCATCATATTGCCAACAATCTCCCCCTTTGGACTTGATGGCAACCACGATGGTGTTTGGTTACCACAACAAATAGTTACATTAAGAATATAATGACACCATGTCACATTCCCCATTTTTGACACCATTCTCTCTCTTCATTCAAACACCATGTCACTCTCCCCCTTTGTCATCAAGGGCAAAGGGCGGATCAAAACCAACATACTGTCTCCCTTTTCTCCTCATGTAGAAGAAGCGTTCTGCAGATCTGATGTATACTGAAGTGACCAAGCTCCCCCTGAGTTTATGCTGAATCTTCAAAACATATTTTCAATGAAGTACATGACTCTATGACTTTCCTATCACCAATGACTCATAGTTACATCAAAGATCCATCCAAGTGAATTTACATATGAGACTCAAGTACCCAACCAAGTGGGTTTACACATTTCAACTCAGCTACCCAACCAAGTGGGTTTACAAAATTTGACTCAGCTACCCAACCAAGTGGGTTTACAAAATTTGACTCAGCTACCCAATCAAGTGGGTTTACAAAATTGACAAGTCCTTACATGACTGTGTTAGAGTCGGTCTTTACAACCCTCCGTCAGAGATCGTTTCGCTTTTGCATATTCATTCTTAGGTGTCTCGCTTGTTCCACTTCGTTGCATTTCGCTAGGAGCATGCCACTGACTGACGAGGGGGTCTGGTTGTCATGTGTTTCCTCATGTTTATACCTGCAGGGCTATTTAAAAATTCTTCAAAAATTACTAAAGTTCATCGTCATTTCATTCATGGTCATTAAATATCAGTTTCGTTAAAAAAGTCTTTAGTCCTAGAGTCTAGGGTTTTTGAGTCTTTTGCATATATGTCATAAAGCCCGCAGGCCATGAGGTTGGTTTCGCAAGTTTTGATTTCATATTTTTATTATCATAAGCATTTGAAAACATTTCTAGTCCAAAACTCTGTTTTGGAACTAGAAATTGTTTAATTCCATTTTTGTAATAATTATATTCATTTCACCATGAGAAGCTTCACTACAAGCCTCTGATCTTTTCCTAAGCTAAAGTGTCGTATCCCTGCAAAAGACAGCAAAGTTATCAGTCCAAAAACTCAGAAAAGCCAAAGAGAAACATTGTAATAAGAGACCAAATGACAAAGTGCAGAAACATTATGAAAGTGGGTTGTCAAATAAATTTGAAAAGCAATCTGATTTGATGAGATATTTATTTCATATATAAACATGACAATCAAACTCATTTGCCAAAAATCCGCAAGGCAGAGGTCGAAGTCAAGTTTTTGAAGGCCGTAGGCAAGTTTTCATAGTTCTGGACAGTGTTTGGAGGGTGCGCAACCCACTTGAAACGGGTGAGATCCACTTGAGGGGCGCGACCCACTTGAGAGCCACAGCCAGTGTAAAGTTGAACGGGTGAGACCCACTTGGGGGGTGCGACCCACTTAAACCAGCGTGCGACCCACTTAAATCAGAACCCAGAAAATTCGTTTTTTGCGCCCAGATTCGATTCTAGTCGACTCCAAGAGCTTCCAAACAGGTTTTAATCATTGCTCATTCGATTTTTAATATGGTTGTGATGTCATTGATGTTGGGGAAACAAGCCATCCTTGGAGAAAACATATGAACCCTTCATTCACATGCAAGTTAATTCTGTAAGGGTTTTGAAATTGTATGGGCAGTTTTGTGGAAAATTTGAAAACCTTCAAATGGTGGATATGTTCACACCCTAGCACGTTGTATAGATGATCCTCACGCCCTCAGTTATCATCTTGTCACTGCTGTTCATGCTCTTTCATATTTTGCAAAGTCTTATGTCGACTAATTTATAGCCCTCATTACCATAATATCACCATTGTTGTTGTTATCATTATATTACCACTATGATAGTAATTTGTGTCACAATGGTCATGGTCTTCTCCCTGTTCTCTAGTTCATGAGCACAGTCCTCTACTTGTTTGCTTCTTTGAAAAACTTTGCCCATCATTACCAAAAGCTTGCCCCATACTTTGCAGCTGGCATTCATTTGTGAAACTCACTTATAGTCAAAACAGTGATAGTTTTCATGCCACTAAAACAGAGCCATCTTCATTGTAATTTTGTTTTCTTATGATACTTTGGCAGTGGGTGATATCTATTGGGTGTTGAAACATACATTATAACTTTTTTTTCACTGCATCTATATAAGTATACATATTGAAAATATCTTGTTCAAAGCCATGTCAGAGACAGAGTCAGATTATGAGCAAGAGTCAGACAGTGATTCCACGACGGGGGGTAATGTGCCACAGAGGCCTGACCAAGGTGGCAAAGGTGGTGATCATCGCAGGGAGGAGCCTACTTCTTTGGCTCAGTTGCAGGCATGTCCATTAGCAATGGATTCTTTTCGGTATCTGTTATGTTTTCAATTTTGTGAGATGATTTCACAAACCCAGCTTCATCGTGAACTAGCTCGCCTGTTTGTTCTTCATTTACGTGATGGCCGTGTAAATCTCGCTGGAGTAGATTTCTTTTTGTCACCAATGACTATTTCTCAGGCCACTGGTATACCAAATGTAGGAGAGGAATGGAACAAACGACAGCATTTAGAGAAAACCTACTATCAGCCATACATCAAACCTGAGTATATGAGGCACTTGGGCAGAGTTTTTCCTTTCAGATTCCTGAGGGATGAGTTTGCACCACTGATGAAACTCATCATTCGGTATTTCAGTTGCGAGGGCAGATTCGCACGTCTCTTTGTGTACCATGTTCGTTTGTTGATGCACTTCACAAGGGTACGTATGATGAACATTCCGTATTTTATGTATCGCAACATAGAGAAGATGGTGATTTTTGTACAGAAGAAGAGCCCAGCACAGCAGCATAGAAGTATATATCATTACGCCTTGATCAAGATCATAGTGTTACATCAGTTGGCACAGCAGGGCATCACTTGGGAGGATTTCATCTCCCGTGACTTTTTCACAGTGTCACAGCCGCCTCTCGAGGTAGTTTATGGTGCGGGAGAGCCTTCACACCAGTCGGACATTCCTGAGGTTGGGCAGACCAGTGCCCCATTTTTTATGACATACCAGCGAGGCCACAGGGCCTTATTTGCAGCCACACGGCGAGTATTATCTCCACCCAGGGTGGAAGGGGTCTTGCCGACTTCATCAGCAGAGCGAGTATTATCTCCACATGATGTGGAAGGGGTCTCGCCTTCTTATTCAGCACAGGTACAGATACATGACAGGGGAAAGAAGCCCATGCATGATGAGGGTCCATCAGGAGGCCGGGACATGGATTTCACGATCATTGATGTTGATGCGAGCTCTCCTAGCTCGAAACAGAGGGAGATCATCTAGGAGCAGAGGGCCGAGAATGACACGCTGAAAGATCAATTGCAGAAATCTCAATGGGTGATAAACTATCTGGAGCAGCGCAACAAACAGCTTGAGGATGAGCACACACTTTATGAGCTGAGGCGAATCCGTGAGGATCGACAGTTGGCCCGGAAGAGACCTGGTGACATGACTCCAATCGATCGAGATTTTGTACTCACGCATGTAAACATCCATCTGGAGAAGCTGTCGGCAAAGGCCAATAGAGAGAAGGACATGCTTCGTCACATGAAAGGCCATTATTGGGCTCGCATGCATGTTTGCAAAGCGAGAATGAAGATTCTGAAGAGGAGATTGAGCGAAGCACTAAAACGGCGGAAAAGGCCTGATCCCCTCCGGATTTTGGCTGATGCTTCGTTGGCTGGGCAAGATACATGATGGAGGATCTTCGCTCCGAATTTGAGCAAATTTGGAGAAAATTTTGTCATTTTGAAATATTTTGGTCTAAAAACAGGTTTTTCAGTTAAGCGGGTAACACGCCCATATGCTCATTTTATTTTTTGGGACACTTGCTGAAGGAAATTTTTGCATTTTTTGATTTTTCATGGTAAGTTATGCATCCTCAAGCATTGCCGAAGCATTTCATCAGATTCTGGATGGCCAAAAAGCTCAAAAACACCATGAAAACCACCTTGCTGCCACCTTTTGCATCAGCAGAAAGTACTTCTGGGAGAATGACGTTTTGGAGGGTCAAAGGAGCTCCAAATTGGGAAATTCCACTTGGGTTGGATAGCCAACATCCAGGGATTTCCAACGAGCTATCATGAGCTCAATTTGGATGCCGGGAAGTACTTAAACATTAGGTTGAAAGGCGCGCGACCCACTTGTTTCAGGAGCGACCCACTTAAATTTTTGGCTGAATTTTCAACTTCCAGCTCAGATTTTCGGCCAGTTTGGACCAGTTTTGCTTGGGGATGAAATTTTCGAGTTATTATGATGTAAATTTATGTTTGGCATGTAACTTTGGTTCATTTGTACCTATTCTAGAAGATTCACTCTTAAAAAAGTGAAAATCATGTAAATGAATCAGTTTCCACTCTTTTAGAGGCAAGTTGTTAGCTGCCTAGATTTTAGCTCCTTGATTAGAATTTGTTGGAACTGCTCCTAGAAGGAGGATTTCGACCCCTAGAGGTGTGGAAAGGGGTTAGGATGCTCTATATGATGTGATTTCTCAATCATTTTCAGAGGTTGGAGAGGTTGGACTCTTGGGAGACTTTTGGCACCATTGTACATATTTTTTCATATTTTGGCTAAGGAAAGATCAGAGGTTTTGCGGCACTTGTTGGGATCCTTGTGGTGTTTTGTTCTTGATGGTGTTTTCTCTCTGTTTACTGTAAGTTATTCCTGTTTAATGTATGCCATTCTTTCATATGCTTCTGAACTAAATTGAATGAGTAGATGAGGTTGAATCCATTGTTTACCATGCTCTGCCTTTGAATTCAGTTAGTTCTATATGTTTTCGACTGTTTGGAGAGGATCCAAGTTCTTCTTTGCCCTCTTCAGCTCCTCGTCGGTGTAATCTGTCCGTATATCTAATCAAAAGCATCAAGACAATCACCTACCTTGCCCCAACTTGAAATCTACAAAGGTCTGACCTTATCCCCGGACCCAAAATTTGTTTTCCCCATTTCTCCAACGAAAACCCAAAAATCAAAATCAAACTTACCTATCTCTTTACTAGCCTAAAATCAGCTCCTATCTTAAGTCATCTCGCACCCGATTGCTCATTTTATCGAGATTGACGGAGAGAGCCCTCTCCTGCCCTCGTAGGGCTAGCTACGAGGCTAAGCGTGGTTTGATGTAGCCTTGAGTTTTATCTCATTTCAGCCTGAGGTAGATTTGAGCACTAACATAGTGGCGACCATACTGGGGAAAAACTCAAAACGTTTGCTTGTTATAGACGGAGTCTGAAGTCACGCCAGGTAGCCTTCGAAACGCTGTTGCTATGCATCAGCGAAGTAGATAAACGCTGCTTCAGTCGATCTCCGGTTTAACTTGTAATTGTAGCATTTAACTTGTAAATTGCCCCAGTACATGTATCAAGTTCAGATCTGATGGTTGATGGTGAACAACGGTCAGACATCAGAAGGCTGAAATCATTCACCTGGCGACTTCATTCACTGAAAGATCCATACAATCAATGCTTCATGGTGATTTCACTGTAGGGAGATCAGTAGCTGTGAGATTTTCAAGATGGACCGAATCACAAGAAGATATGCTCCCATGAGCCGAGATCACATTCCAGGTTTTCCGAATAAGATGCCCAAGGTAGATTGGTCAAGGAATCTGCCTACGTTTAACAATGATGGTAAGAAAGATGTTGCTTTACATCTGGTTAGATTTCATATGCATATTCGCAAGTTGAAAGTGGATTTTCCTGAAGATTGCTTGATGAAGATATTCCTGGCCACTCTAGAAGGTGAAGCTCAATCTTGGTATGAAAATTTGCCGCTGGCCTGTGTTTATTGTTTAGAGGATTTTCATGCCCTGTTCATTGAAAGATATAAAGTATCTTACCCATCATTAAATTTAGTTCATGACTGTTGCAAACATGCTTCTACTTTTATTGAAAGCCTTGAGAAATATTATGAAGATGATAATTTCATGGATGATGAGATCATGGAAGCCCTGTATGAAAATCCATTTCAGCAGCATAAAGACGATCATGAAAATTTGCAGCAAGACCAAGATTTTAGTGTGGTGGAAGATGAAGGAATTTTGAATCTTGACAGTCAACAGGAATTATATGAAATGGATCAGTAGTATGAGGAGAATCAGTACACTCCTTCACTTGAAATCAATGAATACAATCATTGTTTGAGCCGAAGAAAACAAAGGGCATTATCTCCTCTATCTGAAGATGAGATAGATCAGCTATTGAAAGGTCATGTTACAGCTCAAGTTAATGCAGATCTACAGTGTGCACATGGTAAAGAAGGTGATGGTGGAACTTCTTCCTTTTCTGAAATGGATGATAGTCCTGTAAGCAGCTTTATAGATCAGCGGGTTGAAGATGTCTATATGGCTGAAAGTGATGAAAGAGAAAGTGACATTTCAGATCTGCCCACAGAAGAAGACAGCATGCCGGGAACTCAAGTTTCAGTTTCAGATTGTGATAATGACCAGCCAGCTATTTCAGATCTACATTCAGATTGTGATGACCAAGCATATCTTGTGCTGAAACCCATCAAGGAGAATTCTGCTGTTGAGATCATCCAGAAAGAAGAAAACAAAGGTATGGATTCAAATGTTTTCAGTTCATTAGAACACAGCCTTCAGAAATAAGTAATTCAGTCAGTTCATGAACAACGAGATGAAATCTGTGTTCAAGTAAGTGAAACAGTTCCTTCGGATGAATTTATGGTAGATGATAGGAATGTCATGTTTGGGTTTCAAGAATCATCTAAAGTTGCTTTTCTCATGATTGATGAATGCAATGAGGAACATGATAATCTAACTGTCATATCATATGAAGATGACCTACAGTACATTCATACTATAGAAGATCAAAACATTCAGGATTTCCATTCAGATTCTTCTTCATATGTCTCATGTGTTGAAATGTTTTCTCAAGAAGAGATTTTCTCACCTACCTGTTCAGAGTTTTTTGAAGCCCAGGAGCATACTTTTACTGAAGTACATGATAAAGACAGATCAGAAGCAGGAGAAAAAGACACCTTGTTTCTTCAGCAGGAGGTAAATATTCATGTTTTTCAGGATCCAATGGCAGATTTGTTACAGTCAGCAGTGAAGGTGTTTAT
This sequence comes from Pinus albicaulis, assembly GCA_034641835.2. Taxonomy (NCBI): domain Eukaryota; kingdom Viridiplantae; phylum Streptophyta; class Pinopsida; order Pinales; family Pinaceae; genus Pinus; species Pinus albicaulis. The sequence goes on from CM076570.1 coordinate 216,501,312, forward strand.
TGCAGTGTTCAGTGATGAAGGAGATCATGGTCAGCTATGTTTTTGGATGCCCAGTTACCAGTATTTGCTGTTGACCAGGAGATCTGATCGGGAGAATCAGTCAAGAAGCCATCTGCTTGACTGGTTACATTAGAAAGCCAATTATACATGATTGTACATATTTCATTAGTATGCAGGTGGTTGTCATCATGATTCCAAATCTTGATGGATTGCTGCCTTTTTTCCAAAAGCTTTGTAAATTCTTGTTTTAAGTCAGTCATGAGTCATTTGTGTTTCGTCTGTTGAGTCAGTTTTTTCAAGTTATTTCAGTTTGCCATCGAGTCGGTTTGAGTCAAGTTTCAGTCAAGTTTCAGTCAGTTTTCAGTCAAGTTTTCATTCAATAAATGTGTCAAAGGTTTTGTGTTATCCGTTCAAATAATGATTCCATCGCCCAATGGATGAAGGCACTGGTCTGCTCTCCCAAAGATCTACCGTTCTTGGCATCTCCATGGAGCCACCATCCCCATTGGAGCCAATGTTAGAGTCGGTCTTTACAGCCCTCCGTCAGAGATCATTTCTATTTTGCATATTCATTCTTAGGTGTCTCGCTTGTTCCACTTCGTTGCATTTCGCTAGGAGCATGCCACTGACTGACGAGGGGGTCTGGTTGTCATGTGTTTCCTCATGCTTGTACCTGCAGGGCTATTTAAAAATTCTTCAAAATTACTGAAGTTCATCGTCATTTCATTCATGGTCATTAAATGTCAGTTTCGTTAAAAAGAGTTGTTAGTCCTAGAGTCTAGGGTTTTCGAGTCTTTGCATATATGTCATAAAGCCCGCAGGCCATGAGGTTGGTTTCGTAAGTTTTGATTTCATATTTTTATTATCATAAGCATTTGAAAACATTTCTATTCCAAAACTCTGTTTTGGAACTAGAAATTGTTTAATTCCATTTTTGTAATAATTATATCCATTTCACCATGAGAAGCTTCACTGCAAGCCTCTGATCTTTTCCTAAGCTAAAGTGTCGTATCCCTGCAAAAGACAGCAAAGTTATCAGTCCAAAAACTCAGAAAAGCCAAAGAGAAACATTGTAATAAGAGACCAAATGACAAAGTGCAGAAACATTATGAAAGTGGGTTGTCAAATAAATTTGAAAAGCAATCTGATTTGATGAGATATTTATTTCATATATAAACATGACAATCAAACTCATTTGCCAAAAATCCGCAAGGCAGAGGTCGAAGTCAAGTTTTTGAAGGCCGTAGGCAAGTTTTCATAGTTCTGGACAGTGTTTGGAGGGCGCGCGACCCACTTGAAACGGGTGAGACCCACTTGAGGGGCGCGACCCACTTGAGCACCACAGCCAGTGTAAAGTTGAACGGGTGAGACCCACTTGGGGGGTGCGACCCACTTAAACTAGCGTGCAACCCACTTAAATCAGAACCCATAAAATTCGTTTTTTGCGCCCAGATTCGATTCTAGTCGACTCCAAGAGCTTCCAAACAGGTTTTAATCATTGCTCATTCAATTTTTAATATGGTTGTGATGTCATTGATGTTGGGGAAACAAGCCATCCTTGGAGAAAATATATGAACCCTTCATTCACATGCAAGTTAATTCTGTAAGGGTTTTGAAATTGTATGGGCAGTTTTGTGGAAAATTTGAAAACCTTCAAATGGTGGATATGTTCACACCCTAGCACGTTGTATAGATGATCCTCACGCCCTCAGTTATCATCTTGTCGCTGTTGTTCATGCTCTTTCATATTTTTCACAGTCTTATGTCGACTAATTTATAGCCCTCATTACCATAGTATCACCATTGCTGTTGTTATCATTATATTAGCACTATGATAGTAATTTGTGTCACAATGGTCATGGTCTTCTCCCTGTTCTCCAGTTCATGAACACAGTCCTCTACTTGTTTGCTTCTTTGACAAACTTTTCCCATCATTACCAAAAGCTTGCCCCATACTTTGCAGCTAGCATTCATTTGTGAAACTCACTTATAGTCAAAACAGTGATAGTTTTCATGCCACTAAAACAGAGCCATCTTCATTGTAATTTTGTTTTCTTATGATACTTTGGCAGTGGGTGATATCTATTGGGTGTTGAAACATACATTATAACTTTGTTTTCACTGCATCTATATCAGTATACATATTGCAAATATCTTGTTCAAAGCCATGTCAGAGACAGAGTCAGATTATGAGCAGGAGTCAGACAGTGATTCCACGACGAAGGGTAATGTGCCACGGAGGCCTCACCAAGGTGGCAAAGGTGGTGATCATCGCAGGGAGGAGCCTACTTCTTTGGCTCAGTTGCAGGCATGTCCATTAGCAATGGATTGTTTTCGGTATCTGTCATGTTTTCGATTTTGTGAGATGATTTCACAAACCCAGCTTCATCGTGAACTAGCTCGCCTGTTTGTTCTTCATTTACGTAATGGCCGTGTAAATCTCGCTGGAGTAGATTTCTTTTTGTCACCAATGAATATTTCTCAGGCCACTGGTATACCAAATGTAGGAGAGGAATGGAACAAACGACAGCGTTTAGAGAAAACCTACTATCAGCCATACATCAAACCTGAGTATATGAGGCACTTGGGCAGAGTTTTTCCTTTCAGATTCCTGAGGGATGAGTTTGCACCGCTGATGAAACTCATCATTCGGTATTTCAGTTGCGAGGGCAGATTCTCACGTCTCTTTGCGTACCATGTTCGTTTGTTGATGCACTTCACAAGGGTACGTATGATGAACATTCTGTATTTCATGTATTGCAACATAGAGAGGATGATGATTTTTGTACAGAAGAAGAGCCCAGCACAGCAGCATAGAAGTATATATCATTATGCCTTGATCAAGATCATAGTGTTACATCAGTTGGCACAGCAGGGCATCACTTGGGAGGATTTCATCTCCCGTGACTTTTTCACAGTGTCACAGCCGCCTCCCGAGGTAGTTTATGGTGCGGGAGAGCCTTCACACCAGCTGGACATTCCTGAGGTTGGGCAGACTAGTGCCCCATTGCTTATGACATACCAGCGAGGCCACAAGGCCTTATTTGTAGCCACACGGCGAGTATTATCTCCACCCAGGGTGGAAGGGGTCTTGCCGACTTCATCAGCAGAGCGAGTATTATCTCCACATGATGTGGAAGGGGTCTCGCCTTCTTCTTCAGCACAGGTACAGATACAGGACAGGGGCAAGAATCCCATGCATGATGAGGGTCCATCAGGAGGCCGGGACACGAATTTCACGATCATTGATGTTGATGCGAGCTCTCCTAGCTCGAAACTGAGGGAGATCATCCAGGAGCAGAGGGTCGAGAATGACACGCTGAAAGATCAATTGCAGAAAGCTCAGTGGGTGATAAACTATCTGGAGCAGCGCAAAAAATAGCTTGAGGATGAGCACGAACTTTATGAGCTGCGGCGAATCCGTGAAGATCGACAATTGGCCCGAAAGAGACCCGGCGACATGACACCAATTGATCGAGATTCTGTGCTCACACGGGTTAACATTCATTTGGAGAAGTTGATTGAGAAGGCCAACAGAGACAAAGACCTGCTTCGTCACATGAAAGGCCATTATTGGGCTCGCATGCATGTCTGCAAAGCGAGAATGAAGATTCTGAAAAGGAGATTGAGCGAAGCACTAAAACGGCGGAAAAGGCCTGATCCACTTCGGATTTTGGCCGATGCTTCGTTGGCTGGGCAAGATACATGATGGAGGATCTTCGCTCTAAATTTGAGCAAATTCGGAGAAAATTTTGTCATTTTGAAATATTTTGGTCTAAAAACAGGTTTTTCAGTTAAGCGGGTAACACGCCCATATGCTCATTTTCTTTTTGGGACACTTGCTAAAGGAAATTTTTGCATTTTTGGGTTTTTCATGGTAAGTTATGCATCCTCAAGCATTTCCGAAGCATTTCATCAAATTCTGGATGGCAAAAAAGCTAAAAAACACCATGAAAACCACCTTGCTGCCACCTTTTGCATCAGCAGAAAGTACTTCTGGGAGAATGAAGTTTTGGAGGGTCAACTGAGCTCCAAATTGGGAAATTCCACTTGGGTTGGATAGCCAACATCCAGGGCTTTCCAACGAGCTATCATGAGCTCAATTTGGATGCCGGGAAGTACTTCAAAATCGGGCTGAAAGTCATGCGACCCACTTGTTTCAGGCATGCGACCCACTTAAATTTTTGGCTGAATTTTCAACTTCCAGCTCAGATTTTCGGCCAGTTTGGACCAGTTTTTCTTGGGGATGAAATTTTTGAGTTATTATGATGTAAATTTATGTTTGGCATGTAACTTTGGTTCATTTTTACCTATTCTAGAAGATTCACTCTTAAAAAAGTGAAAATCATGTAAATGAATCAGTTTCCACTCTTTTAGAGGCAAGTTGTTAGCTGCCTAGATTCTAGTTCCTTGATTAGAATTTGTTGAAACTGACCCCTGAAGGAGGAATTCGACCCCTAGAGGTGTGGGAAGGGGTTAGGATGCTCTATATGATGTAATTTCTCAATCATTTTCAGAGGTTGGAGAGGTTGTACTCTTGGGAGACTTTTGGCACCATTGTACATATTTTTTCATATTTTGGCTAAGGAAAGATCAGAGGTTTTGCGGCACTTGTTGGGATCCTTGTGGTGTTTTGTTCTTGATGGTGTTTTCTCTCTGTTTAATGTAAGTTCTTCCTATTTAATGTATGCCATTCTTTCATATGCTTCTGAACTAAATTGAATGAGTAGATGAGGTTGAATCCATTGTTTACCATGCTCTGCCTTTGAATTCAGTTAGTTCTATATGTTTTCGACTGTTTGGAGAGGATCCAAGTTCTTCTTTGCCCTCTTCAGCTCCTCGTCGGTCTAATCTGTCCATATATCCAATCAAAAGCATCAAGACAATCACCTACCTCGCCCCAACTCGAAATCTGCAAAGGTCTGACCTTATCCCCGGACCGAAAATTTGTTTTTCCCATTTCTCCAACGAAAACCCAAAAATCAAAATCAAACATACCTATCTCTTTACTAGCCTAAAATCAGTTCCCATTTTGAGTCATCTCGCACCCTATTTCTCATTTTATCGAGATTGACGGAGAGAGCCCTCTCCTGCCCTCGTAGGGCTAGCTACGAGGCTAAGCGTGGTTTGATGTAGCCTTGAGTTTTATCTCATTTCAGCCTGAGGTAGATTTGAGCGCTAACAGACTGAATATTACAATTTTACATCATGGGTCTCAACAAGACCTTTTCATCAAGTTACAAATATGACTTTTCATAACCAACACCAGAAAGTCCTCAAGAAAGAGAACATATTTTAGAACCATCATAATGCCAACAATGCATTATACTCAGCAACGCTAATGCTCCTGTTACACCATTTTTTGGTCATCTAACTCTTCATCATTAGATGGACCCAAGTACACCATGTAAGACCAGTTTTACCCCAAGTAAAACTGCTTTCACTATGTTAATTAGGAAACCCCAAAAGGAATAATTAATTAAACCATAATTTAATTATTATTCCCAGTCAAGTTTAACCCAAAAACAAAGAAATTAATGAGATAAACCCATAGTTATCTTATTATTTTCTAGGAATAATTATTTAAATAATATTCCTTGTTAAATATGACCAAATCAACCACCATTAATCAACTAAATTATTATTTATTTGATTATATCCCAACCACTTCCTTAAAAAGATAAATAAATCATTTATTTATTTATTTTTCACTAATCAAGGGATTTGACCCAAGTCAAACACCATTTCCCTCCAACAAATAATAATAAAATATTCCATAGAGGTGGATCTAGATTTGGTTAACATTATTTTAATCATGCACCAAGATCTAGAATGACCCAATATTTTGTTATAAATAGGAGGGTTTTCCCCTTCATTCTTCACCTTTTGCTGCATACTAGATCACTCTGGATCTATACACTTGGTCTCATTTTCTGCCATTTTTGCTCCCATTGAGCTCTACCTTCTACATTGGGTTTTCTACATTTACAAGAGAGAGAAAGCTTAGATCTGAAGTGCTGAGGACTACAAAGAACCCATCCCATTGAGGAGATCCGGATACACCTTCTTGTTTCCTCCCAGGTGCCCTGTAATATAAAAATTCATTCAAAAATCGTGTTCTTGTCTTGTCTGTTGGATGCATGGAGCAAACCCTTTACTTCACTGCTCAATATCTTTCCATTTATAGATCTGTTTGTTGCAGCACTTTAACTACTAATTGCAGATCTGAAGATGTTTTGCAGCCATTATTGTTGTTAGGGCTATTAGTTATGCGTAGCTAAAGTGGTTCTTTTTCGTACGCTTCGACAAAGAATTCATACTAACAGCTCCCCCTGAATCTGTGAATCCAAGCAACCTTTCCATATGACTAAGGCTCCCCCTTAGTTTGTGTATCCTGAACACTTTCACCAAAAAATCATCAAGGCATCTTTATCAAAACATTAGAAATAGAATTATGAGAACTGGAACACCACCAGAGATACCAAACAGTATCAGAGATATCAAACAACACTGCAGCTGTGCTGAAGAGAGCTGACCCCAAATAGAAATTTGTCAGCAATCAGACATACGCAGTTTTCTGTGCATGAACTCGCGTATATACGCGACTGTGTTTCAGGAAACCCGCGTATCCAATACTATCTTCTATATTTTAACCAGATCTGATCCTCTTGTGAGAAAAAGACAATGTTCAGCTTATTTCTGGGATATTTGACTGCTTCCCTGGACTACAGATAGATAGAACAGTGTAGTTGTGTCTTCAAGCGTCATCCAACGGTTGTATCACAAGCCTTCAGATTCTTTGTAGCATCAATACAATCTTTCCAAGAGAGATTATCATACCAGAACAACATCTTCAAATATGTGTCAAGCAATCATCCATGTGGTCCAATATCATCAAGATCTTCAAGATTTAACATGAAGTAACATATGTAGGCAAAAGATCTCAACCATAGTAATAAACTCTGTATGATCTATTCTTATTTTTGAATCAAATGACATCCAACTCATCCATGTGTGAGCGCAAAAGATACTTATCAGCAACCAGGGCTCAAAATCTCATCATAATAAACCATGTACCAAGTCATCATCATTTGAGCATGAGTATCACAAAAACCAAAGAATAAGCAGTCATATTGCCAACAATGCAATCATTAGTATTCAACCTACTGCTCCCCCTGAACCAGTGCTCCTTCTTAACTTGTGCAACCTGAATACGTTCATCAGCAAATCATCAGCAACAATCTCTGCCTTAACTGCCCTTATCTCCGAATTATAGGAATTTCATCTCAACAATGAATACTCTTCATCAAAAAGCAAACAGGACTCATCCACAATCTTCAACATAAGAAACCATGTATCATATCATCATTATTTAGAACTGAGAAAGTAAGCTGATACAGAGTCAATAATACAGTTATAAACAGTCAGGCTGATGCTCCCCCTGAACCTCTACTCCAGATCTTCATTTATCATATAAATTCTCTTATCATCAATGCATACGCGACTGTTTCTGCTGAAACTCGCGTGTATATGCGACTTTTGTTCATAGAACCCGCGTATGGAAAGTGAAGCATAGGAATTTTCACATTCCTTCATCTCCCCTTGAACTTGTACTTCATGTACCTGTCTTCTTCATATCAGATGCTCTGTCAGAAATACATATAAATAGAAAAATAAAATCAACCATGAGAGTCATCATACATTACTCCCCCTGTGACAATACATTACTAAATCTCATAATGTATGCCACATCATTCCTGCAGTCAATAAGATAAGTAAGCTTTAGAAGCGGATGACTGAAGTAGGGTCAGAATTCCCTACGTTTCTGATTGGTCCTCCTTCTTTTTCCAAATTTGCTTGAACTTTCTATTTGTGTGCTGGAAGTTATCCAATTTCTCATATCTGTTCAACCTGCATTCCTTTTCTACATGTCCATACTTGTTACAAGAATAACATCTCATATGTCCAGAAAAATAAGCATAAGAATCATAATGAGCATTTCTAATCTTCCTCCTTTTACAATCAGCTGCTTTATGTCCATACTTGTTACATGAAAAACAATATCCCTTGAAGAAACCAGAGTGCCTTTCTATATAGGAACTGTTTGTTTGAGGCTGAAATGATCTGCTCCTGCAATTTGCTGCAACATGCCCATAATTATGACATTTAAAGCATTCAACTTTATTGACTGATTTCCTTTGAGATTTCATCATTGTTGGTTGACCTTTTGTTTCTTTCAACACTTCAGGTTTTGTATTGACATCCTCTGAATTTTTAGCACTTCCTTGTGAGCTAGATTCTCCTTTAACAGTTTCATGGAAACCAAGACCAAGTTTGATAGCAGGAGATCTTTGATTACTCAGAATATTGTCCAAAATATTAGTACTATCTTGAAACCTCAAAAGTTTAACCTTTTTCTTCTAATTTACCTTTGAGAATGTTTACCTCAACCTCCAAGGCTTGACATTGCTTTGTCATGCTTTCTTCTTTCCTTCTTCCATCTTCTACTTGATCCTTCAGATTTAGAATCTCTTCTTTCAACCAATTTTCGTTTTCTTCACATGTTTGTTGCAGCTCTTCATTTTTCTTATTTGATTTTTCCAGATCTTCTTTGAGAGAGATGATTTCTGCTTCAAGGCCTTCCTTTTCAAATGGTTGTAGAGGTTCCTCATTCTTCTTTCTTGATGCTTCAAGATCTGCTTGCAGAGAGATGATTGCAGCTTCAAGTCCTTCATTCTTCTTGCTTCATTTTTCGAGATCTGCATTTAGATCATTGATTTCTGCTTCTAGTCCTTTAATTCGATTGGATGCATAAGTATGAAACCTTTGATACTTGTCCACCTATCCATTCAGCATTTCTATTTGTTTTTCCATTTGAGAGATCATCTCTTTGTAGATAGTTTCTTGCTTCTTAGATGAACTTTGTAGTTCTTCAACTTTAATCTTGAGAGCTTCTTCTAGATCCACAACTTTACTTTCACTATCTTCACTATTGTTTGCACAAAGAAGATTATTACAAGGACCCCAATCACTATCTAATTCATCTTCTTCAATTTCTGCTATACATGTTTTCTGAGATATCTTCTTGTTTCGAGTAGCCTTCTTCTTTTGCTTCTTTTCCATGAGCACTTTCAGATCATAGTCAGAATCTTCTTCATCTTCACTGGACACTTCATCATCATCTTAATTTGCATAATAACTCTTCCTCTTTTCAAATTGTTTCCCTTTACCATGTTTTTCTCTATAAGGACATTTAGCAGCATAGTGACCAACTTTTCCACACTCAAAACATTTGAAAGGAAGCTTACCTTTGAATCTTCCAGTTCCTAGTTGGAGTTTTCTCACAAAATTCGCCTCTTCTTCTTCGGATATATAGCTGGTTTCTTTGACAACTTCCTTTTCCTTTCCTTTTGAAGACACCTTAAAAGCAGCTTCTCTGATTTGAGAAGGACCTCCTTGTCTCATTTCAAAAGCAGTCAAAATACCATGTAATTGAACAATAGTAAGAGTTTGCAGATCTTGCCTTTCTTCAATAGTTGAAACTTTAGAGTCAAATCTTGAAGTCAAGGATCTTAAGACTTTTTCTACCAGAGTAGTATCAGTTATGGTTTCACCCAAATTTCTCATCCGATTTACAATATCATCTAGACGAAGAAAGAAACTGGCAACAATTTCATCACTATGCATCTTCAAATTTTCATATTCAATTCTAAGAGTTTGGAGTTTTGCATTTTTTACCTTTGTATCTCCTTCATAGCTCAGAATGATTTTGTCCCATATTTCTTTTGCTGAATGTAGTTGCATCACTTTAGCAAATTCTGATTCAGACATGCTTCCTAATAAGACATTCACTACTTTGGCATTGATTTCATACTTCTTCCTTTCAGCTGCATCAGTAGGAATACTTGTCGGATATTGATAGCCTTCTACCACGATTGCCCATACATTTGCATCAAGACTTTGCAGATATGCTTTTGTTCATACCTTCCAGAATATCAGATTGCTTCCATTGAATAGAGGTGGCTTTATAGACATTACTCCTTCTTGACTTCCCATTGCGACGGATCTCCTTCAAGCGATCAAGCTTCTGCAGAAGGACCTCCTCTGATACCAATTGTTGGGAAAAATACTGAGAGGGGGGGGTGAATCAGTATTTACTGCATATTCAAAAATTTTTACTTTTTCACTCTCTAAAACCCATACGCTACTTTCCTTTAGTAAACTCGTGTATACACGCGGATATCCTTCATACAACTCGCGTATTAGCAGAGATCTAAATATGCAGATATTTATTAACTTAGTTCTTTGCAATATTCATTCATATGATGTTAAGTTAACGGTAAACATGTGTAGTAACAACATAATAAACCATCACACAAAGCATCACACATGAACACCAGGATTTTTAGGTGGAAACCCAAGTCGGGAGAAAACCACTGCTGCAGTTGCTCAGCCTTCAATATTTTATTATAGAGAAAGCATCTTACAACATATGTGCTGGTGCAGACTCCTACCAGCACGCAGGCACCCACCTGCGCTCGTTTACCAGCCTCTCCTGGAAGGGAGCTCCAACCCCCTGACTCGTTTACCAGCCTCTCCTGGAAGGGAGCTACGAACCCCTGCTCTCGTTTACCAGCCTCACCTGGAAGGGAGCTACGACCCCCTGACTGAAGGCTACAACCCTCAGCACCACCTTGGACCACGTTTCATCAATTTTCACACTGGATCCAACAACTTCAATAGAACACAACTTGCAGGCCACGTTTCATCATATTTTCAGACTGGACCCTTTCCATACTTTTAAGCATAGTCAACCATGAAACAGATACATATAACTCACTGACAGATATCAGTAAACCAGCAGAACAGATCAGACATTTCTTACCACAGACTTCAGCAAACCCTAGTTTGCATATGTGCTTTCCTTTCACTGATGTCGCGTATATACGCGCTTCCGTTCACATAAACCAGCGTATACTTCTGTACATATTACAGATCCAATTTCATTGCGCATACGTGCTTTCTCTTCATCGAAGCCGCGTATATACACGCTTCCTCTTCGGCGAACTAGCGTATGGTTCTTCAGACTTTTATGTCATTGCAATTCTTCACAACAGATACATCACTTCAGATTTTACCCTTTACCTCAGACAGATGTTCGCCTCATCACAGATCTAATCATTCCATAAACAGATCTAGCAAATACAAGTACATTTCAAATCTAGATCCCCTTCTTCATCATTGGTGCATCATACATTCAGATCTATCATTCAACTGTAACCCTTTCCATTCAGATCTACTTCAGAGAGAAGTATTCATTCAAGCTCAGACATCTTGCACCCACACCCATGATTTGCACAATGAATTTCTTCTCCTTATATAGGTTTACCATTTTTCAATACCATGAGCCAAAACCACATTACTTCCGATGGTATTCCTGGACGGGGTCATTTAGACGAATCATTACCCAATACAATGGGTCAATACCATGGTGGTTACCCCTGGTTTTGCACTTTATGAGCGCTTTTGCCTATACGCGACTTGGCACGTTGTTTCCCGCGTGCATACGCGACTTCTCCTAGACATATCCGCGTATGCCTTGAGACATACTCTTTTCACCATAGATTTAGCACATGCTGAATTCCTTTCTTCATTGCCTTCTGTACTCACTGTAGATACATCAGATTTAGTTCATCAAGACATGTTCTATCAAGCACAACTTCATCAAGTAAGTTGCCATCATCTTCATCAAGTGGGTTTCCATTCAAGGACAACACTCTATCAAGTGGGTTGTCATCAAGGACAACCCTAAGCATCATATTGCCAACAAACATCATATCACATCAGATTTACATCATTTACCAAGTCCATTAAGTCAAGAATAACTTCATCAGGTGGATTGCCATCAAGGACAACACATGTCAACAATCTCATGTTTTCATCTTCATTCAGTGGGTTGCCATCAAGGACAACACTCTGCATCATATTGCCAACATCTGTATAAAATTCTCATCCTCACATGTGGAATATTCTACAGGAAAGTTCTTCCACTTGCTGAGATACTCTGAAATTGATCTTACTTTTCGAGTTCTTGTTTCTATGACTGCTTCAGAAATTGTTTTGATGTGATGTTGATCTTCTTGTTGTTTCATGAGATTCTGCACCAAAGTTAGGTTATCCTTTGAGACTTGGAGAACTTGCTGTTAATGCTAGATGTGATATTACACTAATTTATCATCCATATTAGCTATTATTTGATCCTTCAAGCCATCCAACTTAGCCTTCATTTCTGCTTTTAAACCATCTATGTCATCTTCAGTTGCTCTTCGTAAGATCGAAATTTGTTGCACTTGGTACCATAATTTTGATATCTCATACTGCAATTTTTCCTCTTCGTACGTCATAGTATAGATTTTTGAGGGCTTAATGGGCATGGAATTATTTTTTGGAGGCATTATAGAACCCAATACTGATAAAAATTCTAAAATATTCCCTTGGAATCACTTCAAACTTCTTTTTCAAACAAACGTTATGCAATTTTAAAAACCAAATACACACCCTTTTCTTGATTTTGAGGAGCTCGATATTGAAATTGACTTATCCTCAATATCTAAAATTTGGCCCTGTAGTAGTCCTTTGAAGCTTCTTTAAAATTCCATAGGTCTAACTTGATTTGGATTCCTCAAGGCAAAGTTATGCCCAATCTCCCACAATGACCTAATTATGGACTAGTTCAGTAGAGCGAAATTTTACGACTTGCCACGTGTCACTGTTTGCTCCTTTGGCTCTGAAATTTATAGAAAGGAAACTATAGTCCATGTACTTCCAATCACTTTTTACCAAATTCCAAAATGATGCTCAGAGAGAGTTTTATGAAGCTTTTCCCACAATCACCTCTTTGAGATGAAATTCGGGAGCCTGTAAAAGACCTAACTTCCACAGATCATATCTCTAAAACTATTGCGAACCAAGCTTTGAAATTTTGTGGTGATTTTCCTCAAGATTTCCAATTCGTGCTCTAAAAATTTCAGCTTCTGAACCTTCATAGAAAAAAATTTATAGTGAAAATTCTGCGATGACCTTTTTAAGTGAAATTCAGGAGCATTCAAAAAGACCTAACTTCCACAAATCATATCTCCGAAAATATTTTGAACCAAGCTCTGCAATTTTGCGACGATTTTCCTCAGGATTTTGGCTTCGCACTCTAAAAATTTCAGCTTCTGAACGTTCGTAGAAAAAAAACTATAACGAAAATTCCATGATGAGCTGTTTGGAGCAGCGAAACCCTAGAATCCAAAGCTCTGATACCAAATATTGTGAAACTAGCTCCAAAAATAGAAAAATGGAGATATCAACACATTATAAATAAGCGACTTCAAGGGGGAAACCTCCAATACATTACATGAATGAACAATTCTTGGATGATACAAATGACCAGAACCTCCTTCTATATATAGGAGTCCATGGGGCCACAATATAATCCTAGTGGGGCCACAATGTAATCCTAGCTGACCTAACAATAATAATGTAAGGGCACAATAATAAAAATATGGGGGCTACAGGGGTACAACAATAAAAATAATGGGGGCTACACTAACATAATAAGGGACTACACTATTAATATAGGGACTTAACAAAAAGTCATGGATTTCCTTAGCAAAGGAAATGTCCATCGCTCTTTGGAATGTTGCTCCAAAATTCGTCAGTACAAAGGGAATTTTCAAGTACATGAAAGTTCCCCAGGGAGTGGTAAATGTAGTCTTTTTTTGATCTTTAGGTTGGACTAGGATTCGGTTGTATCTAGAAAATCCAATCAAGTAATGAAATTATTGATGACCCTACTAGCCTCTATAGAATGTGGTCCATTTTAGGGGGGATAGTTATCCTTAAATGATACTTTGTTTAAGTTTATGAAATCAACATAGAGTCTGATTTCTCTTGTTTTCTTTCTAGTGGGCACTAAACTAGAGACCCAATCAGAATATCTAATGGATGCTAATATTTGAGCCTCATACATCCTTTTGACTTTTTTTTCTATTAATGGCATAAGAACATGGTTATTTCTCCTAAGATTTTGTTTAAATGGCTTATGATTTCTTTGATTGGTATCTTATGCTGCATAATGTTGGTATCATAAGATTTAAGGTCTTCATAAATCCAGGCAAAGATATCTTGGAATTCTTTAAACAAACTAATGTACTTCAACTTTTCAACTGGAGGTAATGCTTTGGATATCTTGATAAGTTTGGGATTTTCTTCTATTCCTATGTTACATTCCTCTATATCTGACCTTAGGGGCTCCATTTTGGGTTTTCTAGCTACATCATTGGAGTCAAAGAGATCTTCTAATGGGGCTAATCCCTTAGGAAAAATGTTGCCTTTGAGGTTTAAAACTTCTAATTCATCTTTGGTTAATTCCTCAATTTCTATTGTTTCTATTTTTTCTATTTCTACTTTAGTGAATCTAGCATGTTCTATTTTATTTACATCATTTACATCTAATTCATTATTTATGGTGTAATCTAATGTACAATCTTTGTCTATATTGCAGTTTTGAAACTCTCCCTCAGAATTCATGAAATTATAGATTTGTGAGTCCTTTGGAAAGATTCTCCAATACTTCAAATTATCAGGTATGATTGGTCTACGTCTTACCTCAGCAGTGTACTGATGATTTAGCTGAAATGGCAACCTGCATGTGCTAGCAAAAGTGGCCAAACTATGTGCTTGTATATTCTACTTTCTTGGAATAAGAGAAAAGTCAGTTTCAAGAAAACAATTTATCAAGTTTAGAATGGTTTCTCTATATTGGATAAGTCTTGTAGTATTCACAACATACTCTCCCTTGATTTTTTTTTTTGATAAGTTCTGAGTCTCCCATGAAGAAAAAAATTTTGGCTCCAAGTTTTATTACAATTGGCAGTCCTAACACTAATGCTTCATATTCTGCCATGTTATTAGTGCATTTGAAATTTAACCTAAAGGTATGTCCTTCTGAATGGTCATTCTCTAAATTATAGATCCATACTCCAGATCCTACTCCTAATCTATTTACAGAACCATCAAAATCTAAATGCCACATAGACTCATGAGTTATATTATCACTATCATTTTCTTTGTTTTTTTCTTCTATAGCTGTGATTTTATCTTTATCATTGTTTGAATTACATAAGAAAAATGAGTCCAAATCAGAATGCAACGAATAGATAGGATAATTCTATAATATTTCTGCACTACTTACCATGTATTTCATCAAAGTTTCTCTATAAATCTTTATTTACTAACCAAATACATAAATGGTAGCATATGACATGTCCAATTGCAGTGATCCCTGTAATTTTGATCCCCATGAGTGAGATAATAACATACGATATTTTGGAGGGGTATCCGCAACTACTATGTCCATAAAAATACTCTTTGCTGGGCACTGGACTAGAGTTACACACAAGTCCTTTATCAAGCCAAGGCATTTGACTTGACTAGAATCAAAGGAGAACAAGTCTTTGTATGGTCTGGTGATATCTAAGTTCAATTTTTCCATGACTGATTTAGGTATTAAGTTATGAGATGCTCCTGAATCTAATATAGCATTTTGTAAAATTTTATTATGAATGTTTAAGCGAATGTAGAATGCAGAGACACCCCCTTTTTGATGTTTTCCATTAAATTCAAGACTAAATAATAACTCAAGTTGATCAGCATTGAGGTTAAAAACATCTTTTCTTTCACTTATGTTTAGTGTTTCAGTGATTTGGGCCTTGTATGAATAATTTTTCACCATCTCTATTAAAGGAACTGGTATTTTCAATTTGGCTATCTCAATTTGGATATTGAATGGCATTTGATTTTTTCCTAATTGAATGATTTCATCCTTACCAAATGTGATTTGTGTTTTTTTGTCAACAGTTCGTAATTCAATTTGTGTGTTAACTATTTTGTTTTCAATTTTATTGTTTGGAATAGTTTGAGTAGCAGTTGAAATTTGAGTAGTATTTGTAGTTATGTCTATAATCTTTGGGCTGGAAGTATTTTGAGTTTCTCTAGGGAGAATTTTTAGAGTTTTGGTGATAGGAGCTTCTACTGTTTTCTTAGTAGGATCTTCTCTGTTCTTCTTGCTTCTAAGGCTATACTATTTATGAACTTCGTAGATAGTAGATTCATAGCCTTGTTTATAGTCAAAGGACTCTCCAGATTTTAACTGTAATTGTTGTAACATGTATAATTCATGTTCTTATTGGGTAAGAAAAAGAGTATTTTCATCGTTTACTCCCATCAAGTTTATTTTTTTGTCCTGGTCTTCTTCATTTTGTTGTGAACTTTCAGCATAGTTTTCTTGCAAAGGTGGTCTATTCTATTGATCAGGTACAACTTCTCTTGATTTACCAGTATTAGGATTTTTCCTAAATTTAGGGTTTCTAATTTGGGGACCTTGTTGATTTTTCCACTAAGGTTTTCTTTCCATGTTTTCTAATCTATCCATTAGTCTCTCCATACTTTTAGCTAAACCATCTATCTTAGTATCTAAAGTGGATGGTTCTTCCTTAATGGTCACTCTCCTTTCATTCCTCATCCTAGCACTTTTAGATAAGAAGTTAGCTTCTACACTAAATGCATCACTCTACATCTGTTCTAAAGTTGCAGGGTTTCTTTCTCTTAATTGATAGGACATGTCAACATAAAAACCATATGGAAATTTGATTAGGGCCAAGTTTGGTGGGGGTCTGATATTCACTGGAATTACATTATAAATGTTGTTAAACCTCTTACAGCAATCCTAAACATATTCATTAGTTGATCTCCTAATGTTCTCATACTCAGACAATATTTGTAAAGGGTTTTTCTTTCTTTCCCATCTATTAATGAACAATTGGTGAAAATGTGCTAAATCAGCAATATGGTTAGAAGGTAAATATTTAAAACATTTTTTAAAATCTCCTACTAATGTTTTTTCAAATAATCTCATTTGTACATCAGCCTCATCAACTTCATGTAATTCAAAATAATCAGTCATTTTATTTACATTTTATTGAGAAATATATTGACCAGTACCATCAAACTGAAAATTTTTACTCTAGTAATATTGTGGAATAGCATGTAAAGGGGCCTGTAAGACCAAAGCGGCATATCTGGCTACCATGGCTAATATTATAGCTTGACTAGGAGGTAAAGTAGTGGTGCTTGGAGATGAACTTGAATTTCTTGTTCTTGGAGATCAACTTGAAGTGCTTGAAGATGAACTTGGAACGCTAGAAGATGTACTTGGAAAAATTGAAGATGAGCTCAAAACTTTAGGTTGAAGAGGAAGTTTAGGTATGAATGGTTTTGTGGAATGAACAATGGAGGATACTATAGATGAGGTGGTAGTAAATAAATTTGTATTTACAGTTTTAGAAGGAATGATAGAACGCTTAGGGGTAGTAGCTGTTAGGGAAACTAATTCAACTGAATGTTGAAATAGGCTTCGTCTATATCTTTAATCAAATTTGAGTGCAAAACCTCAAGCTTATCAAAGGTTTCTAGAACCTATTGATCTAAATCAAGTTGTATAGTTTCCTTCTTTTCTTCAATAAATTGAATAAAATTGGGGTCTATTACAATATCATAGATTGAGTTTTCATATTTGGTTCTAAATAAAGAATGCTCAAATGATAACTCAAATTGAATATCCTGTATGCTTGATAACTCTTTAGGAAGTGAATTTTCTCTGATTAACTGGCTACTACTTCCTAGACTTTCTACTTTTTCAAGTTTTCTTAAAATTCTGTCAGGATCATCAAAAACTATAGCAAGTTGTGGATCAGGATGAGCCTTGGTATAATATGTACTTTTAGAAGACAAAATTTTAACTTTCAATGATAATTTTTAAAAACTCTTTAAAACCTTAAGGTTAAAAAATGAGGAAAAGTGTTTCCTTTAAGATTTATTTTAACTAAGGACTGATTTCCCTAGTGGACTCGCAAGTATGTTATCACTTCGAAATTTCCTAAGAGTTGTTGTGTGAATTAAAAAAAGAAATAACAGAGGTAACTATCAACCACTTCTGGAGATTAGGATCTAGCCTTCATAATGCTCAGAGAGGGCTCTCTCTTAATGATTTAACTTTTTTTTTTTGGCTAGTTATGTATGATTGTTTGGTTGGTTTTGATTTTTTGGTGGAATTATTGATTTAGATGGATAAGTGAATTTCCATTTTCCATTGGGCTATGGAGTCAATATACCTTGAAAATTGAGTAGGATAAAATTATAAAGGAAGTGTTACAGGGCAGGATAGTTGAGCAAAATCAAATCTCAAGGTTGAAAGGTGAAGTGGTTTTCAATCGGGATCAAGGAGCAATTAAGAATTCCTTAAACGAGAAAATTAAGGAAGGTTAAGGAGGTCAAATGGGATCAGAGGGAAATTAATAATTCTCTAAACCGAATATCGAAAGAAAACATAAAAATATATAATAGTCCAAATCAGAGTGTATTTAAACAAATTATGAATTAAAATTCCAATTATAATGTTCAAATTTAGAAAACATGCAAGTTTATGGAATACTTAAGAAAAGAACATGAACAATTGAAATATACTTCACTGAAATAGCTTAACACATGAATCTTGTAAAGAAATTCCTTTATTACTTGTCTTGTCTGTCAACTGGAAATGGTACAATAACCCTTAAGATAATAGATCAATTAGCTATAGAAATATTCATAAATCCACCCTCAATACTTCAAAATGATGAAGTATTTATATAAAAAATTTACAAAATATCCGGTCAACTGACTAGGATTTATTCCAGGAAAAAAAATATCTTTATGCAAAAAGATAGAGACAACTATTAACTGATTGAAATTTTTCCTTGTTTTATTTGATTGTAGTCATCTATTTTTTTCTTTCACGTTGTCTGATTCTTTCACCAGTCTTTCATCTGTTTACTCTTCAACTTGTGCATTCTTTTACCTGTCTGATTTCACCTATCACAGTAAATCACACCATTTTTCCCACATTTCTTCATCTGGAATATTTATATTCATCATCTTTCGGTAAATTTCATTTGCTTCTAAGTACTTAGCAAATGTGGGTTTATTCACAAAAAGGTGATTTACTTCATGCTGGAGGTAAAAGAATTCTCTAAACTTTGAAGGAGTACTTTGCTTGTGGGTATGCCATTCATTGTTGAACAGTTGGATGTCTCTTTGGCTACTTCCCTCATTTTCTTGTCATATTCTTCATGCTTCATTAGTTTATCATTGATTACCAAAGCTCCATAGACATCCTATCTACTTCAAGTTTGTAGCTATTCTTTGCTCGAATCCCAACCTTCTTGACTGTTCCTATTTCTTTGTGCCGAAGGTAAAATTTTCCTTCACTAAAGAAAACATCATACCCTTTATCCTCTAACATTGCGACTGAGATCAAATTCCTCTTTAAACCTAGAACATGCACTACATCTTGTAAAAGAATGAGTTTACCTGACTCCCTCTGAAAGGTTATGGTACCAATGCCGGTCACATTGTATCGTCCATTTTCGCCCAATTCAACATGAAACTGGAGTGTGGTTTTCCCTCAAAAGGCCACGCGGTCTTGGGAGTGGCTGAAGTCGCCATCTAGGACTACTTGGCACACTCCAAGAAATGATCCTCCACTTGAGGCTGCCCAAGGACAGCCGCCTAGAGCCACCTTAGACCTCAAGTGAGCACACAAAAGAATCAAGTGAGCACACAAAGAAATCAACCCTCGCTCTTGGGTGACCATCCACCAATGTACCAAGAGAGGGAAGAAGGATTTGAATTTTACTATAAATTGCCACCATGAGAAGAAATTAATGAGACCACATTGTTATGTTGGCCAAATTTCCCATGAGAAAACCAGAAGTGTGTAATCTGGAGCAACTGTAGAGTTAGGGTTTTCGATTGTTGGCCACCCAACAACTTCAATCCCTTTGGAGAAGAGAGAGGCCTTGCGACATCATCTCAAGGGTAAAAAAATTCCTTGCATTGGGTCTTATAAATCCATAGTTCAAAGGATCCTTTCGCAAGAGTGTAACGCATAAAACAACCATAAAACAAATTCTCTCCTCTCTACCCTTATTTCATTAATGAAATAAAATATATAAGAATTACATTATTTGATTTAGATCCTTAAAGCTAGGAACTAGAGACCTATTTGGGGAAAATTGAAATAAAACTAAAACCATTACAAAAAAATTTCTAATTAATGAATTACATGATGAATTAAACTAAATTCTATCCTAACAAACCACACATTGATGAACCAAATCCTCTAGTAAAAAGCCTTTTTTGACCTCTTGGTCAAAGATAATTACGGATGCATTTGCATCATACTCCCAAAGAGAAAATATTGCATGGGATCTTGTCCATTAGTTCTTCAATATATTTGCCACTTTTCTGTAAGAGCGTAGTATTCATCCAGATTTCATCTGTCACTGGAAGGTTCTTCCACTTAACCAAGTACTCAAAGTACTTTTTTTCACCTGGTCTTCTTGATCAATATTTTTTCAAGATATTCTCTAGTTGCAAAGGTTAAGTTATTGGCAATTGTTTCTCCCATTGTATCGGTTGCTTCTTTTGATCATTGATTGATTTTTCTATATCAAGTTCATAATTCTATAGATCTGCTACATTAAAAATAGGTGAAATTCCAACTCCTAGTGGTAGTTCAAGTTCATAAGCATCGGCAAAAAAGTTATTCAAAATTTTGCAGAGTCCTATCTTTTTAAACTTTAATTTTTTGTACTCGCCCTTGGGGAATCTCTCTTTCCTCAACTGTGCACGTACCGGATCTCCAACTTCAAAATTATGTTCCCTTCTATTAAGATATGATCTAATTTTATATTTTATATTATTGTCATAAAATTTTTGCTTAACTTGGTTATGGATTTCTTGTATTGTTCTAGCAAAATATTATCTTGTTGCACTCCTCTGCTCCGTTCTTCCCAAATTTCTGAGCATACTTAGGCTGTGCTAGTATTTGGTCCCACTACTTAAGGTGATCTCTAGTCAAAATGTGTAGAATATTCCAAGACTTATGTTCAAAACTTCAATTTGACCATTGGTGTCTAGGTGATCTGTTGAGTTGTACTACAATTTTGTGTCAAATTTCTTCCATAATGTCCTCCATAAATGTCCCAATAATTTAGTATATTGGTCTGAAACAATGCTCTTGTTAATTCCATGTAGTGTTACTACCTATTTAAAGACAATATTAGCAATATGGCTAGCATCACTAGTCTTAGCACAAGGAATAAAATGAGCCATTTTAAAAAATATATCTTCCAGCAAAAAGACAAAATCCTTACCTTTATGAGTTTTAGGAAATCCGAGAACACAATCCATAATTACTGAATCCCAAGGCCTCTCTGTAATTGGAAATGTGGCATACAATCCAATTTCCTAAATTCTTACATTGGCATATTGACAGGTTATGCATCTCTATACAAACTTCTACACATCTGACCTCAGATTTGGCCAATAATAATGTCTATTCAACAAGTCATAAGTATTTTCCTATCCAAAATTTCCTCCAAGGCCTCCACTATGTCTTTCCTTAATCAAGTTCTCCCTCATGGAACAATTCAGAATACACAACCGGTTTTTTTTTAAATTAGTCCATCTTGAATCATGTAATCAAGCCATGGACTCCTATCTTGAGTAAGTATTATTTTAAAACATTCAAATGCTTCCTTGAAGTATGTATCCTCCTCATAAAAATCCTTGATAAAATCGAATCCCAACACTTGAATTTTACTTTCCTGCAAGAAAAAGTCCTCTCCTGCTCAAAGAATTTGCAATTTTGTTAAATTTACCACTCATATGATTGAAAAAAAATGTAAAAATTTGCAGGTACTCAACCCATTTAATATGTTTTTGGTTCAATTTAGGTTGCTACACTATATATTAAAGAGCATGATTATTTGTATACAAAATAAATTCTCTAGACAAAACATAATTCCTCCACTTTTTAAGAGCTTTAACCATTGCATAAAACCCTTTGTCATAGGTTTTTTACTTTCTTCTATCCTCATTCAACTTCTCACTATAATAATATATCGATCTATCCTCATGGCTAAGTATTGCTGCAATTTCATCATTACTGGAATCAATCTTCACTTGAAATTTTTTATTAAAATTTGGAAAACAAAGTATTGGTTGTTATGTAATCTTATTTTGTAACATTTGCTATCCTCTTTTAGCTTAATTCTTCCACTGGAATGGATGTTTATTCTTCTTTAATATCTCTATAATTGGTGCACTCATATTTCTAAAATATCTAATAAACTTCCTGTAAAAACTCGCCAAACCATGAAAAATTATAACTTCAAAAAGTCTTTTAGGAGAGGGCCATTCAAGGATAATTTTCACCTTATATAGACCAATCTTTAATCCTTCTCTAGAAATCACAAATCCAGGATATACAAGCTCTAACTTCAAAAAGGAAAATTTCTTCAAATTCATAAGAAACTTATCTTGTTGTAACTTCTTCAGTACATATCTCCAAATGTCTCAGATGCTCTTCCTTAGAATAATTGTAAAATATAATTTCTTCCATATAAACAAGCACAAACATTCATATAAACTCATTTAGTATTGTATTCATCAACTGCATAAAAGTACCAAGTGCATTGGACAAACCAAATTACATTACCTTTGAGTCATACAAACCCTCACTAGTTTTAAAAGCAGTCTTCCACTCATCGCCCTCTTCAAATCAATTTTAGAAAACCAGCTGGCACCACTTAATCAATCCAATAAATCATATATGTGTGGCAGAGGAAAATGATACCTGATGGTAATTTTATTTAAAGGTCTAGAGTCTGTACACATGCGCCATCCACCATCCTTCTTTGGAGTCAACAATGTGGGTACAAAAAATGGAATAAGAATTTCTTTGATCATTCCATTATTTAATATTTCCTATACTTTCTTCCTGATTTCTTCATTCTCTTTAGGTGTCATATGGTAGGAAACTTTATTAGGAAAAATTGCTATTTGTATCAAGTCCTAATTGGTGGTAGCTCATTTTTAAAATCATCCACCACAATATCAGGATATTCTTCTAGAATTTCGTGAATATCTACTAGAAAATAAGAAATAGTACTAGAAGTAAGAACTACTCTAGGTTTGCAAAAAATAGAAAAATTTACCTCTTCTGGTTCCAACTACTACAAAAATTCCTTGCCACTCATCAAAAATGCCTTTGAATCCTACCTCTAGATGTACCTTCTTCCTGTAATGGAAATAAAGTATGGTTGATATTGTCCTTTCTGAACCTATAAGTATTTTTGTCACCTCATGCACCACACTTCAGTTAAAATACCATGGTATTCCTAGAAAAATGTGGCATACATCCATCGACATCCCATCACACAAAACATCATCTTTGTAAAAAACAATCTACAGTTCTATCTCACACTACTCATTTACCAAAATCCAATGTCCCTTCTATAGCCAAGACACTTTATAGGGTGTTGGATGATTTTTTTTCTTCAACTTCAATTTTTATACAACCTTTGTGAACACGAGGTTGCCTTTACTGTTGTCGTCAATCACTAATTTACAACACTTACCTTGGAATTTGCAAACATTCTGAAATATTTTTTTCATTCTTCCTAGTTCTATCGCTTCCTTCTCTTCCTTGATCAACACTTCTTCGTCATCAATGCTTCTCCCCTCTCTAGCAAATTTTCTTCTTTTTGCACCTCTACTTCCACCTATCTACTGGTGCTACAATAGTGTTCCTTTGGCGTGATTCTCTATTCTCTAGAAAGTCATAAGCCATATGTACGAGCTTTCCACACTTGTAACAACGAAACTCTCTCCTACCTCTTCCATGTCCCATGGGAAAGGATCTTCGACCTCTAGATTCTCGTTTCTACTGTCGTCATGGACTAGAACTACTATTCCAATATCTTGGTGTAGTAGATCTTCCTTTGTTGTGATGTTGTCCTCTTCTTCTAACAACACCTTTACGTCTACCAAATTGTTTCCTTGCAATCTTCTCCTATGCTTTCAAACAAATTTGGTATGCCTTCTCTACTATCCTTGGTGACAGTACACAAATTTCACCTTGGATATCCAATTTAAGTCCATTTATGTGCCTTTCCTTATTCTTTGCGGACTCTTCCACATATCCAATTCTAATACTCACTTTAGAGAACTCCTTTGCATATTATCTAACTATCATCCCTCTCTATATAAGGTTCTTCATATTCATGAAAAAAGTCACCTAGTAATCCTTTGGTAAAATCATTCCTCTTAGCTTTGATATTATCCCATCCCAATTTTTGATCTTCAATTTTTTCTTTCTTTTTCTCTCTCTCTGTACACCATCCCACTAGAGAGTTTCATGTCCCTTTGACATTCTTAATGCTAACTTGACCTTCTTATCCTCTTCCATTTCTTCATATTCAAAGAATTTATCCATATATTTGATCTAGTCCATAGGATCTTTTGGATTCATGCTACCTATGTAAGAATATAGATATAGTTTAGGTTTCATAACATAATCTAAAACTACTTTGAATATCTTAGCCTTTGCTGGTTCTTTTGTCACTTTTTCTTCTTAAGATTCTTCCTCTTTAGAACTCACATCACTAACTTCTGGTTCTCGGTGTTGAACATCCTCCATTACTGCCATTCATTCTTCTAATTGTCACATTCTCGAAGCACTTCTCTGTTAGGAATCGGTCTTTGTATCATTACTCTAGCTTCGCCTCAGCCAACACCTTTTACAATTCTAGGAGGCATGATTTTTCTTATGTTCAAGAGGTAGACACAAGGTCTGCTTTGATACCACTTCATGAAAATTTAACTAATATTTTCTTAAAATCAGCCCCTTTCTTATTTTCCCCCCCTTAGTAGATGCTCCCTTCAATTCCTCAATCAGATTCCCTAGTTAAATCGTGTGGTGGTAACTTTAGCGCAGTGGAAAAAAATCACATAGAATAAAACAACAACATTTTTTCCGCCTCTTCTATCTCGATTCTTTGGGATCTCGTGTCCTCAGCTTTAATCAATCTTAGAACCTCAAATCTCTCATAATCTCATGACCTCTTACAAATGTTTTTCTCAAACTTATGAGATTTAAGTGTTCCGAAGGGCCCACTCTTCAATACCTTCGAAAAGTTGTTTTTTATTTTAAATCTATATGAGTGCCACTTTTCTGAATATACAGAAAATACCTTCCAATGCGAGTATTCCTTGGTGTGTGGTCCCCACTTTACACACTTCTCTTGCACCAAAAATACTCTAAGCCGATCTTGGGTCTTCAAAATTTTAGATCTAGTGAGTTTAAAGGAATTCAAATTAAATGAAGTCCCAAAGTTTCTACCTTTGATATGACCCCACTCAATGTTTCCCACAACACTTAGATAGGTCCTAAAAATGGAAATATTTTTAATTGCCATCACTTGACAAATTGGATCTCAGGGCTTTCAAATAATTTTAATGCTATGAAGTTGTGAGATTTTGATGTCTTAGTTCTAGTCCTATGTTACGAGATCCATCAATAGATGATCTAGGCTATCGCACTTGAAAAAAATTTCTAAAAATAAAAATGGCTAAGTGTTAGCTTTTCCCCAACTCCTTTTGATCCACTATGCTCTTCTGGCCTCTTTGCTTGGCTTTCTCTTTCAACTCTACTCCTCACTTAGGCTCTCACTCTTCATCGTTCTTCATGCAAACACTTTGATGAATATATATATATATATATATATATATATATATATATATATATATATATATATGTATGTATGTATGTACATACGTACGTATGTATGAATGTATCACTAGTACATTTGGCAAAAATTCCGACACTTTAGTTCTGACACTTTTGTCATAATGTCGAAAATTTCCCCAATTTCTATCAATTTTTCAAATCTTGCCACAAACCATCGATATACTGACGTTTAGGGATATCGTCGCTTTTGCGACATTTATGTTTTTCATCGAAATTGTGATGTTTTAAACACTTCGTCGGTCTTACGATGTTTATGGGAAAAAACGTCGAAATTGCGACGTCGCCTACACATTCGTTGGCCTTGCGACACTTGGGAGAAACCGTCGGAAAATCAACGTTTCTCATATAGACATCGGTCTTGCGAACTTTGGCTTCACAACGTCGCAAGATCGACGTCTATATGAGAAATGTCGATTTTTCGACGGTTTCTCCCAAGCGTCACAAGACCGATGTTTATATGAGAAACGTCGCTTGTTCGATGGTTTCTCTAAAGAGTCGCAAGACCCACAGGGGCTTCACTGCGGGAGCAATACTATACCACGTGGGTTCATATTGGGGCATATATAATGAGGAAAAAATGACATTATATATTGGGGGATATAGAGGGGCTAAAGGGTTTTTATATTGGAAAGTATAAAAAATGGAGCTCAAATTTAATGAAAAAATATAAAGGCATATAAAAAAATTTAGTGAAAAAATGGATACCTACAATATATAGTGAAAGTAGGGGCTTTTTAAATTGGGAAGGTGTATTGGGTTTATATTGGGAGGGGGTTAAATAATGTGATTTTTAGAGGTATTTTCTAATATGTACTCAAATTAAGGGTGTTGTTTAATATGCTATGATTGCACGTGATATGTTAGAGGTTCATTAAGTGAAGACCCTGTGGCAAGACCGAAATAAAAAGTGTAATTTTATTTCACCTCAACCGATCATTAACTTCAATTTTTTGTGTTCGTGTTGATAGTATATCATAAGATTCATAATTTTTTTTTTTGTTATAACGAAGGAAATATGAAAAGGATATTAAGAAGAATCTTAGTTTTGTAGATATTTCGTATGTTTATAAAATTGATCCAAATATATTATTATTGACGTTGTTTTCTAACATTGATAAATTAACCGATTTATTAACCATATATTGATATGAAATATACTTATTTCAGATATTAACATGATGAGAATCAACTTGAAATATCAACCTGCATATTTTTCTATGAAAGACACAAAAATTTCAAGTCGCGCCTTGTGATCAAGTCGCCTGATCGGGCACGTTCGGGTCAAGTTGTTTTGTTCGAGGGTGACCATATCAGTTTTGCTAAGTTGTGACCACCCAGGTGCCTTGTGCACGTTCGGGTGGCCCGTTTTCCATTTTATCCCATGTCGCATCGTTCGGTCAGGTGCGTTGTGTCGCACCATGTGAGGTCGCCTGACCCGGCATGTTCGGGTCAGGCCGTTTCGTTTGAGGGTGCCCGTATTAGTGTTGCTAAGTTGTGACCACCTAGGTGCCTTGTACACGTTCACGCAGTCCATTTTCCATTTTCTCCCTTGTGAAATCGTTCGTTCAGGCATGTCATGTTGCACCATGTGAGGTCGTCTGACCAAGCACGTTCGGGTCGGGCCTTTTCGTTCGATGGCGCCCGTATCAGTTTTTCTAACTTGTGACCGCCCAGGTTCCTTGTGCACGTTTGCGTGGCATGCTTGCTATTTTCTTCCTTGTGGCATCGTTCATTCGGGTGCGCCGTGTCGCGCAATGTGAGGTCGCATGATCGAGCTCATTTGGTTTGGGCTGTTTCGTTTGAGGGCGCCCGTATAAGTTTTGTTAGGTTGTGACCACCCAAGTGCTTTGTCCACGTTTGGGTGGCCTGTTTTCCATTTTCTTCCTTGTTGCATTGTTAATTGTTCGAGAACGCAATGTCGTGCCGTGTGAGGTCGCCCGACCGGGCGTGTCAGGTCGGGCCGTTTCGTTCGAGGGCATCCGTATCAGTTTTGCTAAGTTGTGACTGCCTAGGTGCCTCGTGAAAATTCAGGGGGCTCTTTTGTCGTTTGCTCCCTTGTGGCATCGTTCGATCGGGCGCAATGGGTTGTGCTGTGTGAGGTCACCCAACCGGGCTCGTTCGAGTCGAGTTGTTTCGTTCGAGGGCGCCCATATTAGTTTTACTAAGTTGTGACCGCTCAGGTGCCTTGTGCATGTTCGGGTAGCCCGTTTGTTGTTTTCTCCCCTGTGGCATTGTTCATTGTGTCGCGCCGTGTGAGGTCGCCCAACCGTGCACGTTCGGGCTGGGTTGTTTCATTCGAGCGCACCTGTATCAGTTTTGCTAAGTTGTGACCGCCCCGGTGCCTTATGCAGATTCAGGTGGCCGATTTTGCGTTTTCTCCCTTGTGGCATCGTTCGGTCAGGCACGTCGTGTCAGGCCGTGTGAGGTCGCCCAACCGGGCACATTCGGGTCGATTCGGGCCATTTCGTTCGAGGGCGCTCGTATCAATTTTGCTAAGTTGTGACCACCCAGGTGCCTTGTGCACATTCAGGTGGCCTATTTGCCTTTTTCTCCCTTGTGGCATCGTTCGTTCGGGCACACCGTGTGAGGTCACCTGACTAGGCACGTTCGAGTCGAGTCGTTTCGTTCGAGGGTGCCCGTATTAGTTTTCTAAGTTGTGACTGCTCGGGTGCCTTTTTCATGTTCAGGTGGCCCGTTTTCTATTTTCTCCATTCTGGCATCATTAATCGTTCAGGGGCGCCATGTAGTGCCGTGTGAGGTCGCCTGAGCGGGCGTGTTATGGTAGGGTTGTTTCGTTCGAGGGCGCCTGTATCAGTTTTGCTAAGTTGTGATTGCCCAGGTGCCTTGTGCACGTTCAGGTGGTTCGTTTTTCATTTGCTACCTTATGGCATCGTTCGGTCGGGTGCGCCATGTCATGCCGTGTGAGGTCGCCCGACTAGGTGCATTCGGGTTAGGCCATTTCGTTCGAGGGCGCCTGTATTAGTTTTGCTAAGTTGTGACTGCTCGGGTGCCTTGTGCACGTTCGAGCGGCCCGTTTACTATTTTCTCCCCTGTGGCATCGTTCGCCATGTCGCGTCGTGTGAGGCTGCCCGACCGGGCGCATTCGGGCCGGGTCGTTTTGTTCAAGGGCGCCCATATCAATTTTGCTAAGTTGTGACCGCTTGGGTGCCTTGTGCATGTTCGGGCGAACTGTTTGCTGTTTGTTCCCTTGTGGCATCGTTCGATCGGGTGCACTGTGTAAGGTTGTGTGAGGTCGCCTGACCAGGCATGTTCGGGTTGGGTCAGGCCGTTTCGTTCAAGGGCGCCCGTATCAGTTTTTCTAAGTTGCGACCACCTGGGTTCCTTGTGCACGTTCAGTTGGCCCATTTGTTGTTTTATCCCTTATGGCATCGTTAATCGTTTGGGCGCGCCATGTCGCGCCATTTGAGGTTGCCTAAGTGGGCACGTTCAAGTCCGGTTGTTTCGTTCGAGGGTGCCCATATCAGTTTTGCTAAGTTGTGACCGCCCAGGTACGGCCTTATGCATGTTCGGGTAGCCTGTTTTCCTTTTGCTCCCTTATGGCATCATTCGGTCATTCAACTATCCCTTTCGGGTCGAGTCAGGTCGTGCCATGTGAGGCCGCCCAAGGAAACACATTCAGGCATGTCGAGTTGGGTCTGGTCGGGTCATGTCATGTGTGGCCACCCAAGGAAACAGGTTTGTACGGGTCAGGTCAAGTTGGGTCCAGTCAAGTTGTGTCATGTGAGGCCACCCAAGGAAACACGTTTACGGGTCGGGTTGAATCTTGTACTGATGACGCTCAAGGAAACACGTTCGGGCAGGTTGGGTTGGGTCTAGTGATCGGGTCTGGTCGTGTGAGGCCGCCCAAGGAAACACATTTGTACGGGTCAGGTCGAGTCATGTGATGGCACCTAATTAGTTGGAAACGAGTTTAGGTTAGGTTAGGTCAGTTCGTATCGTATTGTAATTAAGGGCACCCAAGGAAACACATTTGGGCGGGTCAGGTCGAGTCGAATTGGGTCAGGTCATGCCATGTGAGGCCACCTAAGGAAACGCGTTCGGGCAGGTCGAGTTGGGTTTGGTCGAGTCATGTTGTGTGAGGCCACCCAAGGAAACACGTTCGGGCGGGTCGAGTCAGGTCAGGTTGGGTCGTATGAGGGTGGTCGTATCCAAAATTCTAAGTTGTGACCACCCATGTTGCTTGTGTACATTTGTGCGATCCCTTTTCCATTTCCTCCCTTGTGCACCCTTTGTTCGGGCGGTTCAGGTCATGTCGTGTGAGGGGCGTGCCATAGGAAACTCATTCAGGTCAAATCATTTGAGGGAGGTCGTATAAAAAATGCTAAGTTGTGACCACCCATGTACCTTGTGCGTGTTCATGCGACCCATTTGTAATTTTCTCCCTCGTGCCTTCGACGTTCAAGCGGGTCCGGTCGGTTTGGGTCAAGTGATGTCGCCCAAGGAAATGCATTCGGGTTGGGTCGAGTCGGGTCATGTTGTACCATGAGGGTGCCCAAGGAAACATGTTCGAGAGGGTCGAGTTAGGTTGGGTCATGTGAGGGCGCCCAAGGAACATGTCCGACCAGGTCGGGTCGTGTCGGTCCGTGTCATGAGGGTGCCCAGGGAAATTATGTGTTTGGGTGGGTCGGGTGGAGTCGTGTACTAATGCTGCCTAGGGAAACGTGTTTGGGTCGGGTTAGCTCGGGTCATGCCATATTGTGAGGGCACCCAAGGAAACACGTTCGGGCGGGTCGGGTCAGGTCCAGTCTAGTTAGGTCGTGTCGTGTCATGAGGTCGCCCAATGAAACACGTTCTGGCAGGTCAGGTCAAGTTGGGCTAGGTCATGTGAGGGTGGTCATATAAAAAATGCTAAATTGTGACCACCTTAAAATCCAGTGCCTCCTCATAAAATCCTCTCCTCCTATAATTGACCACCATTATAGACATTTACACCACATTTGGTTTAGACATTTAGTAGGTAGGTAGGGTGCCCCTATCTCCCATCTCCATATAGAGTAATTTGGTCACATATTATTTCTTCTATGATATTGGTTCCTCTCTCTTAAGTCTAACCCTTAACCCCTAACCCCTTAAACATTAATTCCCAACCCCCAACCCATTTAACCCCCTAAACCTTAAAACCCTAACCCATTTAACCCCATAAACCTCTAAACCCCTAACCCATTTAACCCTTAAACCATAAACCTCTAAACCCTTAACCGCTAACCCCTAAACCCTTAACCCCTAACCCATTTAACCCCATAAACCATAAACCTATAACCCCTTAACCCCTAACGCATTAAACCCTAATTCCCAACCCCTAACCCATTTAACTCCCTAACCATAAACTTCTAAACCCCTAACCCATATAACCCCTAAACCCTAAACCTCTAAACCCTTAACCACTAACCCTTAAACCCTTAACCCCTAACCCATTTAACCCCCTAAAACCCTAACCCATTTAACCCCATACCCTAATCCTTAACCCCAAAAATCCTTAACTACTAAATCCCCTAACCCCCTAATCCTCTAAAATCCTATAACCCATTTAAACCCATAACCCTAAACCTCTAAATCCTTAACCCCTTAACCCCTAACCCCTAGCTAAAATCCTTAACTAATAAATCCCCTAAGCCCCTAAACCTCTAACCTTTAATCCCTAACCCCCTAAACACTAATTCCCAACCCCCAACCCATTTAACCCCCTAAAAACCTAACCCATTTAACCCATAAACCATAAACCTCTAAACCCCTAGCCCCTAAACCCTTAACTCCTAACCCATTTAACCCCCTAAAACCCTAGTAAACCCCTAACCCATTTAACCCCTTA
Source organism: Pinus albicaulis (assembly GCA_034641835.2). Lineage (NCBI taxonomy): Eukaryota > Viridiplantae > Streptophyta > Pinopsida > Pinales > Pinaceae > Pinus > Pinus albicaulis. Next base: position 216,532,883 of record CM076570.1, read on the forward strand.
AACCCTAAACCTATAAACCCTTAACCCCTAACCCCTTAAACCCTTAACCCTAACCCCTTAAAGTCTAATCCCCGACCCCTAACCCATCTAACCCCCTAAAACCTAACCCCATTAGCCCCTAACTTCTAACCCCTAAAATCCTTAACTTCTAAATCCCCTAACCCCCTAAACCCCTAACCCATTTAACCCCCTAAGCCCTAAAACTATAACCCCTTAACCCCTAACCCATTTAACCCCATAAACCTCTAAACCCCTAACCCATTTAACCCCTAAACCATAAACCTCTAACCCTAAACCCTTAACCCCTAAACCATAAACCTCTAACCCTAAACCCTTAACCCCTAACCCATTTAACCCCCTAAACCCTAAACCTATAAACCCTTAACCCCTAACCCATTAAACCCTAATTCCCAACCCCTAACCCATTTAACCCCCTAAACCATAAACCTCTAAACCCCTAACCCATTTAACCCCTAAACCCTAAACCTCTAAACCCTTAACCACTAAATCTTAAACCCTTAACCCCTAACCCATTTAACCCCCTAAAACCATAACCCATTTAACCCCCTACCCTAACCCTTAACCCCAAAAATCCTTAACTACTAAATCCCCTAACCCCCTAAACCTCTAAACCCATAAACCCTAAAACTCTTACCCCTTAACCCCTTAACCCCTAACCCCTAGCTAAAATCCTTAACTTCTAAATCCCCTAAGCCCATAAACCTCTAAATTCCTAAACCATTTAACTCCCTAAACGTCTAACCCTTAACCCTTAACCCCTTAAACACTAATTCCCAACCCCCAACCCATTTAACCCCCTAAACCCCTAAACCCCTAACCCATTTAACCCTCTAAACCTCTAAACACCTAACCCATTTAACCCCTAAACCATAAACCTCTAAACCTTTAACCCCTAAACCCTTAACCCCTAACCCCTAAACCCTTAACCCCTAACCCATTTAACCCCCAAAACCCCTAGTAAACCCCTAAACCATTTAACCTCCTAAACCCTAAACCTATAAACCCTTAACCCCTAACCCCTTAAACCCTAAACCATTAAACCCTTAACCCTAACCCCTTAAACCCTAATTCCTGACCCCTAACCCATATAACCCCCTAAAACCTAACCCCATTAGCCCCTAACTTCTAACCCCTAAAATCCTTAACTGCTAAATACCCTAACCCCCTAAACCCCTAACCCATTTAACCCCCTAAACCCTAAACCTATAAACCCTTAACCCCTAACCCATTTAACCCCCTTAACCCCTAACCCCTAAACCTTTAACCCCTAACCCATTTAACCCCCTAAACCCTAAACCTATAACCCCTTAACCCCCTAAACCCTAAACCTATAACCCCTTAACCCCTAACCCATTAAACCCCCTAAACCATAAACCTATAAACCCCTAACCCATTTAACCCCTAAACCCTAAACCTCTAAACCCTTAACCAGTAGCCCTAAAACCCTTAACCCATAACCCATTTAACCCCCTACCCTAACCCTTAACTGCAAAAATCCTTAACTACTAAATCCCCTAACCCCCTAAACCCTAAACCTATAACCCCTTAACCCCTAACCCATTTAACCCCCTAAACCTATAAACCCCTAACCCATTTAACCCCTAAACCATAAACCTCTAAACCCTTAACCCCTAATCCCTAAACCCTTATCCCCTAGCCCATTTAACCCCCTAAACCCTAAACCTATAACCCCTTAACCCCTAATCCATTAAACCCTAATTCCAAACCCCTCACCCATTTAACCCCCTAAACCATAAACCTATAAACCCCTAACTCTGTAACCCCTTAACCCCTAAACCCTAGCTAAAATCCTTAATTGCTAAATCCCCATTTAAATGCATTTATCTCTCATGCCATTGGTTGATCAACTGGGGGTATTATTTTGGAGCCAACAACAGCCATCTTAGGGCAGAGTAAAATTCCATATTTCCAACCTCCTCTTTGAGAAGATGTATTACATCAAAACAAGGACCACCAAAAATATGTAGACTTCAATACATCTACTCTGTAGAGAGGTGATTGTGTCTTTCGAGGTTGACTGGATCTTACAATACAAATTTAAGCATTGGCTTCCCTACTTATTACAGAAATCAAGGAAAAATTCATGTTAAGCAAGGATTATATGGTAAGGACCTTAAATTTCCTTCATGAATTTTATTGTATATCTCAAGTGTATAATTTAGCAGTTTCTCTTGTAGTGGTTTGTCCCTGGTGAGATGCTCTGGTAGATATTGATATCTAGTGTGTCTGTAATTCCTATATCTATATGGCACATTAGATTTTTAACTTGCTTAGAGATACTTGACATCATCTTTTAATGTCATTCTTCTAAGAGAGGCCTTCACCTTTAAGGTCTTTCTATTCTTTCGAGCAAGTGAAAATTTCTATTTCGAGTGTGCATAGAAACCTAAAGTTAATGAAAATATCATCTTGTGTTTTTTGAACAAATTTTTCACCTTTACATTTTACAATCTATATATTCAGTTTTCTCATCTTGCTTCATATTTTCCTTTATCACTTAGTAAACATTGTAGAAAAAATATTCGTTGTAATTGTCTAATTCTCGGCCAAAGATGGAGATATTTTTAATATATCTAAACTTTTCATTTATTGTTAAGAGAAGAAGTTGGCATTCTACTAGATGCATCATCAATGGATTTTACAAAGAAACTTGCACCAGCATGCAATATAGTTTGCAGTGGCTCACATATGTTGATGTTTATATGAATCAATTCAAGAAGTCCTTTAAAAGGGATTGTGGTATCTTTAAGGAATTTTCCTAATGATGCTTACCTTTAAAAGGGATTGTGGTATCTTTAAGGAATCATGCTAATGACCCTTGTCATAAAACTAATTTATAGACGACTACAAAATTTATGATGAATCCACATCCCACCCATAACCAAGTCTTCCTCATCTCTACTAGTTTCTACATAGATGACCCAATCTACAGTGTCAAAACTCCACACTTGCAATACCCGTCTACTAAAGCTGTGTAAACTACTGTACAAAATTTTATACCATGATCGTGGAGATTGCACTTTCTCTGATCTGGGAAAAAATTATTTCTTTGTCTGTTGATAAGTTGTAAACAAGAAAACACGTGAAACTTGGATGTGGACAGCATGACTTAACAAGGTGATGGTTCCCTTTGGAATGTTCCTCATAAATCAAGGGATTAGTGCATTCTAGGTTCTAACAGACTTGTAATTCTATGTAAATATTAAATTTTTGACATTTGCTACAAATCAACGAAAATAATATGGTAACTATAATAAGGGACACTTACTACTCTCTAAATTTCCAGCAATGCATTCTTCCTTCATTTTATTGAAGGGTTTTATAAATTTAGGGACATGTGTTGAGTTTTCTTTACCCTTGTTTTAGCTTATAGAAATTTCATTGGAATGTAAGATCATAAGAAGAAGTTTCTTTTCTAATCTTATTGTGGTGGTAATTGGTACACATGTTCACATTTGTTTGTCAAAGGGTGAAAAATTTCCCAACTTGCATGGGCAAATTGATGTGAGGATTGGAGTTTCAAATTTTGGATGCACCATCATCCTTTTCTGTATGTGCCATGCATTGATTCTATTTTAGTTTACACATACTGAAGGTGTGCTTAGTGCTATTGCAGGTAGTCTGGAAAGGACCTTGGTTTTGCACACATTTCACATACTTATCTTCTCCAAAGTTTTTATGTTCAAATTACTTATTTTCTAGATTATATTATGTTCAGCTACAAACTACTTTCTACTAAGATTTACTTTTCTTCTTCATATTTAGATTCAAATGTTATGAGTATCAGTTGGAGCTGGGGGACAGTTACTGCAACACTGAAGAAGAGTATCAAATTCAAATTTTATGCCCAGAAAAGACCAAAATGTCTCAATGCCATTTCAAAAATCCATTGAAATCCTTTACCCTTCCTACCTCTCCTAGTGGGCCTGTTATTTAGAGAACCCAGGGACCACCCATGAGGTTGGGGGTCCCAAATTAGTGCCTTGAGATCCAAAATGACTGCACATGTTCCTATATACTGTGTTGCTACAACATGCAATCTTGATCTTTAAGCTTTACAACTTGTGATTTAGGGAGATCCTTGTCTAATTATATCTTGTGAATGAGAGATAAGAGCTTCTTTGCTCAAATGTCCTGAAGCCAATCTTAAGAGATTATTCTTTGCTCAAGGGGCCTGAAGCCGGTCTTATGAAGATCTATATTGAAGGGAGAGGGTGCAATCATACCTGTACGAAGCCCTCTCAAAGGCCAACACGTGGAAGGTTCAGAGGACCTCAAAGGAACAAGACTCCAGAGGGGGGGGAAGATGCATGAAGACCTTTCACTTTAAATCTTGCAATTTGTTTGCTGAAATTCACAGAAATGCTTCAGAAGTTTACGTACGCTAGTTTTTTATAGCAAGTATGCATTGTCATGTTTTTAAAGCATCAAATTTTGACAAATGCTAAGAAAGTCTTCTTATCCAAGGATTAATAACATCAGGATCACTTTGATTATTTATGGTTATCCAATGTTTCTTGCCTATTTATAGTAATTAATCATGATTATATCCACTTTATTATGCAATTATCCTTTGGCATGTTTTTCTTCCTCCTTAAATTTATTCAGAGGATTCACAGATGGATCTTTTGGTAACAAAAAATTTAATAACTGTATAAATGTGACAATTTAATAACAATTTAATTCCCCACTCATTTTTTTTTAAATATTTATTTCAGTTTTTATAAACTATTACCAAATTATTGTTATCCCTGTGTAACTCTTTGAGATTCAATTTTTATAAACTATTATCAAATTATGGTTATCCCTGTGTAACTGTGATAGTTATCCCTGTGTAACTTAGTGAGATTCGGTTTTTCAACTTCAAACTATGAGAATTGATATTACAGTGCGTGGGAAGAGTTATGGAAAATCGTCGAATTCTTCCCTACAAACGAGGTATTGGCCAATGGAAGTATACACATTTTGCAGTACAGTTTGTGTGTGTCACAGGGACAACAAATAGTAGGACAAAATTGACAAAATATATATTTTTTTAAATATTTATAACCGTTCTTTAGTATTGCGACACTTTATAAGCGTCGGTATTCCGACACTTTATAAATTTTTTAACCATTAATCGGTATTGTGACACTTCTGCACAACTTCAGTATTGCGACACTTTGGAAAATCGTCGGTATTGCGACACTTCTGAAAAGCGTCGATATTGTGACACTTCTGCAAAGCGTCGGTATTGCGACACTTTGGAAAAGCGTCAGTATTGTGACACTTCACAAGTGTCGGTATTGTGACACTTCACAAGCATTGGTATTACGACACTTTGCATGTGTCAGTATTGCGACACTTTGCAAAACGTCGGAAATAGTGTCGCTCTTCCGAAACTTTATTGAAGTGTCGGAATTGCAACGTAATGGCTAACCACGTTTTGTCTGGCCTCAAATTGTCGCTCTTGTGATTACTATGTGTCAGAATAGCGATGAAGTGGCTATTAGAAATTGGGCCAAATTTACTAGTGTATGTATGTATATGGACTCTCAGGTCTGCTCAATTAAAATTCAAGTTGATGGAACTATGTGAATTCAACACAAATTATAGAAGGACTAGTTAAGTGATCTCAGATCTCTCAAAGCCAATTTTTTCATGCATAAAAATAATTCTCTTCTCTCTACCCCTCTTTCATTAATAAAAGGAAATATATAGGAATTACATTATTCTTTTCAGATCCTTAAGATAGGACCTAAAGACCCATTTGGGGAAATTGAACTAAAACTACAACCACTACAACAAATTTTCTAATGTATGAATTACGTGATTAATTAAAATAGATTCAATCTTAAAAAACGACACCTTGAGGAACCAAATACTATAGTAAATTTAATTTTTTTTTTACCTCTCGGTTAAAAAGAATTACGGATGCCCCTGCATCAATATTTATACATAATTACCTCAAATAGAAAAAATTTGTAACAACCCTTGTGGAAATTCCATGTAATACAAGTTAATAAAGGAAAAATAATAACCATGGTCATGGGACATTTATTCAAAGTTGAATGCTAGGAAAACACATCCTAGTGTGGGTGTTCATTTGGTTTTTTATGGCTAAGGAAATTGGCAAAGGAAATGGCAAAGAAATTTGGAAAGGAAAAATGGCATTTTTGGTAGTTTATTTATGAAATAATTGAAATTAAAAGAAATGTGAGGTGATAGGTCACAGGTTCCATGTGAGGATGAAATGAAGGAAAATAATGGAAAATAAAGAAAATATATGCCTCGTTGATAAAAGTCTTGTGAGGATTAGTTGGTACATATTTTCAGTGTAACCTTTTGTCAGATCAGTTTTGGAGCTCCCTCTCTATTCTTTCTCTCTCTAACTCTTGGACACTTAGAGTTTTCTTGGAGCATTTCAGATTTGGATAAACAAAGGAAAAGAAGGCTAATAGGAAGCAAACATCAAGCAAGCAAGAGTAATCAAGCAGCTACAATGGGTTTACTTGTAGATATCGATTTGCATGTATGCTTTCCTTGCTAAATTTTGAATGCATGGTTATGCATGTGTGTTCTTGGTTCTCTTGTTGTCATTGGAATGTGTTTTTCTAGTCATGTAGTGTTATTCAACCTTGCCTTTCCATTTCCATATAGCCATGTTGTGATTTGGATTTCATGTTTTGGTTGAGTTGGATTTCCAGATGGACTCGAAGCTGAGTGGGGCGGTCTCAGGATTATTCACAAGGCCTATAAATCTCGAGATGTGATAGAAGGAAAAACTTAAATGTGAACACCTTGATTGAGCCTATGAATCCCTTGAGTTGTGAATGAAGGAATACATGATAGAGCTCAGTGGTGGTACCCTTGATTGGGCCTAGGAATCCCAGGTTGGGATATGTGGTTAAGCCCAGATGGTGGAGACATCGTAGTCCTAGGAATCCCTTGACTGATAATGGTGAGATACACGTTAAAGCCAAGACATTGATATGGAAAAATTCCTCACGGTTTAGGTTAATAGATCCGATGGCATCCATGATTTTTTATGGCCTAGTGATCCGATGAGGATTGTGGTAAAACCTGGTTCTATTGATGAGGGTCAGGTGGTTTGGCCTGGGGAGGCCCTAGTTGGTTATTTTGGTTTTGATTCCCACATTAATTCTTCTATTATGGCATGGGGGTGATTGGATGAAGAGAGATTTGGCTCATCCGATCTATGGTTGGGTGGAACATGGTAGTCCCACACAGGGTTGGATTTTTCATTCATCAAAATGAGTTTGTTATCCTTTATATTTTATGTGAAAATGTATTGTTTTATATGTGGATTCTATGGTTGTTGTATCCTTATTAATTTTTTTGGTTATATGATGGTTATGAGCATGTTTTATTATAATGATGATGTATGGTTCTCATTATGTTTTGATTTGTAAAGGAATGAACATTGAATATATGACTTAATACATGATAATGTATCTAATGTGATGATGCATCAGTCCTTCTTAGATATTCTTATATAATTATGAGACCCCTATGCTCAAATATATAGTTTAAACCTCTATATTACATATTTGTGATGTGTTTGATGAGATTCATGTCATGGCTATTAGAGGTCCAGTCAAGTCCTTGCTCAATTAACTACTTTTGTATCATTATTATGTTGTTTTCTTTCATTATTGGAAGTGTCATGGAGTTATGGGTAGTGACCCGAGGTCCCATAACTGAAATTTAGCCTTAAATATCATAGTCACTGGCATAGAACTGGTAGAAAAATGCTGCAACCTAAATCATGCCGACTCATGGGAGCAACTAGGACTCTCAGTCACTTGGAGGAATTAGCAAGGGAGTGACTAGGGTATTAATGAAAAAAAAAAGTTAGTTTTTCTGAGGGGCTAGTGACCTGGAAGGTTTGGATGGATCCTGGGGGTTCTGTTGCAGATGTAGAAGGTATGTGTTTTTTTCTCCCACCAGTTCCACCTCCTTAACTTTCACATAGGGAGTGGAATCATGTCATAGTAACTCTTCGTCATATGTTTAACGTGGTTGGTTGATTACATGGGTAGATGTGGGAGGATGGTGTTACAGAGTGGTATCGGAGCATGGTTCACCCCTCATACTAGATGGGAAGTTTGTTGTTCATTCATTCATCTCGGTTGCATATGTGTTCCTTATTCTTATGGTATATGTGCGTGTTGCATATGTATGGTGTTGGTCATTGTTATAGTGATGTCGACATGTGAAGGTTGATTGGTTTGTGGTGTAATGGGTCATCATGAGTGTATGATTGAATATGCTTTGTTTACGAATGTCAAGTTATTATGTGTTGTCAAGGGTACATTGGTATGGTTGTTGTTGTCATGCCTGAGGTCATGATGTGTTGTTGGTATGGTCATACATTGATTACTAGATTATGGTTAGGATTATATCTAAATACTAACATGATTATGTTTATATATGTGTTGTAATAATATGTCCAGTCTTGCAGATGAGATATCCTACTTGAATTATACTAAGGTACGTTGGTTTCCTTATGATTTGGTTTAGCTAACATAGTATACCTTGTAGGAAGAGATCAAGATGACTATAAATACGGTAGATTACAAATATTATCCCTATGAATCATATGAGCAGTGTGGTGTTGGTAACTCTTATGACTTAGCATACACATTAAGGAGTTTTAAGGAACAAATGAGGAGTCCCAAAGAAGATAATGAAAAATTCATGTAGGAATAAGAGAAACAAGCATAATTCAAGGCAATCATTCTTCATAGTTTGTCAATTGTATATACATAGACCACTCTGAATCAAATATGGAAAAGAGGATGGGACTAATGGGGTGTATGGAATTAGGTCTCATGGTGGTAACATGTCAAATAGAGATGACACGATCAAAGGATGTAGATCCTTGGATACTCTAGATAAGAGATGTGATGGACAAATGTACTACTCTAGTTCTAGGTTTGATAGGCACTATGATCTTCATCATTATCACCCTTATAGGAGGAGTGATAGGGGGTAATTTCTGGATGCATTTAAGAAATCTAAGCCACCTACCTCTGATGAATATTTGAAGAATTCGAAAGATGCAGAGGCTTGGTTACTTTGGATGAAGAAATTCTTTGAGTTACATAATTACACAGATAATATGAAGGTCATCCTAAAATGTAAATAATATATATGGTATAAAGACATGAAGTGGGTCAGAGACATTAGGAAAAAAGAGTTGATTTGGCATGAATTCAAGAGACTCTTTAGAAAGAAGTACTTTTTCAGAAAGGTACTACGACAACAAACGCAAGGAATTCTATGAGTTTAAAATGGTATTGATGACAAATAAAGAGTATATGACTAAGTTCCTCTAGGTATTGAGGTATTTTACATATATTTAGGGCGAAGAGACTAAAGTTCAGAGGTTTTTCAATGTATTTACATTAGCATTTAGAGATCAGATTGAGTATGATGAGCCTTGGTCACTTGAGGAAGTTATTAAGAAATCAAAGTGTTGCTATGAACAATCAAAGCGCAAGACAAAATATTGGCAAGGATGCAACGGGAAGGATAAAGGTAAAGGTAAATGAAAACTGAAAAGAATAAGACCTCATAATGCAGAAGGGAAGAAAATGTTTCACCTTACAAGAAGTTAAACGTAGCTAGATGGGGACATTGGTCATACCCTGGAGGGAAATATAATAGCGATGATGGTACGTGACAGTTGGAATTTTTCCTATGTGGTAAGGAGCATATTAAGAGAGAATTTCTGCAGTATCAGGGTGTCAGACCTCAGATCTATAGTGCTAAAGAGGTGAAAACTATTTGGGATGTTGGGAAGAACATTGTTCGTATCTATGCAGTGCTGGAAAATAGGAAGGAAAATCATCAGGAATCTATCATGGAGATGGATGGTAAGATTTATGATTAAGGTGTTTCTATTTTTATTGACCCTGGATCTAGTTATAGTTATGTTAACCTTTAATTGGTGGATGGGTATGGTTTGATAAATAAGTGCATGCAGAATCTTGGTTAGTGCAGTTGACTACAAGTACCAAGAAGATAGTTCATCATTGGGTAAGAGCTTGTGCATTTGAGTTGAATGGTATGCCTACTTTAGCACATCTGATTATATTACCGTTGGGGTCATATAGTATGATTTTTGGTATATATTGGTTATATATTCATATGAATAAAGTGGAATTTTATGAAAAATCCATTGAGTGCTTGGATGACAATGGGGAGTAAAATATTACAGGGTAAGAAGAAAGAAACATGAGTTAGGATGGTGACAACTATGCAAAGAAAGAGAAAATGCATAAAAGGGTGTGTGTTATTTGCATTGCACATTTCTAGTGATAAAGGTAAGGGGATGAGGATGTGGATATATTGAACAGGTACTCGATCTTACAACATTTTCAGGATCTGCATCCAAAAAACATCTCAGATTTTCTGCCTCACAAAGAAGTGGACTTCTCCATTCAATTGGTACCAAGAGAAACACCAACATCAAAGGCACCGTATAGGATGATTACTCTAGAGCTAGTAGAGTTGAAGCTACAAGTAAATGAAATTCTTCAGAAGGGATACATTAGGACAAGTGTATCATTGTGAGGTGCAACAGTATTGTTTTTAAAGAAGGAGGATGGTACTCTCAGGTTATGCATGGATTACAGGAAGTTGAGTAAGGTGACCATCAAGAAAAAAGTATATGTTGTGGAGTATCGATGACTTATTTGATTAGTTGAAGGGAGTAGCAGTGTTCCCAAATATTGATCTGAGATCCAAATATTATTAGGTACACATCAAGGAAGAGTAAATTTACAAGACAACTTTCCAGACTAGGTATGGGAATTCTGATTTTGGTGTAGTTCCATTTGGTTTGACTAATGGTCCAACTACTTTTATGTGCTTGATGAATATTGTGTTGCTTCATTATCTAGAAAAGTTTGTTATTCAATTCATTGATAACATATTGATATATTTTAATAATTAGGAATAACATGTCGAGCATTTAGCAGCAATGTTAAGATTGCTAAGAGAGCATCATTTGTATGCTAATATTAGAAAATGTAGTTTCTTTCAGATATGTGCAAACTACTTGGGACATGTTGATTCCAAGGAAGGTATAATAGTGTATCCAAAGAAGATAAGGGTTATCATGGAGTGGGAAGCTCCTAGAAATGTGGATGAGGTAATATCATTTATGGGGTTGGTAGGATATTATAGGACGTTCATCAAGAAATTCTCCCAGATTTCATATCCTATTATATCACTACAGAGGAAAGGTAAGAAATTTGAATGGATAGAGGAATTTGCAACAAGTTTTGAACAGTTGAAGCAGCTTTTGACAAATTCTCTAGTCTTAAATATTGTAGACCCGTACAAGAAATTTGTAGTGTGTACATATGCTTGCAAGAAAGGGGTTGCTGGATTCCTTATGTAGAAATGATAGGTAGTATGTTATGAGTCACAAAAACTAAATGAGCACGAGTAGGACTATCTAAAACACAATCTTGAGTTAGCAACGATCATTCATGCATTGAAGATGTGGAGGCAGTATATTCCTGGAAGGAGGTTTGTACTAATGAGTGATCATAGTGGGTTTATATATTTCTTTGAACAGTTGAATATGAATGTCAAGAAAGATAGATAGCTTTCCATGATCAGTCAGTTTGTCTTCGAGATCAGATACATCAAGGGTAAAGAGAAAAAGGTTGTAGATCCTCTTAGTATGCCCATACAGGTGAATGATATAGTATGCGCATACAGGTGAATGATATAACAAGTATGAGTTCCTATGGGATAGATATACATGAAAGGATATTGCAAGAAGGTCAGTAGGATGTCAGATATATGAATCTTAGGCACAAATTACAATAGAGTACACATACAGGTATAGGTACAAGTGCACAGGAAGGGGACTATCATCTCACAACTGATGGCTTGATCAAGTTTAGAGACTAGATATATGTGCGAGATAGTAGTGAGCTCAAGAAGATTATCTTGAGGGAGTTTGACATGAAACTGAGCTTCTAGAAGAAAGTAACGACACTAAAGAATTTTTATTATTAGTCTAATATGAAGAAATATGTGGCATATTTTGTGGCTAGGTGTTTCGACAGTCAATAGGTAAAGTTAGAGCGTAAATATCCAAGTGGATTGCTACACCCCATTGTGATTCTAGAGTGGAAATGGGAGGTCATTTCCATGAATTTCATTACAGGATTTCTGAGGACAGATAGATAACATGATTCCACCATAGTTGTGGTAGACAGGTTGACTAACATAGAAAAATTCATTCAAGTAAAGACTATGTATTCAACTAGTGATGTGGCATAGGTGTTCATCAAATATTTGGTCAGATTGTGTGGTGTTCAAACAAATATTGTGTCAGATAGGGATGTGAATTTCACTTAAAACTTTTGGAAGGAGTTGTTTGTAGGTTTAGGTATAGATTTGGCCTTTAGTAGAACTTATCATCCACAAAAAATGGACAAACTGAGAGGGTCAACAGGATATTGAAGGACATGTTGAGGATGTATGTGATGCATCAGCATAGGAGATGGAAGAAGTACCTTCTGTTGGTTTATATTTTTGACAACAATGGGTATCAAGAGTCACTGAAGATGAGTCTATTTCAGGTACTGTAGAGGCAGATTTGTAATACTCCCATCAGTTGGAGTGATCCAATTAATAGGATATTGATTGGACCAGATGTGTTAGCAGAAATGGAATAAGAAATGCACGTAATCAAGAAGAATCTAAAAGAATAACATGATATGAAGAAGATATATGTAGATCAGAACATGTTGTTTAAGGAGTTTCAGTTTGGGAATAGGTGTACCTGTAGATCAAGCCAAAGAAAACCTCCTTTCAAATTTGATCATGTGCCAAGCTGGCACCTCGATTTTGTGGACCTTTCAATATTATTGAAAGGATTGGGCCAATAGCTTGTTGACTTGCACTGTCTCCCATAATGAAATACCATGATGTTTTCCATGTGTCATTTCTCAAGAAGTATGTTAAATATGTTGATCATGTGATTGAATAGTTTGTATTTCAGGTACAAACACAAGGAGAATTCTAGCTAGAACCAAAACGTATATTTTAGAGAAATAAGGTCGTGCTCATGAATTGAGCTATCAACCAGGTTAAACTGTAGTGGAAGCAATTTGGGCGAAATTAATATGCATGGGAGATTGTAGGTCATATGTAGGCTATGTATCCTTCTTTATTCGTTGGTTGAGCGAATGTCCTTTATAGATGTTTTGGTATATGTACATATGTATATGGATGTAAATATGTCCATGAGTTGTTTTATAATGCTCCAGTAAGAGCTATGGTGTCATGTCATTATGGTTTTCATGTTGTCATGTTGTCATGTTGGTTTGCTTCTCAGCAGGATGGTCATTGTAACTACTAAAATTATATAAGTTATAGAGATCCATGGGTATTATGTTTTAGTCTTGTTGGTTGTAGGTTTCGTCGAACACTAAGGATGGTCTCCCACCAAGGGGGAGGGTTCTGTAAAAGCCTTGGTTAAGATTCCATGTAATAAAAGTTAATAAAGTAAAAATAATAACCATGGTCATGGGACACTTATTCCAAGCTAAATTATTGGCAAAAACATCCTAATGTGGGTATTCATTTGGTTAATTATGGCTAACAAAACTGACAAAGGCAATGGAAAAGGAATTTTTGAAAGGTAAAATGACATTTTTGGCAATTTATTTATGAAAATAATGGAAATTAGGAGAAAAGGAAGGTGAAAGGTCATAGGTTGCATGCGAGGAGTAAAATGAAAGAAAATAATGGAAAATGAAGAAAATAGAGGCCTTATTGATAAAAATGATTCTAAGGATCAGTTGGTACCTTTTTTCCATTCAGTTTTGGAGCTCTATCTCTATTCTCTCTCACACACACTCTTGGAAACTTAGATTTTTATTGGAACATTTCAAATTTTCATCCAAAAAAGGAAAGTAAGGCAAAGAGGATGCAAATATCAAGCAAGGAAGAGAAATATCAAGCAAGGAAGAGAAATATCAAGCAAGGAAGAGAAATATCAAGCAGCTACAACATGTTTACTTGCAAGTATCGATTTGTATGTATGATTTCCTTGATAGATTTGGAATGCATGGTTATGCATGTGTGTTATTAGCTATCTTGTTGTCATTGGAATGGGTTTTTATGGGTATGACAGTGTTCTTCAACCTTTCATTGCCATTTTTGGATAGCCATGGTGTGATGTGGTTTTCATGTTTTGGGTAGCTTGATTTTCGGATGGACTCGAAGATGAGTGGGGTGGTGTCAATATTATTCACAAGGCCGAGGAATATCAAGAAGGGATACACAATAAAGCCTAGACGTGAACACCTTGATTGAGCCAAGGAATCCCTTGACTGGTGAATGGCGAAACACATGGTAAATACCAGAGGATGGAGACCTCGTAGGCCTAGGAATTCCTTGACTGATAATGACGGGATACACTGTAAATTCAATAGGTTGAGTTAGAAAAATTTCTCATGCTTTATGTGGAGAGATCTCATGGCATCCATGCATATTTATGGTCTAGTTATCCAGTGAGCATTGCGGTAAATCCTGGTTCTATTGATGAGGGTGAGGTGGTTTAGCCTCAGGAAGCCATGGTTGGTTCTTTTGGTTTTGAGTCCCAAATTCATGCTTGGAATATGGCATAGGGGTGATTTGATGAAGAGAGATTTGGCTCAGCTAATCTATGGTCAGGTGGAATGTGACAGTCCCATACCGGGTTGGATTCTGCATTCATCAATAAGAGTTTATTCTCCTTGGTATTTTATCTGCAAATGTACTAGTTTATATGTGGATTTTATGGAGGTTGTATCATTATTATTTATGTTGTTTATATGTTGGTTATGAGCATGTTTTATGATAGTGATGATGTATGGATCTCATCATGTTTTGATTTATAAAGGAATACACAATGAATATATGACCTAATAGATTATAATGAAACAAATGTGATAAGGAATCAATGCTTCTTAGCCATTCTCAGATAAGTATGAGACTCATAGGCTCAAATTTAATGTTTAAACATGTAGAATACATATTTGTGACATGGTTGACGGAATTCCTATCATGGATAGTAGGGGTCCAGTTATGTCCTTGTTCAAGTAATTCCATTTGTATCATTATTCCAATATTATATCTCATTACTGGAAGTGTTATGGAGTTTTGGGCAGTGACCTCAGTCCTAACCCTAAAATTTAGCCTTAAAATCCACATATGTTGGCATAACACTAGCAGAAAAAGGTTGCATTCACACTCATGTAAGCTAATGGGGGCAACCGGGGCTCTTAGTCGCTTAGAGGACTTGAAAAGGGAGAGAATGAGGGATTAATGCATCAAAATTTTAGTTTGTCTCAAGGGCTAGCCACTTGTAAGGTTTGGATGGCTCATGGGGAATTTGTTGCGGGTGTAGAAGGTTTGTGTTGTTGTGTCCCGTTAGTTCCACTTCCTTAACTGACACATGGTGAGTTGAATCATATCATAGTAACTCTTCATCACATGTTTACCTTAATTGTCTAGTTACTTGGGTAGATTTGGGAGGAGGTTTTTACAAAAGTGATCCAACCAACTTGATATTTATTGCTTTCCCCCTCTCCGAATGTTCCAAGTATGTAGTCCATTGATGGTATGAATATCCACTAGACATAGTTTCTTTATGTAGTTTTCAAATAAGGCCGATATAGGCTATGGGCGATGCACTCATCCTATATTATCCTTGAGACATATGATAAGGTTAAAATATTTACCAACCATCCATAAGGAATATCCAATTAGTTTATTAGTATCCAATAATTGGTCTAGGAAGGGACGTATGTCTTCTATTGTGGATGGGACATATATTGTTGTGAGAAGGACAAGATCTCTTGTCCTAATATATCGAAACCTCATATTCAAAATTCTAGTACTTACCATCCAATTTTGAAAGAGGAATTCTTGCGCATTCCATAGAACTTCCAGTCCCCCAGTAGTTCCTTTCGCATCAAAAGCCATTTGTTTGCATCCTTTCCAACATTCATGTACATTTTGGGACAACTTTTCCCACAAAAAAATTGTTTCCTGCAAAAATATAATCACATGTTTTTCCATTTTGATCCTTTTTTTTAAGATATCTGTGCTTCCCTTTACTATTCAATCCCCTTATGTTCCATGATAAAATATTCATAGTGAAGGATTTGAAAGGGATGGAAATACCTTCGGCAAAGTTGCTACTTGACCTGAATTGACAAGGTTTTTGCATGTATTATGGAGGTCTTCCTTCCTAGGTTTTCTCCCTTTATTTTTAATCTCTTTCATAATGTATTTAATGTGAATCTCCTTCCACTTTGTATTTAAATGCCTGAATGGAACATGGCCCTTGACCCTCTCCCAAGGTTTGGTGGTGTTTCATTTCCATTTAATGTAGCCTACAACGTATTGTTCCCTGATTTATTTTGTGAGTTCCCCCAGGTCCTGATGAGCCTACTCATTCACCATAGACACCAAATATTGATCCTCGCTTGTGAGGTACTTTGGGTCATGTTGCATAAGATTTACAATATCGTCAATCCCTAGTAAATCAAAATAATTAAGACCTCCTGCTTGCATTACTCCTTCCTCTAATTTTATTTTCTAAGATGGTTTGTCTAACTCGGATGACAAATAATTTTCCTTCATTGAAATATCTATAGTAAGTGGTGGTTCCTCTTCCACCACCTCCATTGTATCCAAGGTGGACGATGAATTTTTAATGTCCATTTGTTGTTGGATTTAAATAGAATGACCCTTATATGACCTTCTTCTTGTTGCAACCTTGGTAAAGTTTTCAGAGCACTAATCACTACCAATCATTTTCTCCCCCCTTCACATCATACAATCTCTAAACAAGTTACCATCTTTGTGACAATAACAACACCAAAAGGGTATATTTTTGTAATAAATTAGTTGGTTCCAAATTTATCCCTCATAATCCAAATCTATATATTCTAGCAATGGTTGTAAAATATTCATATAGACACACAAATGAGCATAAGAAATATTTTCACCCTGTCAATTAATGTAATAGATCTTCAAAAAATGCCCTAGGGCTTGCCCCATACCCTCGAAGATTTCAAGAATCCAGAAATCCATAGGAAGAGAGTAAAAACGCACCCACACTAGTGCCGCAAGGAATTCTTACTTATCTGGGTTAAAACATGCTTCCCAATGTGTAATATGGAGACCAACATTGTTATAAAAATATTTCCCTCCTTTAAAGATTCTTTCTTTATCCTCCAAATTGGAGAAGATTACCATAAAGAACACTTTTGGCCCGACTCTCAGATCTACTTACCCTTTTGGTTTCCAGGTCTATTGAAACCATATTTCCATTTCCCTCTCTATAGGTCACCTCCTATGAAGTTACAGATGAAGGCATGATCCCTCATGTTCTTCCTGTGGTCATCGAGACAATTTAGAGGTATTAAAAAACAAGGGTTTTTTTGAAGCTTTCACTATGTAGTGAAATTTTAAACCTACTTTCCATTTTTCTCCCAAAAATGGGGGTTGGAAGAGCTCCCGAGGGTTCTCGAACCCGTATCTTCCTATTATCCACATGAAGAGTTTTTCCAGTGAAAATGTTTCTAAATGAAGGGACTCCTCCCTCTACCCTCAGATTCATTGTGTAAATTACCTATGATTTTGGTTATCATGATCATCGTCGTGAATATGTATTGGTTTGAAACTACAATTTCATTGATCCTTTAGAAATCCCAGCACTTACTTCTCCTACTGACTTAGTCCATATTAAATCTTCAAAATGTCGATAATAATTAAAACAACATATCTCATATGAACATGAGTTGAGAATTTTGGAACATGTGTTATTAGCAATCCATGGTATTATCCCGTGATTTTCTACCAAAGACTATTTATAGGTTAAGAACCTCCATGTAAAATGGGATTAATCTACATCATTACATATCTCGTAACATGTATTTTAATATATATATATATATATATATATATATATATATATATATATATATATATATATATACACACACACACATATATATCTTGAAATTATATATTAATTCTATTTATAATCAATACTAATAATAGTAATAATAAACCCCAGATGCAGGTGAAATATCCAGATCTCGTGAGGAGAAATCCTCCCATTATTATGCTGACGCTGCCTTGCAATTCCAGTCCTACCATGATGCGGAATCTCAAATCGTCAATCATTTATACCGGCTCTCTGCCACACTTGACCTCTTGCCACACTTCGTATCACATGCAGTCACACTTGGATTGTCCCTCACCGCCTCTGTGCTCGTGCCACATGCCTTCAAAAGGCACAAAATATCCTCGTTGTGCTATCTCATTGTTGCTCCAACTAGTCTTGAGAGCCATCATTGTTATTCCCCTCACCATCACGTCACTGCTCGAGTTTGCTTAACACACCTCCACTATCATCCCTGCTACGCACCCCTGTTGCGAGCCCGCTATCGCGTGCCTTCCTCTTGCATGCCCCTCCCCCTGTGATTCTCCTTGTTGTGCGCCCCTGATGCGAGCTTCCCTGTTGCATGCTTCCTGTGCCCCCCCGTGCTTCTCCTTGATGTGCGCCAATGGCGGCGAGCACCCTTGCTATGTGCCCCCCTGTTGTGTGCCTCCTCACTGTGTACCCTCCAGTTGCACGTCTCCCAGATCTTAGTCGGTCTCACTATCGACAACCCTTTCTCTACATGACAGCCTCTCCATGGCCTCGTGAGAACATTAAAATCCCATCAGGGGCAGCCAAAAAGGCGCGTTCTCGGGGCACTATCATCGAGGCCAAGACTAGCATCTGGAATCCATTTAAGGTTCCTCATCAGGAAACCACGAAAGGTAGGCTACCCAATGCCTAACAACACCTAGGAAGAGAATGTCTTGACTCCGGAGAAGCCTAGGGGCAGAAGAGGCCCGCAAAAATCTACCATAGCGTATTCTAAGCTACCCACACCTTGGAAAACTAAGCCACTCCCTGTTCAGGAGCCTGCAGAGAAGGAGACAGACTTTTGGAGCATGTATTCGGATGGTGTCTAGACCAGAGTTTTAGATGCAGATTACCATGTTGCTCCTATCATCCACGTGACCCCTCCGAAGCCTCCGCGTGAGCGCACAGCTGAGGAGGAATCTATTGCATGTGAATATGGATGCTTCATCGAGGAGGAGGATGACCTCGTGATAGAGGAAGATGAAGGAACACCATGATTGCTTGGTAGCACAATTCATTTCCATTTTTTTTAACTCAGGACATACTTCAACTATTTTTTTTTCCGTATGTGTCACTGAATATTTTCTAAAACATGACTGTATTACTCTACTAAGAGGTTGGTTTACTCCTTGGAGGCAACCCCAAACCTGTTTTATTTTGAAAGCTACCAAGGCAACGATTGGCTAAGCACCTCTCGCCATCTCAGCGCAATGCCTCTGTAAAGTTTCTTTTATGATCTAATATAATTTATCCTAACTTACAAAAAAAATACTAATAATAAAAAAATTATAATTTAGTTACATTTTATGATTTTAATTTAAATTGGATAATGATAGATATATTATAAAATAAGTATTTTTATGTCTATATATGTTTGTGAGTCATTTAATTTGTATGGTTTCTCTAATTTTAATAATAATCAAATATGAAAAATTAATATTTATGTTAAAACTAATTAATTAAAAATAATATCATGTTTTTATTTATGTTCTATATCTATTAGTTTTTATTTATGTCATTAAATTATTACTTATTATTAACCAATTATTTTGTTATATATATATATATAATTTAACTTTTTTACCATTTAATTAGTTTTTATGAAATTGTTTTAACTATATATGAGATAAATTTGAAAATATTTCTTTAAATATTTAGCACTTATTTATTTATTATAACTAATTAATATATAAACTACTTTGATGAATTATGGTCATGTTATGTAAATACAAAAAATCACATAGTATACACTGAAATTTGAATTAAAAGAGAGTCATGATCGAGTCATTTAAGTACAACACAGGCGTTAACAAAAATGGTTTTCAAATCAAAAGAAGACAAATGGAGATGCTTTTAAGGGCATTAAATTTGAATATGAAATTGTAGACAATCCATAAAAACTCTCATTGAATTTAATGTAACGGAAAGTTGAGGAAATGATAGCGTTTCATTCCTTCATTGGTTAGATAATTGCTTCTTCCATACACCAGGGAATTATTTCTGAGATTGTATAGTTTGCAAAAATAATTGTGACATTGAACATTTTAATGATTCATGTATCCACTCGTCGTGAGTGTTATAAGTTGGATCAAATTGTTTCTCAGGGTTTGAGTGTAAATGACTTAAGTTCACCATGAACGTGAATTGATTTGAAGTAATTAATGAGGAAAATGAAATTTTTTTTTGCAGAATCGAGCTCATTACTACCTCTCACAACTAATTGGATGTGTATAATAATATAAAGGTTCCTTATCTTCTAAATAATTTCAAATCTATAAATATAGGTTTCATATGAGAATAGATCATGTTCATAGGAATAATGTACGAGTAGAGGTATGTTAATTGAGTCTGATTTCCCATCAAATTAGTCCACTTCGTATTGCGCAACAAGATATAATCTCATCTAATCAATCAAAAACTCAAAAATAGATTTAAAATAATAATAAAAACAAATATTTTTTTTTGTAATGTTCATATTAGAAAGGAAGTTTAATCTTTTGGTGAGATAAAAAATAGCATATATCATGTTGGAAATATTTAATTCCTACTTGTCTATGGTTGTAATTCTCCATTTTAGGAGTTTGTTCCTACATAATAGGAATTTAGTTTCTCCTAGTTTAGTGTGTGGTTGAGAGAATCTCTCAACCACACTACTGTACGTCTAAGATAGAATTCCTATCTTGAGACTTTTGCTTGTATAAATATGTGAGTAATTCCTTCATTCATAATATAGAATATAGAGATTGTGTGAGTGTATGTGTGTATACACTCTCCAGGTTCTCACCTGGAGAGCTATTTGATCAATAGTTGATTTTATCATGGTATCAGAGCTTCAGAGCCCGTAAGGGCCTGGGCCTGGGCCTCGGCCCCTCGTGGGCTGAGGGAAATAGCAGAATGAGAGTTTTGTTTTTTATTTGTTTGTTTGTCCATCGAGCTCAGTTTTTTTTGAAGCTGTAGCGATTTGGTGAGGCTGCGTGGTTTGGAGGCTGATTGCTTTGTGCACAGATAGGAGGACGCTGCCAGATCCAAACGGTGCAGCTTGATCGGAGGGCACTGTTGCGTGGAGCTGGACAGCGAATGAAAGGCGACAGTGCAGCTGCGTGGAAAGAGCAGCAGGTGGGTCTGAAATTTAATGTCGGAGAGGCCGGCATCTTATACAGGTTCCGACAAGCTGTTGAAGAGGTTTATCGCTTGTCTCCAGAACTGCTTGAAGCGACGGGGAAATTGGAAAAACGAGTTCTTCCTCTGTTAAGTACCGATGACACCAAGGACCGAACCAGGGTTCGAATCGCAAACCTTGTGAAGGACAGTAATGCTAATCTCACTACAGCGACAGGGGAATTCTCCACGGGATGTTTTTAACATCCTGCCTTCCATGTTCTGTCGATGGGCTTCAAAGGAGGCACTCATGACCGGATTACGACTGGTACATCTGTTGGCCTTTGCGACGGTGTATGGGAGTTCGATATGGGTGAATTTTATCGGGGGCCACGTTCTGGCCAGAACCATTCCCAGGCTGCAATTTGGGTTTATACAGAGCAAACTGTATCTGCTATTTTATCTTGGTTTATACATGTCGTTGTACAGTGGAAAGGGCTTGAACGTGCGACGTCTGGTGCCTCTTGTCTACGCTGGGGAGGGCAAAGGTAACAGCTCTTCATCTGCTCGGTGCACGGAGGGGACGTTGGATCCCAATGTCGTCAGAGGCAAGATCGGGGTGCGGTGAACGTGGAGGAAATTCCAGGGTGGCCAAGGGGACCGTGGTTACTCGAGCTGGAGGCGTGGGAATGATACTTGCTAATACCATTTTACACAGAAATAGACAACTGCCCGTAGTTCTGTTGGAGGGTGACAATTTTGCTTACCATCAACAGAGACTGATGGCAGCTGCAGTAATTATTTTTTATATCTGAATGTTGATGGGTTAATTATATCGAATCGATGACACTGGCTGTGGGTGATTTGGCAAATATCCTCATCTGTTCTTAGAATACAATTGCCTTGCTATATGTTAATTTCGAATTACCTACTGTTGATGAGAAAGTAAGCCTCCAAGGGAAGATTGAATTGTACTATGATGATTGGTTTATGTATATTTTTGTTTGGGAGAGGAACAACTTGGTGCGGCATTGGAGAATGCAGATGTTGTGATCATTCCAGCTGGCGTGCCTCGAAAATCTAGGTATGACCCGTAATGATCTCTTCAATATCAATGCAGGGATTGTTAAATCTCTTTGCTCTGCAATTGCAAAATACTGCCCAGAGGCAATTATAAATATGATTAGCGATCCTGTAAATTCTACTGTACCAATAGCTGCTGAGATTTTTAAGAAGGCAGGGACCTATAATGAAAAGAAACTCTTTGGTGTTACTACTCCCGATGCTGTCCGCGCAAAGACGTTCTATGCTGCAAAAGCATGGAGTTCCTGTTGAAGAAGTTGATGTTCCTGCATGGAATGTTGATGCACGATTTTTTGTTTCGTCACTATTAAGTTGATAGGAAGTTTTAATTTGTAAGCCACGGGTTGGCTGATTGGGTTCAAATTTTCGACTTTCCTGCCTTTTTTATTTGAGCAGAAGTTGTGGACGTATCTCTAAATGTGAGAGCTGAATGTATTTGATACTGGACCGTGTTGCCATGGATGCGACACCCTGTGGAGGTTGATTCATTTCAAGAGTTGCCTTTCGAGCTTGTCCCTTGCTTGGACCCACGGTTAGAAAGTGCTTTAAAATGTATTGGCATGAAAGCATTGTTTCCTGTACAAGTAGCAGTTTGGCAAGAGACGGTTGGACCTGGTATTGCAGAATGTGATCTGTGTGTATGTTCACCAACAGGAAGTGAGAAGATCAGCGTACGGTGGACCTGCAGAAGGTGGAATATTCTTTGTATTCTTGGTGAATTGATGGCATGAGAAATAGTTAATCTTTGGGCAGAGATAGAGAAATTAAAATCTGAAGAGTTTATGCTTTTATTTAGTTTTTTGGAATCATGCTTAAAGACTATTAAGCCTTATTGAGCCTAGCTAACTCAATGTAGGTAAAGTTATTTTGTTAGAATTAGCTACTCTAACAAATGACAGGTGAAAACGTGGATTTCCAAGAAGTTATTTGAACAGACAAAGATGCCCAAGATGTGACAATGAACAGATGAGGAAAAGGAGCAGCGACAACGTTAATGATGGACAGCAAAATAGATCTTTGTTTGAGTTAGTGTGGTTTGTGGAATAGACTCCCTAGCATGTTATAAGCAAGTCCAGTTGTTGTAATGGTCATTGTATGTACCCAGAAACTCCAAAATGTGGAATGAAATGTAAGCTTTTTAAAGGCATTTGAAAGTTCGTGGTGATCTTAAAACCACTTTGTAATGGTTTATGGTCAGCCTGAAACCATCTTTTGTCACTGTAAAGTGATGGTTGGTGGTGATCCAGAAACCATCTGTAGAGCCTTTGTGGCTGGTTGCCTTTGTGGCTGGTTGCCTTTGTGGCTTGAGGTGCCTTTGTGGCCGTACGTACACGAGTGGTCGCGTGTGCATGAGAGCTGTGTGCTCAGCAGAGCTTTGTTTTTAGCAGGTGGACTGCAGTAACACCTGGCCTCAGATGATTCATAAATCTCTGAGAAGAAGGGGGTTGGTGTGCTTTCTTAGCTGACAGTTGTGCTGAGAAGTACAATTGGCGCCACTGTTCAGTACATACTCGTGCCAATGCGCCAAATCACGGGAATGGCGCGGAAGCGCACGATTTTTTTATTCAGGAAGACGCTAACTCAACTTAATGGGGATCCGCGGGAAGCCTCAACTTCGTTTGACGATTTGCGAAGAAGCAGATCGGAGAAGTTACGGACCTATCCGGGAGAGGTAGATTGGAAGATCCGCGGGAAGCCTCAACTTCGTTTGACGGTTTGCGAGAGGAGCAGATCGAAGAAGTTGCGGATCTGTCCGAGAGAGGCAGATTGTGTTTTGGAGGTTCTGCACATGCAATTCGCCTGATGGTGGTGGATTTGTAGGTAC
The DNA here is from genome assembly GCA_034641835.2 of Pinus albicaulis. Taxonomy (NCBI): domain Eukaryota; kingdom Viridiplantae; phylum Streptophyta; class Pinopsida; order Pinales; family Pinaceae; genus Pinus; species Pinus albicaulis. The sequence continues at coordinate 216,557,161 of CM076570.1, forward strand.
ATATATGCAGTGAAAACGGTCGACAGAATCATGTATACGAAGGACATCCTACAGGACTAGCGGTTGCAGCGGTTGGTACCCATGCATTCCGGTGGATGGTTGCTCTTTTATATGGACGTCGACATATTCTTTGTTTTTTTTTACCACAACCAGACTTTGTGAATCACTATCATGACAAGTAGTCATTAAGGGGGGGTGTTGGAAATATTTAATTCCTACTTGTCTATGGTTGTAATTCTCCATTTTAGGAGTTTGTTCCTACATAATAGGAATTAGCTAGAATATAGTTTCTCCTAGTTTAGTGTGTGGTTGAGAGAATCTCTCAACCACACTACTGTACGTCTAAGATAGAATTCCTATCTTGAGACTTTTGCTTGTATAAATATGTGTGTAATTCCTTCATTCATAATATAGAATATAGAGATTGTGTGAGTGTATGTGTGTATACACTCTCCAGGTTCTCACCTGGAGAGCTATTTGATCAATAGCTGATTTTATCATATCAAATTCATTATATACTGTCAGTGACTAAGATAATAATAACAAAATATATTATATATACAATTTTTCCAAAATGGCTAATTAAATATATTACCAAATATTCTAACTGAACAAAGTCCACTTTCATTCCTATATATCTGTTACCTCCCACACTTGTAATTGTAATTGTTAAAGTGTATGTTTGAATATATATATATATATATATATATATATATATATAACTAGACTCTTACATTCTTACCCCAATTATTTTTGTAATTGTAATTGTTAAAGTGTATGTTTGAATATATATATATATATATATATATATATATATATATATATATATAACCAGACTCTTACATTCTTACCCCAATTATTTTATGTAATTTGATTTAAATGTGACAACATGGAAGTAGTTATTACCTCCCACGTTCGAGATAACTTGTAATTGTTAAAGTATATATATATATATAACCAAACTCTTACATTATTACCCCAATTATTTTATGTAATTTGATTTAAATGTGACAACATGGAAGTACTTATGGAGTATTTTCAGAGAATTCCCTCGTAATTAAGGTGAAGAATATTACCCACGTCAAACTCCACTGAAATTTGTTCTCCACTTCCCATGACAAAGACAAGTACGACATTAATTTGTACAAGAAATAGACATTAGGATCATACCCTAGTCTACCATGTTTTTGGGGACTGCGATGATTTGATTAAAAGCAGACAAGGCCTTGATTAAATTTATTGGCAGTGTGTTAAATAAAAACTTAGCATGGATTATTTATTATTAATATGACCATGGCATTAAAGGTTAAAACAATATTAATACTATTAATACTTGGCATCCTATTCTTTTTCTTTTCATATATATATATATATATTATTATTTTAAAGACATCTATTTAAATATATATATATATATATATATATATATAAAATAAAATAATTTTTATATATAAAAGAAAAAAGAATATTAGTTTAAATGCTAATCAATTATAAATAATATAATGTAAAGATTCAATAGAGTTGAAATCTTGACTTTAATAACATATAAATTTAAATTATATAACCAATTTCATTAATTTATGCAATTAATAATCAACACACAAATTGTTCAACGATATGACATAATTTTCAAAAACCATGAGCAAAGAAGACTTAATTGTAGGGGCGATATACGTTACTTGTGATTTTGGAGTTGTAATGATACTCAAATCCCACTGACCACAAAAGAATTTTGGAGACGACTTTCCACTCAACCGTAGGTTGAACTGCACATAGTCTTTCTATAGTTGGCCACCTCCGGTTCCTTAATCAATTGCTACTAACAAGGAATATCATGTCTCACTACACTCTCTTTCCTTGGAATGAATGAATATTTCTCATCTCCCTTTTCATCCATTAAATAGAGCAAAATAATTTCAAAAATGGGAATGGATTGGAAAGAGATCTATATGTACATAATTCATGTGTCATCATGCCAACTTTTATTTCTTTGCTTTAAGTTTTACTTAATTCAACATTTTTTCTTAATTTAACTTTTGCTTATTTTATTCATTTTTACTTTTATTTTACTTTACTTATTCTTACTAGTTTTATATACTTATTTAGAACTTTAGTTTATTATTATTTATTATTTCATTTATTTATGTATTAATATCATTTCATCTATTATTATTATTATTATTATTATTTGATGTTACAAAGAGATAATCTATAGTGGACTTCTCAACTACAAAAAATGGATAAATGGTAGCCATTCATGCAAGAAAAGAAGAAATATGGTTGCAGAGATTGCATTCACACATTGTGCTGGTACAATCAACTGTGAGTATTTATTGTGACAAATAGAGTACAATCTTCCTAGTGAAGAACCAAAGATATCATTCTAAGATAAAACATACTGATTTTTAGTGACACTTTGTGAAAGATATAGTTTAAGAAAAAAAGAAAACCACTAGTTAAAGTGAACACTTCAAATAATTTTTCAAATTAATTAACAAAATATATGAGCAAGGAAAAATTCTTTTTTATAAAAAATAATGAACATTATTTCCCTGATTACTAATATTATACTTATAAGACCCTTATCTTTAAGTCTATATTATATTCTCTTTAAGTCTATATTATATTCTTTGCACAACTATTGTAATCTATTAACTTATATATAACAATCTAAAATTTATAAACTACCTCAAAGAATAAAATAAAAGAACTATTAATTCCCTTGGCCTAAGTACTTATAAACAAAAATTTAATTGCATAAGAATCAAGGTGTACTCATATTGTTTACATCCCTAAGGACTTATAAACAAAAATATAATTGCATAAGAATCAAGATGTACTCGTATAGTTTACATCATTAGAGCTCTTCGTTTTAGCACATTATATTACATATTTATCTTTTACATTCCAACTAATTTCACTTGTTTCTAACTAATTATAAAGTAGTTTTCTCTATGTTATTAATAAAAATTCATTATGGTATTAGGTTTTTTTTTTCACAAAAGTATGTTTTCAATAAATATCTATGGTTTATTGTTTTATTTAATGAAATAATTTGTATTATTATTATTTGGAAAATGTGTCTCTTTACATTTTAATATTATTGAAACCAACTTAGATCCATTTTAATTCTGGATTTACGAAGCACCAAGAGAGATTTCATAGTTTTTATTGTCTCTATACATTCTCATCCGGATGATGAATCCCAGTTGAGATTCGAAACATCGACCAATTTTTTATGATACTGTGGATAATCCAGATTCTGCAACAATCAACGATAACCACAGAAGTTTAAAAACCATAGTTTTTATTGTGTTAGATGTTCAATTGCAAAGTTACCTTTTATTCTAGTCAAATTAGGTAATTACAATGCAATATTAGTGAAGCTCATGTTTTGAATTATTTGTTTGTTAATTTATGAATATGTGTTTATGATGATAGTGAACAATCTTAGGTTTATTCATTTTTTTATTTCTTTTGCAATTATATCTACTTTACCAATTAATTTAAGGTTAGTGAGGCTTTTCCTGTGAGGCATAGAATAGTAGGTGATGAGGTGTACTATTAATTCACTCTGTGATGTAAAGGTGACCAACTTAAAATTCTGTGGGAAAAAATCCAATCATTGTAAGGGTCGGTGTGGCCTAGGCTGGGTGCGATGTCCGAGTGATTTTTACAGCCTATATACCCTTGGGTCACAGTTTCTCAAATCATAGGTCAAACTTGATAAAATCTCTGATGAACTCAAACGAATTTAAAAAAAAAAAAAAGAGTTGGTGGAACTTAAGTAATTCTCTTACTTCTTCTCATATAGAATACAAAATCTTATTTCTTCTTTTTATTAAAATTAAAATGAAAAAGAATAATTCAAGAAAATAATATCAAAAATATAATAATATTTGATTAAAAATATGTATAAGAATGATTGATATTTTCATAATATCAATTACAAAATATCAAATAAACATTTAAAAATTCCTAAAAAATATTATTGAAAAAACAAAAAAATTACTCGTAAAGGTTAAATTAACTTAACATGTAAAAATTAAATCAACCTTAACATGAGAATGTAACTCTAAGCTTACCTCATGCACCCGAAAATAAAGGGGTTGAGTCTATGTAAGTTATGATCATACTTTAGACTTTGGTTGAACCTTTGTTAGTTATGATTGCATTTCAAAAAAAAATTAGGTTGCCCGTTGTAGATCTAATCAATGGTTAAATTTTATGATTACTCAACAAAAATTTTCAAATCTTAGGTTTAAAATACAATTTCATGAGCTTATTTATTTGTGTTTGACATGTCATACTTATAGGTCACAACAATGAAATTGCAACCCTTTGTTCATCCTCCACACATATTATAACCTTGTATAAATATAGGCTAATTCCTGAACGTTATCAATTGTCAGGACATACACAAACCAAGAAATAAGTGTAAAAATTACCTCCCATGTGAATGATAGTGTGTGAACATAAAATTAATAAAAAAAAAAACTAACACGACACAAGATTTAACTAAAAAATTAACTCATATAGTGCACACAATATTTACGTGGAAAACCCCATTCAACAAAAAAAACCTAAGGGAAATGGATTAGTATATTTTTACTACAAAAATAATGAAAAAAATTACAGTGCACTTATTTCCTATTTCTTTTTCACCCACTTCATTTTTACTTGCACCCCCTTAAAAATATTTTTCACTATAATACCATGTGCCCAATACCGTGGGTGTTGACAAATTTGGATTTGAGACTGCAATAGAGAAGAATACTGTGGGAAATACCTTGGATTAAGGATGTCGTGGGAAAAACCATGAGTTGTAAAAAAAATTCAAAAAACCCATTTTATGTAATTTGATCAAGTGGAAATGTTAAATAGGACGAGACAAAACACGAAATTACAACATCTCTTCCATAATGGGCTCGAGGGCCTCTCTCGGCAAAATGAAATACATTTATTACATCAAGAGACACGTGGCGATGCATAGGTGTTATGTTGGAAAGTATCTATGTAAAATTTTTTTATCATCTTTCTAAGTTGATTAACACCAACCTATATCCATATTAACTGTTGACATACCAAGCTTTAAGAGGGATCCAATTTTTTGAAGTACAAACCTCTTTTAGAGTGAAGCGAGATTCTATCACTCTAGACGCTTGGTAGATTCGTAGTAAAATGAATCTAGGATGGTTTAAAATCACCCATATTGTGTAAAATTGAATATGTTTTAACGTCACACAGAGAGATTTAATTTTCAAAATACTTATTATAAAATTATATAGTTATATAAACTTGGCTATATAATTTTATGATATTATTTAAAAATTTATATTTTTATTAAAATAATTACCCTATTAGTTTTCAAAATTATTTATAAGAAGGTTCCTAAGTCCATAACCGTTAGAATCCATAAGAATAATCAAATAAGTAATGTTCAATGAGATGTTGTCTAATTGTATATCAGTAGTTACTCTAGCAGGACATGATAGCTTGTGCTAGAGTTTTCAAATATGACTTTGTTTATTCGGGAAATTTAAAGAAAAATAAATGTCAATGTATAACAACCTCATTCTTGCCATTTTTAACATGTTAACAAACTCATTCTTTCTTTGATAAAAATTAATATAAAGAAAAGTTGATCCAATGACCATGCCTCCTTGTGTCATGATTATTTGTGATAGAAATTTTGTGCTAATAACAATATTTTTCCTGACAATTTGCGCTAGTGACTATATTGAAATACAACACAGCAGAAATGTAGTTCAAGAAATCTGTGGAACTAATATTTGATTCAAGAAATATGTGGATCTACCAACTTTGGAAATCAAACATATCAAGAAAAAATGATGAACTTATTTCAAAAATACTGAAAAATAATAAAGAATTAACTTTTTTTCTTTACAGTTAAACCTTTTCAAATGAAACATGAAAACATTTATTTAAAATTTTTTGTTTATTTATTTAATTGAAATTAACCCTAATATAAAACAAACTAAATATACCTAATATTGTTATAAATGGAACTCAAAAATTGAATCAAATTCTAAATATAAAAGAATTATAAAAAGGAAAAAACTTTTTATAACCTTGAACCAAGAGAATACAAAACTTATAAATAAATTTGTAGAAAAATCAGGGCGTATAAAAACCTAGATTTATCATAAAAAACAAACTATAGAACATGTTAAAAAATTCACACCATCAATTAACCTTTAATGTATCAATAAGAGGATCATTAATATCAATGAAAACTCATGGAATAGTTTGGAAAAGTTTATTTACTATGTAAATAAGCCACTAAATTGCACTCAACATTTAGGTTCTCTTAAACTCATATTGAAGTTAAATACTACAACAACCATTGTGATGTGATTTTAGATGTAAAACTTATGTGATATTAGTTTATAATATATATATTTATTAGAGAAAATTTAAGGTTTAAAATAGGCCTATTAAGGAATATTATAAAATAATAGTGGAAATAATAAAACACAATTATATTACATCATAAATATCTAGAGGGAAAAAAGAAAAAATTATATTTTCAACTTATCTCCCTACGCTTTTATTCAAATTTCAAGTGGGATAACTCGTTAGAAGCGTAATTTATTTCTTCATCCAAGGAGTACCAATGTTGCATACTTTCAATGGACCCTACTACATGGAAAATGATAAATACATGAAAAATTGTGATTGTCATCATGCTTCTCTATATAATTATCATTTTTCTTATGGCTAGGTCCATCGATATTATGCAACATGGGAGCTCCTTAGATAAGTGACGAAGCCTCAGCCTCGTTCCGCCCAGGTTAATACAATTCAGATCAAATGCGAATATCGAAATGTGATATTGGTTAAACTTGTCAGCTCAGCATTTATCATTTATATGATTTTAACGTAACCCAATACAACAAAAGTTAATGAGATTTTGGCTCGGCGTACATGTGTATTGCTGGCGGTTTCGACAGCTCACCTTCTGTAATTATGGCCTTATCCTCGAGATTTGGCTACACTATTCACTCCGACTTGCGCACCTTTTCCCACTCTAGTCACAGCTCTTCGACCAGGCTGTTGTTCCTTTGTCAATTTCTCAGTTGCTCTGAACGGAGGGTTTTTTCCGACCCTAACAAATTCTCCAGCTCCGCAAGGTTGTTCTGTGCTCCGACGCGGTTTCTGGTTGAGGAAAATGGGGTTTCAGTTCTCATTGCGAGCTTTCTTGTTACTGCTGAGTCCTTTCTAGTTCTGTAGAAATGTTCATCGCGACTTTATCTGGTAAATTTTTGTCGGGGTTGTCTTGTTGTTCCAGTTTATTTCACAACTGTTAGTCTTTGCTTGCCTCCATGTTTTAATGGCTGATGTTGTTACTCTCTTTTCCAGGTTTTCCACCGACCAATGTTCCTGTGGCAGTTTAAAAACTAAAAGAAAACACAATTATGCTATCTTTTCCTTGTTTCACACTATTCTCCATCTGTTTGAGGTTCTAATCACCCGGCTCCTTCGTGAGCAGGTTTCTCTGGTTCACGAATTGGTCACTTGGCTCTATTTTATCCAAGCTCTCTGGTAAATCCGACTCTGCTTCGCTGGTTTAATTTGTAAGTCTTCGTTTTCACTTAATGTCACATACAAAGATAATTTTTCTGTAATGGCTAACAATCATATGTCTGTGGGTGTATGCAGGTCTCTGTCCCAGTTCCAAATTCGTCTACCTTGTCCTCCAACTGCAAACCCTACGGGTAGGGTTGACTCCTCTCATGCGCTATAGGTTAGGGTTTATACATTTGTTTTCATGCCAACCCCTGTTGGCTGTCAAACTCTGTTGAAAATTGTAAATGAAATGTAATTGTCCTGTTGGCTTTTCTTTGCCCTATGGTTGGTTACGTCCAGCTTCAAACCCTCATCCGGTGTTTAAGTCCAGGTAGTCAGTCTTGATTCGGCGTAGTTTGCAATCGTTTGTAATATAACTATGTAGTATCTAATGTTATGCCCCAATTCGGATCTTGTTGGTAATTTCTCCAGAATTGTAACGGTCTTTTTACATGAAACTTTTCAGTCGTTCATCTTCGAAACTTCAACAGTCTTTTAAATGAAAGTTTCGGAAATTTAATTGGTAATGAAAGAATTTCAATGTGTTTCATGTATGTGCGCCCTTACCTGAATATCGTCTTGAATACTGGTTGTTAAATTATGTAATTTTACATTTCGTTTGTGTCATCCCTCGCACTATTTGTGTAACCTTTGTTTAACGACTCCACAGGTTTCTCCTCTCTCCTGGACACAGTGCGTCCTCTCCTGGTTTCCTGTTCACACTTCACTGAAATTTTGTTTGTATTTTTCAAAACAAAACGCTATGTATATGACAGTAGGAAATAAGAAAAAGTAGAAGTTCAAAAATACAATAACAATTGCTGAAAGAAAAATGATTTCTGGTTGCAGAAAGGTTTTCCAATTTCTGTCCTTTTATTCACATCTCTCTGAGGGTAACGAACCCCCACAGTATATTTGTATTTACTGTTTATAATGTTGTAGCGTTAATTCTGTTATTACTCTTTCAGTTGAAACTAGCAATCGCTCCCTAACTATAATTTCAAGTTACATAAAACTCAAAAAAATTTAAAAAAAAATTATTTTCCTATGCTACTATTCTTTTTGAGAAATAAAATAATAACCGAAATCAAAGAATAGGTCCAGTAACCTGTTCACATTCAACTACAACCGTGAGACAAAACAACCCTTCTCCTGTCTATTCCGGGTCCGATGCTCCTGCATCAGGCTCTCGGGGTGACAAAAAGTCATGGCTCCGTTCCATGCGATCGTTCACTGAGTAACCTGCCTTCTGTATCTGCGTCGCGTCAAGCCATGAACTGTCCTCAATAGGATGGTTCTTCCAGTTGACCAAATATCGCAGATATTCATTTCTGCGCATGCACTTGGCTACCTGCATGTCGAGAATGCTCTCGATCTCGAGGGGCTGTGCCATAGGCATCTGTCTCATCCAAGTATCCTCCTCTAATTGGGTATTCCATTCTGGCCAAACAGTTGTGTCTTCCTCTAGATTAGCTGTATATGGAAAAAGATCTGCCACATTAAAAATGGGCGAGATGCCTATTCCTCTTGGTAGCTGAAGTTCATAAGCATTTGCGGAAAACTTGCGAATAATTTTGCAGGGGCCAATTTTCTTAAATTTCAGCTTATTGTATTCTCTCTTTGGGAAACGTTCCTTGCACAAATGTGCAAGAACCTCGTCGCCCACATTGAACTGAACCTCCCGCCTTTTTAGATCTGCTCGCTACTTATACTTCTGGCTATTGTCCTGTAATTTGGTTTTTACTTGCTCATGTAAATCGCTCATGGCTTGGGCGAAATCTTTGTCATCACCACTCCGTTTTTCTAGTTTTCCAAAATCTCGCAGCTCATGCACTCTGCGACGATGCATACCATACAATATCTGGAAGGGGTTGTAACCTGTGCTGCGATTCGGTGAATCGTTATAAGCGAATTCTGCTTGAGCAAGTACGCGATCCCACATCTGAGAATTTTCACCTATTAAGCTCCGTAGCAGATTCCCTAGACTCTTGTTCACTACCTCCGTTTGCCCATCAATCTGTGGGTGATAGGCGGAGCTGAACTGTAACTGAGTGCCCAAATTCTTCCATAGGGTATGCCAAAAGTGCCTGGTGAACTTCACATCCCTATTGGAAATGATGGATCTCGGCAGACCATGCAGTCTGACAATTTCTGTGAAAAACAGGTGTGCTACGTGAGTGGCATCACTAGTTTTTGTGCAGGGTGTAAAATGTGCCATCTTTGAAAAATGATCCACCACCACCATTACTGAATCAAAACCTCGCTGTGTCCTAGGTAGACCCAAAACAAAATCCAAACTGACTGAGTCCCATGGTCTGCTCAGAATAGGCAGTGGCATATAAAGTCCTGCATTCTGACTGCCTCCCTTCGCTAATTGACATGTTTTACACTTGCTTACGTACCTCTGCATGTCTCGTCATAACCTCGGCCAGAAATAAAAGTGCTCGACCCGCAATAATGTCTTGTCTATGCCGAAATGTCTGGCTAGACCTCCACTGTGCTTTTCCCGAATAATGTTCTCTCTCATCGAACAGTCGAGAACGCATAACTGTCCTCCCCTGAACAATAACCCCTCCTGCAAATTGTAGTCCAACCATGGACTGTTATTTCTCAATAAAGGGTTTTGGCAGGCCTCATAGGCTTCCTTAAAATCTGCATCTATCTGATACAGATCCCTCAAATGCTCAAAACCCAAAACTTGCATAGTACTCTCCTGCAAGAGTAAAGCCCTTCTACTCAATGCATTTGCCACCTTGTTGGCTTGCCCACTAATATGTTTCAGCACAAATGTAAAACTCTGCACATACTCAACTTATGTTGCTTCATAATGTACTGTAATGCAGAATTATCAGAAAATAAAACAAACTCATTACCTAATAAATAATGTCTCCAATGCTTCAACACTTGGACAATCGCATAGAATTCCTTGTCATAGGTTGAGTACTTCTATCTACTCTCGTTCAACTTTTCACTGAAATAGGAAACTGGCCTGTCTTCTTGACTAAGTACTGCCCCAATGGCTGTACCGCTGGCGTCACAACAAACTTGAAAATTTTTGTTGAAGTCAGGCAGCCTCAATATCGGTCTCTCTGTAATTTTCTTCTTCAAAGTCTGAAAACTTTTCTCCACTGCCTCCGTCCAGCAAAAAGGCGGATTTTCCTTCTTAATCGTATCCAACATAGGTGTGTAGATTTCACTGAAATTCCTGATGAATTTCCTATAAAAACTTGCTAGTCCGTGAAAACTTCAGACTTCAAATAAACTCTTTGGAGATGGCCAGCTAATTATAGCTGCAACCCTTTCTGGATCCATTTTCAACTCATTTTCTACAATTACAAAACCCAGATATACTAACTCCTGCTGGAAAAATGTACACTTCTTCAGATTTATCAGCAGCTTATTCTGCTGCAGCTTCCTCATTACACTTCGAACATGCCGGAAGTTTTCTTCTCTCATCTTGCTGAAAATCAATATGTCATCCAAATAAACAATTACAAATTTCCCAATGAACTCCTTCAGCACTTCGTTCATTAAGCGCATAAACGTACTAGGGGCATTACTCAGCCCAAATGGCATCACCAGCCATTCATACAGTCCTTCATTCGTCTTGAAGGCTGTTTTACACTCATCCCCTTCTCGAATTCTAATCTGATGGTAGCCACTCTTCAGATCGATCTTCGTGAAGTATGCTGCCCTGCTCAAACAATCCATCATGTCGTCCATTCGTGGCAATGGAAACATGTACCTGATGGTAATATTATTAATAGCTCTTGAGTCTGTGCACATTCTCCATTCGCCACCTTTCTTGGGCGCCAAAACTGTCGAAACTGCACAGGGGCTCATGCTCTCCCTAATCAGCCCTTTATCCAACAATTCCTGCACCTATTTCATAATCTCCTCATTGTCCTTGGGACTCATATGATAGGCTACTTTATTTGGCAGACTAGCTCCTGGTATGAAGTCAATACAATGACTGATACTCCTCTTGGGAGGTAACGCGTCTAGAAGAACATCTACTATGATATCTCCAAAATCCTGTAACATGTCCTGAATCTTTTCATGGTAAGTCTGTAATTTTGTTGGGAAAAATACTGAGAGAGGGGGGGGGGGGGTGAATCAGTATTTTGGACTTACTCAACAATATTTTTACTTTTTCTTACATCAAAACCCATACGCTACTTTGTTGAACCAGACTCGCGTATACACGCGGATATCCTTCATAAAACTCGCGTATACACAGAGATCTTATTATGCCATTAATTCTTTACTTACTTCTATGCAACATTCTTTCTTCTGATGATTAGATAATAGTAAGCATGTGCAGTAATAACAGAATAAACCATCACACATAAGCATCACACATGGACACCAGGATTTTAGGTGGAAACCCAAGTCGGGAGTAAACCACCGCTGCCGTTGTCTCGGCCTTCAATATTTTATTATAAAGAAAACATCTTACAACTATGTACTGGCGCAGACTCATACCGTGCGAGCACCCTGCGCTTGTTCCCGACCTGCGGAAGGGGCTACGACCCCACGGCCCGAAGGCTGCAACCCTGTTTCACCATGGACCACGTTTCATCAATTTTCATACTGAATCCAAAAGCTTTCTTTAGAGCACAACTTGTGAGCCACTTTTCATCCATCATCATATTTTGATGGACCCACTCACATTTAAGCTCGATCATACATCAAGGCGAAACATAACTTCATCGGCAAGTAATGGGTAAACCAATAGGGCAGATCGGACATCTCCCTTTAAAACGACGACCCGTTTTCATACGCGCTACTAACGATGCGTATATACGTGATTTCATTCACAACAACCCGCGTATACATCTGCACATTACATAACAACCCATACGCGCTTTATCTTCATCAAACCCACGTATATACGCGCTTCTGCTGCGACAAACTTGCGTATATATCTTCAGACATTATAGGGCAGCATACTTCTTGAATCGGATATTCGATTTCCGAATTTAACCCTTTACTTTCATACGGATGTTTGCCTCATCTCGAGAGCTTGTTCTAAAGATACGAAAGAATATAGATACAAATCATTCAGATCTAGACAACCTTCTTTAATAATTTCTTCATAGGTGTGATATTGAGATCTATCGTCAAAAGCTTTGTTACCCTTTCCATGGATATACTTGAGGTAAATATCCCATTATTGAATATTTTGCCCTTTGATGATTTTCTTCTCCTTATATAGGTTTACCCTTTTTCAATACCATGAGCAAAAACCACATTACTTCCAATGGTATTCCTAGATGGGATCACATAGACATACCAGCGCTCAATACAATGGGTCAATACCATGGTAATGCCCCTTGGTATTCTAAATTTGGAGCGCAAAAGACCATACGCGACTTGGCACGTTATTTCCCGCGTGCATACGCTACTTCTCCTAGACAAACCCGCGTATGCCTTGAGACACACACTTTTCATCATGGTTCTAGCACATACTGGAATTCCTTTCATCATTACATCTGAGTTGCTCTGTAGACACATCATATCACATCAGATTTACATCATTACCAAGTCCATCAAGTCAAGAATAACTTCATCAAGTAGGTTGCCATCATCTTCATCAAGTGGGTTGCCATCAAGGACAACACATTGCATCATATTGCCAACAATCTCCCCCTTTGGACTTGATGGCAACCACGATGGTGTTTGATCACCACAATAGATAGATACATGAAGCATAACCATTATTCAAATAACATGACATTATTTCCCCTTATTCAAACACCATGTCACTCTCCCCCTTTGACATCAAAGGCAAAGGGCGGATCAAAACCAACACAAGGTTTTTCTCCTCATGTAGAGCACTATAGATCTGATGTGCACTGAAGTTACCATGCTCCCCCTGATTTCATGCTGAATGTTCAAACATATTTTCCAATGAAGTACATGACTCTATGACCTTCCTATCACCAAGGACTCATACTTACATCAAAGATCCAAGCAAGTGGATTTACATATGAGACTCAAGTACCCAACCAAGAGGGTTTACACATTTTGACTCAACTACCCAACCAAGTGGGTTTACAAATTTGAACAAGTCCTTACATGACTGAATATTACAATTTTACATCATAGGTCTCATCATGACCTTTTCATCAAATTACAAATATGACTTTTTATGACCACTACCAAAAAGACCTCAAGAAAGATCATATTTCAGAATCATCATAATGCCAACAATGCATTACATTCATAAATGCTAATGCTCACCATGAAACTGTGCATCTAATGCATCCTTTCCATATGACCAAAACTCCTCCTTAGCTTGTGCAACCTGAACACTTTCAACAGCCAAATCATCAAGGCATCTTTATCAAGAAACATAAATATAAGAACTGAAATACCACCAGAAACTCCAAATAGCATCAGAGATACCAAACAGCACTGCAGCTGAGCTGAAGAATGCTGACCCCAAACAAAATTTTTCAGAAACCAACCATATGCGGTTTTCTGTGCATGAACTCGCGTATATACGCGACTGTGTTTTAGGAAATCTGCGTATCCAATTCCTTCTTCTGCATTTTAACCAGATCTGATCCTTTGTGTAGCAGAGACAGTTTTCAGCTTCTTTCTGAGATATTTGAATGCTTCCCTGGAATATATGAGAGCAGATAGATAGGAAAATGTAGTTGTGTTTTCAAGAGTCATCCAATAGTTGTAGCATAAGCACATCAGTAACCAAGCCTTCAGATTCTTTGCAGCATCAACATATTCTTCCCAAGAGGAATTATCTTACCAGAACAACTTCTTCAATAGACAATATGTGTCAAGCAAACATCCATACAACCAAGATCTTCAAGATTTATCATGATGTAAAAGGAGTCTCAACCATGACAAAAATCATCAGCGAAAAACTCTACATGATCTATCCTTATTACTGAATCATCAGTCTTTCATCTTATCCATGTGTGAAAACAAAAGATACTTCTTCAAAAAGCAAACAGGACTCATCCATGATCTCATCATAAGAAACCATGTATCATATCATCATCATGAGTATAACCAGATACAATGTCAATAGTACAATCATTAGCAGTTGGACTGATGCTCCCCCTGAACTTGTGTTCCTTATCTTTAGCTTTCATACTAATTTTCTTATCAAAAATTCATACGCGACTGTATTTTCTGTAACTCACGTGTATACGTGGCTTTAGTTCACTGAACCCGCGTATGGAAAGTGAAACATTGAAAACTTCACATTCCTTCATCTCCCCCTGAAGTTGTACCACCTGTACCTGTCTTCTTCACATCAGATGCTCTGTCAGAAATACACATAACCAGAATAACCAAACCAACCATGTGAATCATCATACATTGCTCCCCCTGTGATGATACATTACTAATCCTATAATGTATCTCACATCTCTCCTGTAGTCATTCAGAGAAGTAAGCTTTAGAAGCGGATGACTGCTGTAGGGTCAGTATTCCCTATGTTTCTGACTAGTCCTCCTTCTTTTTCCAACTTTTCTTGAACTTTCTAATTGTGTGCTGGAAATTGTCCATCCTCTCAGATCTATTCATCCTGCATTCTTTTTCTACATGTCCATACTTGTTACAAGCATAACATCTTATGTGGCCAGAGAAGTAAGCATAAGAATCGTAATGTGGTTTTCTATTCTTCCTTATATTGCAATCAGCTACTTTATGACCATACTTGTTGCTTGAAAAACAATATCCCTTAAAGAAACTAGAGTACCTTCTTGTGTAGAATCTGTTTGTTTGTGACTGAAATAATCTGCTTCTGCAATTGGCTGCAACATGCCCATAATTATGACATTTAAAGCATTCAACATTATTGAATGATTTCCTTTGAGTGTTCATGATTGTCGGTTGATCTTTTGTTTCTTTCAATACTTCAGGCTTTGCATTCATATTCTTTGACTCTTTAGCACTTCCTTGCGAACTAGATTCTCCTTTGACAGTTTGATGAAAACCAAGAACAAATTTAACCGAGGGAGACCTTTGACTACTAAGAATATTGTCCAGAATCTTAGTACTATCTTGAAACCTCATGAGTTTATCTTTTTCTTCTAATTTACCTTTCAAAATATTTTCCTCAACCTCCAATCTTTGGTATTGCTTCTTCATACTTTATCATTCAATTTTAAAATCTCTTCCTTCACCCCATTTTCTTGTGCTTCAAAAGTTTGTAAAAGTTCTTCACTCTCTTTATATGATGCTGCTTTCAAAGAGATGATTTCTTCTTTAAGTTCTCCATTCTTCTTATTTGATGCTTCGAGATCTGCTTTCAGGGAGATGAGTTCTTCATTCTTCTTATTTGATTTTTTCGGATCTTCTTTGAGAGAGATGATTTCTGCTTCAAGTTCTTCATTCTTATTATTTGATTTTCCAGATCTGCTTTTAGAGAGATGATTTCTGCTTCAAGTCCTTTACTTCGATTGGATACATTATCGTACATCCTTTTCAATCTAGAGATCAAGTCTTTGTAGGCAGATTTCTTCTCATTAAATATTCTTTGTTGATCTTTGATAACTTCTTCTAGGTCCATAGCATTACTTTCACTGTCTTCACCATTGCCTGCACAAAGAAGAATATCACAAGAAAAACAATCACTACCTGTTTCATCTTCTTCATTTTCTGCTGCACATGTTTTCTGAGATATCTCCTTTCCTTGAGTAGCCTTCTTCTTTTGCTTCTTTCCCATTGTGCCGGATCTCCTTCAAGCGATCAAGCTTTTGCAGAAGGACCTCCTCTGATACCAATTGTTGGGAAAAATACTGAGAGGGGGGGGGGGGGGGGGTGAATCAGTATTTTGGACTTACTCAACAATATTTTTACTTTTTCTTACTTCAAAACCCATACGCCACTTTTCTGAACCAGACTCGTGTACACACACGGATATCCTTCATAAAACTCGCGTATACACAGAGATCTTACTATGCCATTAATTCTTTACTTAGTTCTATGCAACATTCTTTCTTCTGATGATTAGATAACAGTAAGCATGTGTAGTAATAACAGAATAAACCATCACACATAAGCATCACACATGAACACCAGGATTTTAGGTGGAAACCCAAGTTGGGAGAAAACCACCGCTGCCGTTGTCTCGGCCTTCAATATTTTATTATAAAGAAAACATCTTACAACTATGTACTGGCGCAGACTCATACCAGTACGCAAGCACCCACCTGCGCTTTTTTACCAGCCTCTCCTGGAAGGGAGCTACGACCCCCTGCTCTTATTTACCAGCCTCTCCTGGAAGGGAGATACGACCCCCTGACTGAAGGCTACAACCCTCAGCACCATCATGGACCACGTTTCATCAATTTTCATACTGGATCCAAAAGCTTTCTTTAGAGCACAACTTGTAGGCCACTTTTCATCATATTTTCAGACTGGACCCACTCCACACATTTAAGCTCAATCATACATCAAACTGAAACTTATAACTTCATCAATAGATAGCAGTAAACCAACAGAACAGATCAGACATCTCATACAACAAACTTCAGCAAACCCTAGTTTTTCATACGCGCTTTCCTTTTACTGATACTGCGTATATACGCTCTTCCATTCACATCAACCCGCGTATTCATCTGCATATTACAGAACAGCCCATATGCGCTTTCTCTTCATCAAACCCGCGTATATACGCGCTTCTGCTGCGACAAACTAGTGTATAGAACTTCAGACATTATAGAGCAGCATACTTCTTCAGATTAGATATTCATTTCAGATTTAACCCTTTACTTTCAGACAAATGTTCGCCTCATCTCAGATTTAAACATTCCACAAACATATCTAGAAGATACAAATACATTTCAGTTCTAGATAACCTTCTTCATTAATTTCTTCATAGGTGCATCACAGATTCAGATCTATCATCAAACTGTTACCCTTTCCATACAGATATACTTCAGAGTGAAGTATCCATTCAAACCTAGACTCATGCACACACTTGCACAATGATTTTCTTCTCCTTATATAGGTTTATCCTTTTTCAATACCATGAGTCAAAACCACATCACTTCCGATGGTATTCCTGGACGGGATAAAATGGACAACCTAGCGCTCAATACAATGGGTCAATACCATGGTATTAACCCTTGGTTTTATACATTTAGAGCACAATTGACCATACGCGACTTGGCACGTCCTTTTCCGCGTACATACGCGACTTCCCTTAAGCAAACCCGCGTATGCCTTGTGACATACACTTTTCATCATTGTTCTAGCACATACTGAAATTCCTTTCATCATTAAATCTGAGTTGCTCTGTAGAAACATCATATCACATTAGATTTACATCATTACCAAGTCCATAAAATCAGGAATAACTTCATCAGGTAAGTTTCCATCATCTTCATCAAGTGGGTTACCATCAAGGACAACACATTGCATCATATTGCCAACAATCTCCCCCTTTGGACTCGATGGCAACCATGATGGTGTTTGATCACCACAACAGATAGATACATGAAGCATAACCATTATTCAAATACCATGACATTCTTTCCCCTTATTCAAACACCATGTCACTCTCCCCCTTTGACATCAAGGGCAAAGGGCTGATCAAAAACCAATACAAGGTTTTCCTCCTCATGTAGATAGAAGAGTGTTGTAGATCTGATGTGCACTGAAGTTACCATGCTCCCCCTGAGTTCATGTTGAATTTTCAAACATATTTTTCAATGAAGTACATGACTCTATGACCTTCCTATCACAAAGGACTCATACTTACATCAAATATCCAATCAAGTGGATTTACATATGAGACTCAAGTACCCAACCAAGAGGGTTTACACATTTTGACTCAACTACCCAACCAAGTGGGTTTACAAATTTGAACAAGTCCTTACATGACTGAATATTACAATTTTACATCATAGGTCTCATCATGACCTTTTCATCAAATTACAAATATGACTTTTTATGACCACTACCAAAAATACCTCAAGAAAGATAATATTTCAGAATCATCATAATGCCAACAATGCATTACATTCAGAAATACTAATGCTCCCCCTGAAACTGTGCATCTAATGCATCCTTTCCATATGACCAAAACTCCTCCTTAGCTTGTGCAACCTGAACACTTTCAACAGCCAAATCATCAAGGCATATTTATCAAGAAACATAAATATAAGAGCTGAAATACCACCAGAAACTCCAAATAGCATCAGAGATACCAAACAGCACTGCAGCTGAGCTGAAGAATGCTGACCCCAAACAAAATTTGTCAGCAACCAACCATACATGGTTTTCTGTGCATGAACTCGCGTATATACGTGACTGTGTTTTAGGAAATCCGCGTATCCAATTCCTTCTTCTGCATTTTAACCAGATCTGATCCTTTGTGTAGCAGAGACAGTTTTCAGCTTCTTTCTGAGATATTTGAATGCTTCCCTAGAATATATGAGAGCAGATAGATAGGACACTGTAGCTGTGTTTTCAAGATTCATCCAATAGTTGTAGCATAAGCACATCAGTAACCAAGCCTTCAGATTCTTTGCAGCATCAACATATTCTTCCCAAGAGGAATTATCTTACCAGAACAACTTCTTCAATAGACAATATGTGTCAAGCAAACATCCATATCACCAAGATATTCAATATTTATCATGATTTAAAAGAAGTCTCAACCATGACAAAAATCATCAGCGACAAACTCTACATGATCTGTCCTTATTACTGAATCATCAGTCTTTCATCTTATCCATGTGTGAAAACAAAAGATACTTCTTCAAAAAGAAAACAGGACTCATCCATGATCTCATCATAAGAAACCATGTATCATATCATCATCATGAGTATAACCAGATACAATGTCAACAGTACAATCATTAGCAGTTGGACTGATGCTCCCCTTGAACTTGTGTTCCTTATCTTCAGCTGTCATACTAATTTTCTTATCAAAAATGCATACGCGACTGTATTTTCTGTAACTCGCGTGTATACGCAGCTTTAGTTCACTGAACCCACGTATGGAAAGTGAAACATTGAAAACTTCACATTCCTTCATCTCACCCTGAAGTTGTACCACCTGTACCTGTCTTCTTCACATCAGATGCTCTGTCAGAAATACACATAACCAGAATAACCAAACCAACCATGTGAATCATCATACATTGCTCCCCCTGTGATGATACATTACTAATCCTATAATGTATCTCACATCTATCCTGTAGTCATTCAGAGAAGTAAGCTTTAGAAGCGGATGACTGCTGTAGGGTCAGTATTCCCTATGTTTCTGACTAGTCCTCCTTCTTTTTCCAACTTTGCTTGAACTTTCTAATTGTGTGCTGGAAATTGTCCATCCTCTCAGATCTATTCATCCTGCATTCTTTTTCTACATGTCCATACTTGTTACAAGCATAACATCTTATGTGGCCAGAGAAGTAAGCATAGGAATCATAATGTGGTTTTCTATTCTTCCTTATATTGCAATCAACTGCTTTATGACCATACTTGTTGCATGAAAAACAATATCCCTTAAAGAAACCAGAGTACCTTCTTGTGTAGAATCTGTTTGTTTGTAATTGAAATAATCTGCTTCTGCAATTGGCTGCAACATGCCCATAATTATGACATTTAAAGCATTCAACATTATTTAATGATTTCCTTTGAGTGTTCATGATTTTCGGTTGATATTTTGTTTCTTTCAATACTTCAGGCTTTGCATTGATATCCTTTGACTCTTTAGCACTTCCTTGCAAACTAGATTCTCCTTTGACAGTTTCATGAAAACCAAGACCAAATTTAACTGAGGGAGACCTTTGACTACTAAGAATATTGTCCAGAATCTTAGTACTATCTTGAAACCTCATGATTTTATCTTTTTCTTCTAATTTACCTTTCAAAATATTTACCTCAACCTCCAATCTTTGGTACTGCTTCTTCATACTTTATCATTCAATTTTAAAATCTCTTCCTTCAACCCATTTTCTTGTGCTTCAAAAGTTTGTAAAAGTTATTCACTCTCTTTATATGATGCTGCTTTCAAAGAGATGATTTCTTCTTTAAGTTCTCCATTCTTCTTATTTGATGCTTCGAGATTTGCTTTCAAGGAGATGAGTTCTTCATTCTTCTTATTTGATTTTTCTGGATCTTCTTTGAGAGAGATGATTTCCGCTTCAAGTTCTTCATTCTTCTTATTTTATTTTTCTAGATCTGCTTTTAGAGAGATGATTTCTGCTTCAAGTCCTTTACTTCGATTGGATACATTATCGTACATCCTTTTCAATCTAGAGATCAAATCTTTGTAGGAAGATTCCTTCTCATTAAATATTCTTTGTTGATCTTTGATAACTTCTTCTAGGTCCATAGCATTACTTTCACTGTCTTCACCATTTCTTACACAAAGAAGAATATCACAAGAACAACAATCACTACCTGTTTCATCTTCTTCATTTTCTGCTGCACATGTTTTCTGAGATATCTCCTTTCCTTGAGTACCCTTCTTCTTTTGCTTCTTTCCCATTGTGCCGGATCTCCTTCAAGCGATCAAGCTTCTGCAGAAGGACCTCCTTTGATACCAATTGTTGGGAAAAATACTGAGAGGGGTTGGGGGGGGGGGGGGTGCATCAGTATTTTGGACTTACTCAACAATATTTTTACATTTTCTTACTTCAAAACCCATACGCTACTTTGTTGAACCAGACTTGCGTATACACGCGGATATCCTTCATAAAACTCGCATATACATAGAGATCTTATTATGCCATTAATTCTTTACTTAGTTCTATGCAACATTCTTTCTTCTGGTGATTAGATAATAGTAAGCATGTGCAGTAATAACAGAATAAACCATCACACATAAGCATCACACATGAACACCAGGATTTTAGGTGGAAAACCAAGTCGGGAGAAAACCACCGCTGCTGTTGTCTCAGCCTTCAATATTTTATTATAAAGAAAACATCTTGTTGGGGTTCCCATGTTTTGGCCAGGTTGACAGAGACCAAAAGATGAGACAACATAGAACCACCTTCAGACCTTAGGATCTAGCCCTCCTAGGTCCAGAGAGGGATCTCTCTATGATTATCAAAGGATATATGTCTTTGAAGTTCTCAATTGTGATTTTAGGCTAGTTATAGGCTCAAGGTTGTTTGTTTGATTGTTTGAGTTTGGTTGTTGAGAATCAGGAAGGAAGGTTTCACCATAAGACAAGGATGGCTAAAGAAGGAAGCTAGGCAAGAATAGATAACTCAGGGAACATCAAGGCCATTGGGAAATGGAGTCAAGAAAGGATTTACTTATGTTCAATGTGTAAGCTTCAATTGTGCTAGTCATCGAGAGCACTTGGATCTCAAATACTGATTGGTGGGATGGAACACTAAGGAATGAGAATGAAGGATGGAAAACCATTTGATTCCGTCTATAGATTAGGCCAGAGATCATTTAACTCCAGGCCTGCTTGGACAAAACCATAGGCAACACAAGGGGTCTTGAAAAGGTTTGTATTGGAAGGGCAGGTTATGAAGAGGCAGCGATAGGCTTTACACCTCCCAATGTTCCTAACCTCTTTCAATTAAATCTTAACAAAGACATCTGAACACTGATTCTATCAACTTGCACATCAGAGAGCAGGCAATAATCATCCACTACACTGGTTAAGTCAATTAAAAACAATATTCAGACACACATATGAGTAGAAAACATTAAAGACTGAGAGAGCTGGGACATAAGGTACCTAACAAGGGTAAATCTTATGTCATGCATTCAGATGTCAGTCAGAAGAACATGAAATGAGATGGAAATAAACGCAGAGATAATAAAAACATCACCAACTGCTGTAGATCAGGATCCAATGAAAACTGCTTATCATGTTAAACACAACACCAATCTGGTACATCACTACCCAAAGCTTTTACATTCAGCCTGAATATATCATATTTCTCAGCCTGTCATACAACTATTACACAGGAAACTTGGCTCGGGACAAAAATGCTTGCAATTCACTGATAATCCAACAACAACCATTACAATGATATCCCTCTGTGCTTTATAGCAGAAGAGACACAGAGGACCGACTGAGGAGGTAGGTGAATCTTAAATGTTACATTTAAACACAACAATGAATGCAGGGCTGAGGCCCATTCTGCTTGATACACTGTATATTTAATCATTGTCACCTTCCTCGTGAAAGAAAGATCTGCTCCGGATACGATTTGACCTTTGGGCTATAGTACTCCAGGTGATTTGAACAAAATGAAAGAACTTGCTGGGAGGTCTGCCTCATGGATGTTAGATTGCTTTGAACTATAGCTGGGATGGAAAACTCCTTCAGGGACACGGCGCATAATAAATACTGCATGGGAGACCTATCCTTTATGGAAAAACATTCTGCTGATAAGAAAACCTTGATATTACCTCTTATTGATGTTCAGGATCTCCAGAATCGATCCTCGGGGTCTTCGAAATGATGCTTTGCCTCTTTAAACCTCTGTTTCAGGGCTCAAGATCTTCGTTGACGCGCATGATTCCCTCTGTTCTATACTGAAAATCCTTGCTGCTTCATGACTGCCTCTGTTGGGTTAGCTCGAGCTTTTAATGGCGCCGGCAAGATTTTCGGCGTTTGAACTCCGCTTTCCTTTAATGTAAGTCCTGACAGCCCCATTCCTTGACTTTCCTGATGGTACTGTTTCATTGGATTTGATCCTGACTGCGCCACTTGCCATTGAGGCAGTACATTGAACAGAGGCGGTCCTCTTCCTCTAGAAACTCTGCAACACGGCAAATTTGTGAAGAAACAATGGACGGAGCAATGGACGCAGGGTGAACTAAATGGTGGTGTGGCGGTGGCGGAAACAACGCTATTTTGTAAAAGAACGATGAAAATGCAGTGAAGTGGTGTAATGCGCGGATAATAGGGTTTGGTGTGGATATGCAGCGTAGACCGTTAGATTTAGGTCTAGGAACAAAGATCAACGGTGGAGATTGAGCGGCGGAACAATACATAAAATAGGTGTAACATAAAAAACACATGAAATGCAACGGAAACGAATGTAAGAGTGGGACCCAATGTGGTGGAGGGCGATTAGATCTGAGCCATCAGATCAGGGAAGAAACAGGCGGTCAGGATTCAATCGCACAATTGCAATCGGAGGTCGGAGCGGGGAGCAATCACAATGCACAACACGAATGTTCTGATTGCGATTGGGGAGACGCTGCGATTAAACACCAACCGTCGGATCTGGGATCATATCGACGGTCCACGTCTAATCGGAGGGAGATGGAGAGGGTCAGCGGAGCAGCGATGTGACAGCGCTGAGCCGTTAGATCGGCGGGAGAATGGACGGCTGCGATAGAATCAGAGGACGGAGGGAAGGCTTGCGAATGCGATCGGGCGGGGCAATGTGATTGAGCGCTGGCCGTCGGATCGCGGAACAGATCAACGGCTCAGATGCAATCGGGGGACAGTGCGATCGGGGAAACGGAAGACAAGGTTGCGATTGATCGGAGGGTGCGACATGGGTGTTGCGATTGCGATTAGTGCTTGGGACTTAAGCACTTGGTCCCAGCACCGGGCATGTGTGGGAAGTGGTTAAGGGGCCAGCGGAAAAGGGGCTAGGCCTATAGCATGGTCGGAAAGTGGGTTTTTTGCCCATTTTAATGGGTTTTAAGGGATTTTAAAGGGAAACGATAAGGGGAGAAAGGGGAAGAAAGTTAAACAAAGGGTAAGAGGGGGAAATTAAAGGGGATTTTAGGGGGATTTGAGGGGTAAAAAGGGGAAATAGAAGGGGAGCCAAGGGGGAATGAAATAGGCTAAATGAGGGTAACAGAAAGGGAATTTGGACAAAGGGAAAAAGGGGGGAATTGATGTATGTTACAGGCGTAAAGGAAGGAATGATAGGCCCTTTTTTAGTAGTTTACTAGCAGAAGGAGATTTGTATTAAGCACAACAATTGAGAGACTTCAAGGAGGATGGATTTTCAGGGGAAAGGCATTCCTTGAAGACTCAACAATGATTTAGCCCCCTATTTGCTTGTCAAAAATTTCATATGGGGGCTAACAGTGGCTCCACATGGGGATGGCTTCTTCTTGAAGGAGTCAAGAATTCAGAAATTGATCTCTTGGTGCAGGCCAGATGCCTGCTGCTTGAACCATCCCTTCTTTCTTTAGATTAGCTGCCACAATATATTAGATACACAAATGAGCAGAAGCATTTTCCCAACCAATCTACCTACCCAAACTAGAACTCTAACAATTTTCCCTTGGGTGCATTTGAACTAGCAGACCCTTTTACATTTTATTTTGCAAGACAAAAACAAACCTATTCTAATTCTACCCTTATTGCTCCATGAGGCCAGATGAGACTGTTGGCCTCATCTATTTCTCGACCTAAAATACTACCTGTTGGGATTAAACTGTCCAACAGGTTTCTTCACCTACATTCTAAGACAGGAAATTTAAACGCAGCCAAGCCAGGATTAGACTGTCTGACTTGCTGGGCAGAAACTTGAAGAAAACAAAACTGAGAAGGCATGGAATTCTGCAACTGTGAAACATCCTTTTTTCTTTCTTTTGACTCAGGTTTTTGAGCATATTTGAGTCACTTCTTTCCTTTGCTCCAGCTCTGATTTTGGGCATATTAAAGCTGGATCTTCTTTCACTGCTGATCCAAATTTTGAGCTTGTAAGGACCAGCTATTCTTCTTCCCTTTGGCTCAAATTTTGATTTTATTAGAGCCAATCCTTTTGCCTCAGAGGTTCATGTTTTGAGCATGTCTGAACCTCTCTTTTCATTCTGTTTTTTTTTTTTTTTGGGACAATTTCTTCTCTTTTTTGCTGAAAATGAAAATTTGCAACGGTATATACAATGGAAATGAAACTGGAAATGGAGAATTAGCAGAAATAGTGTTTGAGCATCCTGCCTTGACAGGACCCCCAAACAGCGTTGTACCATCGATTTCTTGTAAGAAGAATGCATTAGGACCCACAGTGGCTTGAATGATGAACGGACCTTGCCACAAGCTGTCGAATTTTCCATGTTTGCCTTTATCCTCTCTTCTTGAATCCCACTTCAGGACCTTGTCCCCAACCTTGAAATTTGTTGCTTTGGTTCTTTTGTCAAACTGTCTCTTCATGTTTTCCTGCACTCTGACAGCTCTGTCATAAACTTGCTCCCTTGTTTGCTGAAGATGGATTGTTTCATTAATTCTCCTTATCATGCTGTCTTCTTTTGATTGGATTTCTTGAATAAGCTTTACCACTGGTATCCCAAGGCTAGTAGGAAAAACTGCTTCTGTCCCATAAACCAGCTGGAAGGGTGATGTGCCAATATATTTCTTTGTAGTGAGCCTGTCTGCCCACAAGGCATGTATCAACTTTTTATGCCAAGACCTTTTTTTTTCTTCCAGCAGCTTCTTAATGATTGTAACCAGGCTTTTATTTGATGATTCAGCTAAGCCATTACCCTGGGGGTAATAGGCAGTTGAATTTCCAAGTGCAATTCCGTACCTGTGACAGAAATCAATCATTCTTTTGGATCCGAAAGCAGCAGCATTGTCAGTGATTATCTTCCTTGGGCAGCCAAACAGAGATAAGATGAAGTCTTCTAGGAACCTAATGATAACAGAATCAGTGGCATTCCTAGTGGGTATGGCTTCAATCCACTTGGTGAAGTAATCAGTAGCAGTCAAGATCCACTTGTGTTGCCCAGAAGAAGAGGGGTGGATTTCTCCAATGAAGTCTAAGCCCCATTGCATGAAGGGACCTTCTATGGTGATAGGTTGCAGAGGGAGGGGAAGGAGCTTTCTTTTGCCCTCAAAGATTTGGCATTTGTGGCAGGCAAGAATCATTTTATGGACATCACTAAAGAGTGTAGGCCAATAGTAACCAGCCCTGAGTATCTTATTTGCAGTGGCCTTCCAACTCAGGTGGCCTCCACACTCCCCAGCATGGAATTATTGTTTGATTCTTTCGGCTTCAGTTTCAGACAAGCATTTCAGTAAAAGGCCATTTGGATTTTTCCAATATAGACTCTCATTCATAATGCAGTAATTTCTAGCTTTGAGTTTTATGAATCTGGCCTTTGTTTTGGACAGTTATGGAGGAGCATTGAGGTGTGTGAGCACGTAAAGGATATCAGTATACCAAGGAGAGTTCTGAAACTGCTCTTTCACAGTTGGATGGGGCAATTCTTCCTGCTCATCCAGGGTATTCATCATGTTAATATCAAGGGCCTGTAGATTATATTCAGCCATTAATTGGGCCAGGCCTTGACCTTTGATAAGCTTGGTGGGTTTGATCTCAATGTCATATTCTAAAATCATAGCAATCCATTTGCCCCTTTTCCCATCTGGGTCTTGGGACAAGATATCTTTGACCACTATATTTGGCACATAGGCAATGGTGTGAGAATGCAGAATGTACACCCTAAAGTCTTTTAAGGCCTTAATCAGGGCATAGGCCTGCTTTTCCATGATGTTGTACTTTAAGGGTGCATCTCTCAAGGCTTTACTAAAGAAGGCTATAGGTTGTTCCTTACCTTCTGAATTTTTCTGCAGCAAAACTGCTGCTATTGTGTGCGGGGAAGCAAAGGAAAAGATCAGAAAATATTTTGAAAAGTCAGGGCTGATAAGGACAGGGGCCTGGGTGAGTGCAAGCTTTACTGACTCAAAATATTTCTTGGCTTCGACAGTCCACTTAATTCCAGCATCTTTCTTCAGCATTTCAGTCATTTTCCTAAGATGCTCAGCAAGGTTGGGGATAAATCTTCTAAGGAAATTGATCTTCCCAATGAAGGACTGTAGCTCTTTGATGTTTCTTGGATGTATAATTTGAAGTATTCCCTCAACTCTCTGGGGGTCTATCCTAATCCCTTTCTCAGATATGATGTGGCCCAGAAGCTTACCTTCTTGCAGCCCAAAAACAGTCTTCTTAGGATTTAGGGACAAACCGTACCTTCTACATTTTTCAAAAACTTTCCTCAGATGTTTTAAGTGTTCTTCTTCTGTTTTAGAAAAAAAAGTTAAGTCATCCAAGTAGATAACTATAAAGTGTCCAATCTCATCTGAGAAAGAAATATCCATTGCTCTCTGGAAGGTAGCTCCAGCATTCTGTCAGTCTCCTATACCAATAGGTGTCATTTTTCATGATTGTCTTGATTGAACTATGGAATATGTTCAAACCTTTTTCTTGAGCAAAGGTGTTCCATATTCTTGAAAAACCAAAAAATCAAAAAAGTTAAAAAAATGTAAAGAGGGTATACCCTAAAAGAAAAATCAAAGGGTAAGAAAAATAAAATGGTCAAAAAAGTGAAAGAAATGAACCCCAAACAAAAAATAGACCAAGGAAAGTGTGCAAATCCAAATGCCACTACTATTTCATTTCTGTAATAAAGTAATTGTGTGCAGCTTGTCAAACTTTTGCCACAATTTATGAAGGGTCAAACTGTTTAAACTTGACTTATTCATATTTCAATTTCATGTTGTAGAATAGAGAATAAATATCTGACCAAACAGTTTAATCTTGGCAGATAAGTAGATAGGTAGAGTGAATAAAAGGTGCTCAACAGCTTAATCTGAGCCCTTGGATGTAATAAGGGTAGAATTAGATAGATTTGCCTTGTAAAAAAGAAAAAATATTGATAAGGGTTTGCAAGACTAAATGCACCCTAATAAAGAAGAGAAAATGGTAGTAGTAGATAGGGTAGGTAGATGGTGTTGCAAAGTTTTATCTGATGAATGATGCTGCTAAATGCTTTTGATCCTTTACTTTTATCACAAATACTGCAAGCAGGAAATACACTGGAAAATAACAGCAAGCAAAGTCAAAATCATTAACCTCCCTCATCACTTTTCCCTTAAAAGTTTTACTAATTTCCCCCAAAGTACTAAGGTATTTGGAGATCAAAAGGGCTCAAGGCATTTCCTTGACTTTTGGAGGGACCGGACCCTCGGCCTAATGATCAAAAAGACCTAAGTACTTGAGATAATTCATCATTATAATCATTCATCTTTAACCTTTTCCTAAGTAAAATCTCATTTTTCTTAGGAAAATTATGCAAAATTCCATAAAAATCCCTCAAAATAACTTACTATTCTAAGTTTAAGTGTTGAAGATGATATATTGTAATTTACTTCAGAAATTTTCACTTTCTTAGATGTGCAAAGTATTTTGAGTTCCCTTGTCCCTTTGTCATATTAATGTTTAACTCTAGTTATTAAATCCCTAGTGAAAGTGCCTTATCCTAAGTATATAACTCCTTTTATATAAATATCCAAAAACCCCTCTATTATAAAGTTTAGCCAAAGTATTTATTTCCCCGTGCATTCAAATAAAAACCCACTATACAAGCCCTTTGGTTAAATATATCGTTATACAATAGTCCCGCCCCTATGGTAAATTAATTATATCGGTTAATTTATCATATAATAAAAAACATATATGAGAAAAACTTTAAACATATGATATGTATGTTTAAAATAAAACCAAAGTTTTAATTCAAACTAAAAAACTTCGGAAAAGCTCCTATGCCACCGTGGCCCATCCACCTGGCATCCCACCCAACGCTTCAACCACAATCGAAACCCCACCGCGACCCCTATTTCCATTATACAATGGGATTAATTAATTATCAGAATTAGTTAATAACCAACCTTTTCCACCTATTAGACGCCCCCCGGGATGTTTAATAACGTTAATCACATTTAAAACCCCGCCGGGCCCGCACGATAACGCCCCACCATCTCCCCGTCCCTTCCACCTTTGGATCGCCCCTCCACAGATCTACGGCTAACATTCATCCCGCTAGCCGTCCCTTGTCAGCACTTTAACGCACGGGGGAATGGTGGTATTGAAATAGTCCACCGGCCACGCGTCCATCACCCAATGGAATCGCTGCCCTCGCATTAAAAACCACCTTTGCCAATAAGCGGTGCGGGGACTAACCGCTTACCACCCGACCCCTGCCCCACGTCAGCTCGTACTGAAATGACGTCATTCCTCGAAAAACTAAAAACCCCTTTTTTGACTTTGGAAATAAAACAAATTTGCATGTTTTTATGTCATTTTTGTTATTCGAAAACGACTGTGCCTTCCGCTAATAAATTCGAATTTTCATTAAAATCCACTGTTCTATTCGATTTCGCTCCAGAATTCCGCCAGACCTGTGTTCAAGCATCCTCCTGCTACCGCTTGATACCTGTTAAAAGCCAGCTTTCCTCCAAGAACAGGTATTTATCCTATAGTGCTTCGAACTTCAAAAGAAAGTCTGTTTTCCTTGTTTTCCACTGGATTAGTGATTAAATCTTATCACTGAGATCATTCCCTGAGGTTTAAAACTGTGAATTGTTCCCCTGAAACTGCAATTGTGCTAATTTCCTTCATTTAAATTGAAATCGCGTCCGGCCTGTGAAGAAAACCTAGAAACTTCCGTTTTGAATCCACAAGAACCAAAATGGAAGCCCCGGCAGCCCTGAATGTGACTCCATTGAATGCCCCCCACAGAGAGTTAGAATATTTGCCTTTAGTAGATAAAGATTTTCAGATTAAAGATTTGCATTTTGATGAAAGTCCCCTTCTGAGTTATTTTCGCTGCAGAGACGAGTACTCAAAGGGGCAAGATCTCATTGGGTTGTGGGAATCCAATCTCCCAAGGTATCTCATCCCTTCAGTCATTTCCTTCCCAGAAATCATCCACTATTGCCATTCTAACTATGATCCCACTCAGAGAGCTGTAATATCCCCTGACGAGAGTGTTATTTTCCCCATTACTCCCCAAGCTATCAATACAATGCTACATTTTGAACCTGATCAAGAGCTAACTCCTTTGTCTATGGAAGAATTGCTTGAAAAATCTACTCGGTTGTCCCCTGAAGAGGTAATCAGAAGATCACATCCTTGGATAAACAGTCTTAATACTAGTCATAAGATTTGTTTACTCCAATATTGTTATCAAATCTATTCAAACAGAGGTTAGAAAGCATAACAGCTAAAGAGTATCAATGGTTAAAGTGTATCAAGTAAAAGTCAGTGAAAATTAAAATGAAGTTACAGAGCAGTCAAAGGTAAACAGTAAAAGTAAATACAGAAGACAGTAAAATGGTAAAAGGAGATGAGAATACTTTCACCAATATTGAGGTTTTTCTAAAGTGAAAGTAAAACAGTCAAAAGAGTAAGAAATTAAAAAGATGAAAAAACATAACAAGAAGGAACATTTTTGCAGAAATTGCATATTTTAGTCATAGTTTTGCAGAAACTATTTTGATCAATAAAAGCTGAATTTTACAAAACTGAAGGAGGTTTATGTTCTTAAGAGGGCCATCTACAAAAACCTCTCTCACGTTTCTAACAGCCATTATGTTTTTGGAAATATTAAACAATGTTGGAAAGCACTTTTTGCAGAAAATTCCTGTTAAGTCATCATTTTACAGAGAATATTGTGGCCAATTAGAAATACATTTTACAAAACTGAAGGAGGTTTTTGTTCCTAAGAGACCCATATACAAAAACCTATATCATTTTTTGGACATTGATTTCATATTGAGAGATACATGCACATCTTTAGAGGCTATTTTTCAGACTCTGTAAAACTCTGTTTTACACATCTTTTTGAAGAGCCTATTGCGCATATTTGGAGAGGAATTTTAGGAAAGTGAAAGAGGTTTATCTCACCAACATATTTATCTACAATAACCGCTTTCAATGTTTACATATCTATTACGGATTGAGAAATATAAAGGTATCATTGGACCCAAAATTTGCAGAATTGTTGGAGCAAAATTGCACAAAGAAAGGAAGCAGTTAGTGACTTGGATGCCTCATCATCAACTAAGAGTTGGATCAAATTCGAATTCTCCTCTTTTTCATCACCTATCCATAAAAAATAGTGCCAAATAGATGCATTAGTTTGAGTGTCCTTTAATTAAGTTCTATTTTTGTAAAATAGTTGGAGAGATTTGTGAACCAATTTTGATATTTGTTTCAAGATATTTTAGTTTAGAATTTGTATAAATACTCCACTCTTGGAAGCATTTGGGGTGGATTCTATTACTTTGTTGTAACATTGAGATTTTCGGAATAAAAGCATTTTGGAGAAGTTTATTCGTGGCTTACTGGATGACGATTTGAAGCTTCAGGACTTTTTGCAGGATTCATGTGTTGGACGGCAGTTCAATAAGTCTTTCTACTCTTTGTCTTAAATTTTATATCAGTTTATAATATCATTATGTCCATTTCTGAATAATTTACATAAATGATTGAATCATAATTTACTTAATTGTACTCTGATTTCAGATGTGATTGTTCTTAATGTTTTCCTCTAAATTGGTTATAAGCATGAATTCTTAAATGCTCTTGCTTTGCTAATTTAAACATTCTTGATTACTATAATAAAGAATTCTTCATTGCTCTTTGTTTGTAGTCATTTCATTTATTTCTTTTGAACATGGTGAAAGATTCTTAGCTGCCTTTCATCCCTTCAAAATCATCCCATCCACTTTAAATTTTAAGGATTGTTCTCTGTCTGGCTATCTTGCCCTGCAAAACCATCTTGTGTGTAGAATAGAAGTCCATTAAAGCCATCCTTTGACTCCATAGCCCAATGGACTGAAAACTTTCAACCTTGCCCTTAGTTTGTGGATTCCACCATTTTTCTAAAAAAACTCTTGGATCTATAACTAGCCTAAAACCTTCTAAGAACAAAGATAAATCATAAAGAGAGAGCCCTCTCTGGATGCAGATTGGCTAGATTCTGCATCTGAAGGTTGGTTTGTGGTTACCTCGGGTATACTTTCCTTTTCCACAACTTCAAGGAAAACCTGAGTGATAACATAGTGGCGACTCAACTGGTGACCTGAATCATTTTTATTGTTACTTTAGTTTGCTTATAAGCTACAGACAGAGCCTGAAGATCAGCCAGGTAGCCTTTGAACTGCTTTTGCTCTGCAATTGCATAGTAAATAAATGTTGCTTCAGTCTATCTCTGGTTTAGCTTAATAACTGAACTTTAGTTTCAAACATTCAATCAGACTCTCTAGTTTAATAAATCTTTGAGAAAATTTTAATTAAAAATCTTAAATTTCTTAAAGAAATCATAGAAGTTGTTTTGAAAATTCATAAAAAAATAAAATAATAATAAAATATTCAAAATTTGGTTTCCTAAAGAACTAACTTTTTCTTCAGAATTTTTTTACAGGTTTAGATCTGATCTATGACGGTGGACAGGGATCAGACACACAAAGGTTAAAATCATCCACCTGGCGACTCCAAAATCAATTTCACTACTAAGACTCCACTGGAGGAATGAACCTGGAAGAACAATATGGAAAGATCAGGCTTTCAACTTGGATTGTTATCCAAGACATTATGTTCTTTCTAAATTGATAGAGTTTTCCAATGTATATTGTATTTTAGAGAAGATCTTAGAGTAGTTTTTAATTTATCTCTTTTGAAAATTGTAAATATAAAATCTCCATGCACATTTGAGCATCATTCTTCTGACTCTTTTGATATCATTTTCCAATCAAGACACCGTTGATCAGATATCCAGAGCTTCAAGTTTCAGAGCAATTCCACAACCAAATAATCCATATTCCAAAGCATTAATAGTGATACTGGATGACAGGGTTTGTGGAAAATCTTTCATTTGATGAAATTTTAAATGAATTCAGGGATGAGTTATCAAAACTTCAGTTTGATGAGGATTTTCTAAGAGCTTTCTTTCTTCTTTTTAAATCAAGAAAATGTTCTCCTCGAGTTAAAAAATGGCTTCCTGATATAATTTCTGAAAATTATGAAAATGAAATCAAACTTTTGCATTCTCAAATTCAGTCATACAATTTCCGAAATCCTAAAGAATTC
The DNA here is from genome assembly GCA_034641835.2 of Pinus albicaulis. Taxonomy (NCBI): domain Eukaryota; kingdom Viridiplantae; phylum Streptophyta; class Pinopsida; order Pinales; family Pinaceae; genus Pinus; species Pinus albicaulis. The sequence goes on from CM076570.1 coordinate 216,590,559, forward strand.
TTTGAAAATCTTCCTTCTCCAAAGCAAGAGGAAATTGTACTATCTTTTGACTTGCATATTGAAGATGATTATTCTTTCAAACACAAGACTGAAGAAATAAGTTCATGGTCTAATATTCATAATTCAATTGAACAATTAGTCATTGAAGGCCTAGAAGTAAATAGCATACATCATGCTTTTAATGATCCTATAGCAAATTATATGGAGAATATTTTTACCTCAAATATGCAAACATGTTTTATCTATGAGGATCAAATATATCAACAATTTCCATTTCACATCTTATCGTTGATTATAAAGGCACATGATCATAATATACTTCCAATTTTGATCATAAGCAATCAAGTTAACCATTTATTGTTACATCTACTTGATTGGCTTCATTGGCATTTTTGTATTACCTGATTCAATAAGATTTTTAGTAGATTAGAGTAGGTAAATGAATGCTAATAAGCTCAGAATTTTGAGCATTTTTTTTAGTTTTCAATTTTCAGCTAGTTTTTCATTAAGTTAGTTTGAAAATTTTTGTGTGTTGTTTTAGTTTCAGATCAGATTTCAGGTTTCAGAAAAAGGACTATATTCAGTTCAAGATTTTCAACCACAGCAAATGCATGTTTGGGATTGGAACAAGGCAGAAAATTACTAACTGGGCAACAAAGTTTTTAAGTTTTGATTGGATAGTAACTTCTTGGAGTTGAAGCCCGAAGTGAAGGCCCTAAGCTTCAAAAGTTTCACTATCATATGTACAATAAAGCTACTAGAAGAAGGAGATTACATGGTTCAGTTGAAGACATTTTGAGGCATCTGACCTGCTGTTCTTGACTTTTCACAAGGAAAAGCCATCCCCAAGTGGAGCCAGTGTTAGACTCCTATACCAATAGGTGTCATTTTTCATGATTGTCTTGATTGAACTATGGAATATGTTCAAACCTTCTTTCTTAAACAAAGGTGTTCCATATTCTTGAAAAAACCAAAAAATCAAAAAATTTAAAAATGTAAAGAGGGTATACCCTAAAAGAAAAATCAAAGGGTAAGAAAAATAAAATGGTCAAAAAAGTGAAAGAAATGAACCCCAAGCAAAAAATAGACCAAGGAAAGTGTGCAAATCCAAATGCCACTACTATTTCATTTTTGTAATAAAACAATTGTGTGCAGCTTGTCCAACCTTTGCCACAATTCATGAATAAGTCAAACTGTTTAAACTTGGCTTAGTCATATTTCAATTTCATGTTATAGATTAGAGAATAAATATCTAGCCAAACGGTTTAATCTTGGCAGATAAGTAGCTAGGTAGAGTGAATAAAAGGTGCTCAACAGTTTAATCTGAGCCCTTGGATGTAATAAGGGTAGAAATAGATAGATTTATCATGTAAAAAGAAAAGATTGATAAGGGTTTGCAAGTCTAAATGCACCCTAATAAAGAAGAGAAAATGGTAGTGTCAAGTAGATAGGGTAGGTAGATGGTTGCAAATTTTTATCTGATGAATGATGCTGCTACATGTTTTTGATCCTTTACTTTCATCACAAATACTGAAGCAGGAAATACACTGGAAAATCACAGCAAGCAAAGTCAAAAATCATTAACCTCCCTCATCATTTCCCCCCTTAAAGGTTTTACTAATTTCCCCCAAAGTACTAAGGTGTTTGGAGATCAAAAGGGCTCAAGGCATTTCCTTGACTTTTGGAGGGACCGGACCCTCGGCCTAATGATCAAAAAGACCTAAGTACTTGAGATAATTCATCATTGCACTCATTCACTTTTAATCTTTTCCTAAGTAAAATCCCATTTTATTTAGGAAAATCATGCAAAATTCCATAAAACCCTCAAAATTACTTTTTATTCTAAGTTTAAGTGATGAAGTGATTATAGTGCAATTTGCTTCTAAAAACTTCACTTTCTTGGTTATATTTAAGTATTTTGAGTTTACATTGTCCCTTATCATATTAACTCTAACTTATATAGTAAATCCCTATGAAAATCACCTCTTCCTATTAGATTTAACTCCTTTTATATAAATATCCAAAAAACCCATCTTATTATAAAGTTTAACCAAAGTACTTATTTCCCAATTATTCATTAAAAACCCGCATCATGTGCCCTTTGGTTAAATATATCATTATATAATAGTCCCGCCCTTATGATAAGTTAATTATATTGGTTAATTTATCATATAATAAAAAACATATATGAAAAAATCTTTAAACATATGATATATATGTTTAACACAAAAAGAATAAACCCGAAGTTTTATTTTTAAAACCAAAACTTCGAAAAAACCCCCATGCCACCGTGGCCCATCCACTTGGCATCCCACCCGACGCTTCAACCACAATCGAAACCCCGCCGCGACCCCTATTTCCATTATACCATGGGATTAATTAATTATCAGAATTAGTTAATAACCAAACTTTTCCGCCTATTAGACGCCCCCCGGGATACTTATTAAAGTTAATCGCGTTTAAAACCCCGCTGGGCCCGCATGATAAACCCCCGCTTACTCCACGTCCCTTCCCACCATCCGATCTCCCGCTACAAGATCTACGGCTAGCATTCATTCCGCTAGCCATCCAATACCCGAACAATAACCCGCGGGGGCACAGTGGTTTTCAAACCGCCCTCCGTCCACGTGTCAATGCTCCAATGGAATCGTTGCTCTCTCGTTTAATACCACTCTTGTCCACAAGCGGTGCGGGGATTACCGCTTACCACCTAGCCCCCACCACACGTCAGCCTGTACTAAAGTGACGTCATTCCTCGAAAAACTAAAAATCCCTTTTTGACTTTGGAAATAAAACAAATTTTCGTGTTTTTTATGTCATTTTCATCATTTGAACGCGACTGCGCCTTCTGCTGCAAAATTCAAATTTTCACTGGAATTCACTGTTCTATCCAATTTCGCTCCAGAATTCCACTAGACCTATGTTCAAGCATCCTCCTACTACCGCCTGATACCTGTTAAAAGCCAGCTTTCCTTCAAGAACAGGTATTTATCCTATAGCGCTTCGAACTTCAAAAGAAAGTCTGTTTTCCTTGTTTTCCACTGGATTAGTGATTAAATCTTATCACTGAGATCATTCTCTGAGGTTTAAAACTTTGAATTGTTCCCCCAAACCTGCAATTGCACCAATTTCCCTCATTAAAATTGAAATCGCGCCCGGCCTGTGAAGAAAACCCAGAAAGTTCCGTTTTGAATCCACAAGAACCAAAATGGAAGCTTCGGCAACCCTGAATGTAACTCCATTGAATGCCCCCCACAGAGAGTTATAATATTTGCCCTTAGTGGATAAAGACTTCCAAATTAAAGACTTAGTGTTTGATGAAAGCCCCCTTTGAAGTTGTTGTCGCTGCAGAGACGATTATTCGAAGGGATTGGATATCATTGGGTTGTGGGAATCCAATTTCCCGAGATATATCATCCCCTCAGTCCTTATTTTCCCAGAAATTATCCACTACTGCCATTCTAACTATGATCCAACTCAAAGAGCAGTAATGTCCCCTGACCAGAGTGTTCTTTTCCCCATTACTCCCCAAGCTATCAATACAATGCTCCATTTTGAACCTGGTCAAAACCTCACTCCCTTGTCCATTGGGGAATTGCTTGAAAAATCTACTCGGTTGTCCTCTGAAGAGGTGATCAGAAGATCACATACTTGGATAAACAGTCTTAATACTAGTCATAATATTTGTTTACTCCAAGATTGTTATCAAATCTATTCAAACAGAGGTTAGAAAGCATAACAGCTAAAGAGTATCAGTGGTTAAAGTGTATCAGGTAAAAGTTAGTGAAAGTTAAAATGAAGTTACAGAGAAGTCAAAGGTAAACAGTAAAAGTAAATATAGAAGTCAGTAAAATGGTAAAAAGAGATGAGAATAATTTCACCAATATTTAGGTTTGTCTAAAGTGAAAGTAAAACAGTCAAAAGAGTAAGAAAGTAAAAAGATGAAAAAACGTAACAAGAAGGAACATTTTTGCAGAAATTGCATATTTTAGCCATAGTTTTTCAGAAACTATTGTGATCAATAAAAGATGAATTTTGAAACAATGAAGGAGGTTTATGTTCTTAAGAGGGCCATATACAAAAACCTCTCTCACTTTTCTAACAGCCATTATGGTTTTGGAAATATTAAACAATGTTGGAAAGCACTTTTTGCAGAAAATTCCAGTTTAAGTCATCATTTTGCAGAGAGTATTGTGGCCAATCAAAAATACTTCATACAACATTGAGGGAGGTTTTTGTTTCTAAGAGACCCATATACAAAAACCTATCTCACTTTTTGCACAATGATTTCAGAATGAGAGATACATGCACATCTTTACAGGCTATTGTTTTCAGACTCTGTAAAACTTTGTTTTACACATCTTTTTGTAGAGCCTATTGTGCATAGCTGGAGAGGAATTTTATGAAAGTGAAAGAGGTTTATCTCAAAAAAATATTTATCTACAATAAACTCTTTCACTTTTTACATATCTATTACGGATTGAGAAATATAAAGGTATCATTGGACCCAAAATTTGCAGAATTGTTGGAGCAGAATTGCACAAAGAAAGGAAGCAGTTAGTGACTTGGATGCCTCATCATCAACTAAGAGTTGGATCAAATTCGAATTCTCCTCTTTGTCATCACCTATCCATACAAAATAGTGCCAAATAGATGAATTAGTTTGAGTGTCCTTTACTTAAGTTCTATTTATGTAAAATAGTTGGAGAGATTTCTGAACTAATCTTGATATTTTTTCAAGATATTTTAGTTTAGAATTTGTATAAATACTTCACTCTTGGAAGTATTTTGGGTGGATTCTAATACTTGGCTGTGACATTGATGTTTTTGGAATAAAAAGTGTTTTGGAGAAATTTATTTGTGGCTTACTGGATGACAATTTGAAGCTCGGGACTTTTTGCAGGATTCATGTGTCGGACTGCAGTTCAATAAGTCTTTCTATCCTATGTTTTAAGTTTTATATCTGTTTATAATATCATTAGGTCCATTTCTGAATAAGTTACATAAAGGATTGAATCAGAATTTACTTAATTGTACTCTGATTTCAGATGTGATTATTCTTAATGTTTTCCTCTAAATTGGTTATAAGCACGAATTCTTAAATGCTCTTGCTTTGCTAATTTAAACATTCTTGATTACTATAATAAAGAATTCTTCATTGCTATTTGTTTGTAGTCATCTCATTTCTTTCTTTTGAACATGGTGAAAGATTCTTAGCTGCCTTTCATCCCTTCAAAATCATCCCATCCACTTTAAATTATAAGGATTGTTCTCTGTCTAGCTACCTTGCCCTGTAAAGCCATCTTGTGTGTAGAATAGAAATCCAGTAAAGCCATCCTTTGACTCCATAGCCCAATGGACTGAAAACTTTCAAACTTGCCCTTAGTTTGTGGATTCCACCATTTTTCAAACAAACTCTTGGATCTATAACTAGCCTAAAACCTTCTAAGAACAAAGATAAATTATAAAGAGAGAGCCCTCTCTGGATGCAGATTGGCTAGATTCTGCATCTGAAGGTTGGTTTGTGGTTACCTCGGGTATACTTTCCTTTTCTTACAACTTCAAGGAAAACCTGAGTGATAACACTTTGATCAATAATGTTGAATGCTTTAAATGTCATAATTATGGGCATGTTGCAGCCAATTGCAGAAGCAGATTGTTTCAATCACAAACAAACAGATTCTACACAGAAAGGTACTCAAGTTTCTTTAAGGGATATTGTTTTTCATGCAGCAAGTTTGGTCATAAAGCAGCTGATTACAATAGAAGAAAGAATAGAAAAAAACATTATGATCCCTATGCTTACTTTTCTGGTCACACAAGATGTTATGCTTGTAACAAGTATGGACATGTAGAAAAGGAATGCAGGATGAATATATCTGAGAAATCGGATAATGTCCAGCACACAATAAGAAATTTCAAGAAAAGCTAGAAAAAGAAGGAGGACCGGTCAAAAACATAGGGGATAATAATCCTACTGTAGTCATCCGTTTCTAAATCTTACTTCTCATAATGACTGCAGGAGTGATGTGAGATACATTATAGGAATCAGTAATGTATCATCACAAGGGGAGCAATGAATGATAGTTGTGTTTATTTCTAACAGTGCATCTGATTTAAAGAAGACAGGTACAGGTGGAATAAGTTCAAGGGGAGCATTAGCCTTGCTGAGAATAAGGCATTGTTGGCATTATGATGGTTCTGAAATATGACCTCTCTCTTGAGGTCTTTTTTCTCCAAAAGAAGAAAAACAAACAACAGATGGCATATTTCTATCACAAGAAAAATATCTTAAGCAAATACTGAAAATGTATGGCATGGAGGAGTGCAAATGATATATGGTTTCCCATAATGAGATTATGGATAAGCCCTGATTTTTTTTTTGCTGAAGAGTATCTTTTTTTTTCACACATGGATGAGATGGAAGTCTTATGATTCGGAGATAAGGACAGAGCATGCAGAATTTGATGCTGATGATTTTTGTCATGGTTGAGAACTTTTATACATAATTCCTACACATGATACATCATGATTATGAAATAAATATAAATCATGAAGATCTTGGTGATAACAGATCACATGGATGATTACTTGACACATATTGTCTATTGAAGAAGTTGTTCTGGTATGATAATTCCTCTTGGGAAGAATATGTTGATGTGGCAAAGAGCCTGAAGGCTTGGTTACTGACGTGCTTATGCTACAATTATTGGATGACATTTGAAAACACAGCTGTGGTGCTGATTGGTATCTCTGGTGATGTTTCAACTCTCATATTTCTATATGTTTTTGATGAAGATGCCTTAATGATTTGATGGTTAAAGTGTTCAGGATGAACAAGCTAAGGGGGAGCTTTGGTTCGATGAAAAGGATGCATTGTTGGCATTCTAATTATTTGTTGTGGTCTGATCTCATGCTTGAAATTATTTGGTCTTGATTTTATAAGTTATAATGTGATGAAAAGGTCATGTTGAGACCTATGATGTAAAATTGTAATATTCAGTCATGTAAGGACTTGATCAAATTTGTAAACCCACTTGGTTGGGTACTTGTGTCACATATGTAAATCCACTTGATTGGATCATTGATGTAAGTTTGAGTCCTTAGTGATAGGAAAGTTCATAGAGTCATGTACTTCATTGAATATTATGATTGAATATTCAGCATGAACTCAGGGGGAGCATGGTAACTTCTGTACACATCAGATCTACAGAGCTCTTCTTTCTACAAGAGAAGAAAAACCTTGTTTTGGTTTTGATCCGCCCTTTTCCCTTGATGTCAAAGGGGGAGAGTATCATGGTGTTTGAATAATGGTTACAATCAATTTATCTATCTGTTGTGGTGATCAAACACCATCATGGTTTCCATCAAGTCCAAAGGGGGATATTGTTGGCAATATGATGCAAAGTGTTGTCCTTGATGGCAACCTACTTGGCAATATGATGTAGAGTGTTGTCCGGTGGTCGAACCAGAAGCAATTGAATATGTTGGAATTAATATCACAATGAATCGACCTTGGAGTGAGCAAGAAAGGTCCGCGTGAGGACTGTTAAATCCTGTGTGAAAGTGTATTCCCGGAACCCTTGAGCCTGCATTTCCCGCAGACATATTGACACGCATTCATTTTGTAAGAAGGTGAAGTCGGTGGTTGGAGAATCGTGGTGGAGTCATAGAGACACTTTAACTCTATCGAAATATTGGGAGATGGCGTAGATTAATGGAATAGATGAGTGGATTCTTGAAGGCAGCAAAGAGGTAGCAGAGGTAGGAAAAGAGAAGTCAGTTTTTGAAGTAAGCGCATGAAGAACCTGTATGGTTAAATCCATGTTAAGGACTTGATAGATGAATGTGTGTGAACCTACACTCTTTATGTATAATTTGAAGGTGTTTAGTATGTATGAGAATCTGAGGAAGGTCAATTTATAGTTGTAATACAGGGAAGGATTGTTATATGCACCTGTGTCAAATTAAATTAATTGCATGCATAGTCTCTATTGAAAGCATCTGATACACTATGAAAAAAATGAGTCGTTGGTAATTGCAGTATGGAACCAAGCAATATTTGTTAATTTATTGCACATGAAGGGCAGAGTTCATATATATACACAGATGGAACCTGGAGTACGGAGCGAGAATTTGATTGGACGGTTGGTCACTGTTCCAAAACCACGAGCGGATTTGTGAGGACGGATCTCCCATATCGCACCACTTTTGCAGGTTGAGCGGTATTCAAGAGGTTCGCTCCAATTCCATAGAACGGGCGACACGCGTCCCTGTACGAATCCACAAAACCGCTTGTCACTGCGCGCCATCGCGCGTTATTGTTCGACCCAGGATGCCCAGCAATATCGATACAAGTCGTTGATCTGGGAAGGAGCCATCGAACGATGGTCGTTTGATAAAGATATGCGAAGGTTAACCAAAGTACGGCGTGCCATCGCGTGTTATTGTTCAACCCAGGATGCCCAGCGATATCGATACAAGCCGTTGATCTGGGAAGGAGCCATCGAATGGTGGTCGTATGAGGAAGATGCACGAAGATTAACCAAAGTACGGTGGGCCATTGCACGTTAACGTTCAGCATCGGAGGTCGAGCGATATGCATATATGCCATTGATCTGGAAGCTTTCTATCTAACGGTGATCGGACGCTCGACTTGCGCGAAGTTTAATTATGGTACCATGCGCATATTTGATTGGCTGTTGACTATATATGTGGGCCCCGGGGTCAAAGGTTTATTATAAGGTTAATTGTTTGAAAGCGTTGGATATTTCTTTAAAGTGCGAAGGGTTGTAACTTTAATCCTAAAGTTCAGTTCAAAGTTGTAAATATATTTATTTTTCAATTTCTTCAAATTGATAAATAAATTAAAAATAAATAAAAGAGGCACATGGGGTAAACTAAAGGAAATATTGTCAAAGGAATACCATTAGCGGTTGAATGGTTTTTACTCATGGTTTTAGTAAAGGCAAAAACTATATAAGGAGAAGACGATTATTATACAAAGTGTGCATGCAAAAGGGTGGTGGATGGATAAATTTCTCTAAGGAATATCTGCAAGGATGAACTCTGTTCTTAATTGATGATGCACCCATGGATATAATGATCTGACGATGATGAATCTCTGGTTTTATTAACTGATGAAATCATGAAGAACTGGTGCCAGTCTACTGAAGAAAATGAATAAATCTGGTGGCCTGCAAGGTATGTTGTATGAAAGCTATTGGATCCAGTATGAAAATTGATGAAACATGGTCCGTAGTAGATCTGAGGGTCGAAGCCTTCAGTGAGGGGGTTTTAGCTCCCTTCCAGTGGTAGCTGGTAAACGAGAGTAGGGGGTAGTAGCTCCCTTCCAGGAGAGGCTGGTAAACGAGAGGAGGGGGTTGTAGCTCCCTTCCAGGAGAGGCTGGTAAACGAGAGAAGGTTGTAGCCTTCTGCAGGTGGGTGCCTGGGTGCTGGTATGAGTCTGCACCAGCATAAAATTGTAAGAAGTATTATTTATAATAAATATTGAAGACTGAGATAACAACAGCGGTGGTTTTCTCCCAAATTGGGTTTCCACCTTAAATACTGGTGTTCTTATGTGTTGCTTATGTTTGATGGTTTGTTCTGTTATTTCTGTTCATGCTTAATGCTTTTCTGATGAATTAATGATGCAATGATCTAAGTAAAGACATAATAAGATCTCTAGACATACAAGTTGGATGCAGTAATGTAGAATATGGTTTAAGAGAAAGGAAAACTAAAAAGTTGTCAGTCAGCTCAAAATACTGATGCACCCCCCCTCTCAGTATTTTTCCAACAACAAACAACTTAAATGAGTTAAATAAGTTATTATCACTCAGTTAGCTTAGTTAATTCGAGTTGGTGGGTGAACTAGATTTGTGTACAATTATTCCTAAATTTTAGGAGCCTAGGTTGAGTTAATTTTAGTTGTAACAATTTAATTTAGTTCAATTGAGTTAGTGTCATTTAAACTAGTTCCAACTATTGGAGGAACTAGTGGGAGCTCTAGTAGTGGGGTGCATATTTAGTGTCTAACCATTTAATTGATTAATCAACCTAAATTAACTCATGCATGCATAAAATTTGAGTTTCCCAATTGAGATTGGAGTTCAAGGGAAGTATAGTATCAGTCGTAGAATTTTCCAAGTTGTACAGGTCATGCATGCATTCAAAGGAAAGCCTAATGGAATTGTGCAATTCTCAATAATAAATTTCCCTAATTAATAAGGGATAATTCCTCATCAAACAACACAAGGAAATATGAGCTTGGAGGGCTTGAAAATTGGCTAAGTGTTGGCCAAATTTAGTTATTCAGGCAGAGCCGGATAGAAGATACAAGTGCAGGTTGTGTTCATTCTTAATCAAGCATATTGTATTCATCCAGATTCTTCGATTAATGAAATACATATAGTAAGGGGTTTTGAGAAGTTTATTTCCCCTAGATATATATTTGTGTATGTGTGTTGAATCCTGATGCATGTTAATAATTTGTGTTCTCGATTGTGAATTTACTTCTGCAGATTGGTAGAGTATATTTGAGTCTTATGTTTTAGTACATTACATGAGAATTTTTTAATCCACGTTAATTTCTACAGAAACCCTTGTGGAGATCTCAATTTTGGTGGTGAAACTATCCACCCTAGCTAGTCGTGATTAGTTTCAGTAGTGAAACATCCACCCTAGTTAGTCAAGAGGGAGAACCACTTCAGAGTCTTCATTGGTGATCATCATAAAGAAAGGATTGAATATTGGAGATTGGAAGAAGAGCCCATTTTCAATAGTGTGCATCTCTTCAAATAGGTCGATTTAGTAGCAAAACGCATCACCTAAAGGAGAGTTGAATTAACAAAAAAAGGAGGGTTGATTTACGTGGTAGAAAATAAGGCCAAATTGTTTCTCAAATATTGAATTTGCAGAGGGTCAAATTCTGGAGGCTGGATTATTATAGTGTTGTAGAGGATGAGTTAAAAGTTTCAAGTTGCTTTTCCAAGGGTGCAGCCACCTTCGAAGATAAATAAAAAATTGGGGCACAAGAAAATATTTTCACTAGATCAATTAATTGTGAAACAAAGAAGAGTATTTTTCCATATTTTGACTTACCAGGGTACATTCCGAAGAAGGTTGAGTTTTTCTAGCCAAGTCGTAAGTTTTGAAGAGGTCGAATTGGAGCCAACTAAATTTTCCAGAGGATTTTTAGGTAGGCTTCAAGCCAGATAATTTCCAAAGGCAGGTCAAGTTATCTATAGTGGTTACTTTTCAAAAAATAATTCATGTAAATTTTCCCCAGTATTATTAATAAAATTGGTTGTGTTTTTTTGGTCCAATTTTCAATAAAAATTTGTGATTACTAATAAATTTCCAAATTTGTCAGGTTTTGTTATATTTTTTGGCAACCATATTTTTAGGCAATTTATTAAGGAGCTTTGGTAGAAAAAATTAAATTAAATTAAAAGGGATATTTTAGTGGTATTAGAGTTATTTTTCTTTCCAAAATGAGGGTTTACATTCCTAGATGAACTTGAAGAATATAAATTATGTGACATACTGAATCCAAAAATAAAGGATAATATTTCTCTTGGTTTGATTCAGAAAAAAAAGAGAAGAAATGTGAGATGAAAAAAATTAGCAGTTTGGGAGCATCTTGAATTCCCTAAACAATTTGGTAAGAGAAAAACAAGAGTTGATGCAGACTATGGTAAGAGGGCAGTAAGGTTTGGTGCAATTTTTCACTAATTCTATCATCATTATTTAGGAAAATAAAAAAAATACATCAACAACAGTGGCGCAAGAGGGTTGTATGGTCACCATGGGTGGTATAAGGCGAGAAAAACTTTCATTCCCACCCAACATAATCCTTAGTCATCATGTCCCCTCTTACTTAAATTTTTAGAAGAACAACCATTTGAGAACCAGGGGAACCAAAGGTGAGGTGAAGCCTTTTTACTTATCTCCTAAGGGGATATTGAGAATTAGGAGAGAATTTTCATGCCACAATGTCCCTCCAAGATTTTGATGCTATAAAATATAGGAATAATCCTATATCTTATTATCAGGGATCAAAAAATTATGAGCTTCCAAATAAATCAAGGAAGATAACCATTCATTCTTTTAATGGCTCATCTAGTCACATAACCACAACATGGGTACAGAATTTGGATACATACTTCCAAATTAACCTTATGATAGAAACAAATGTTGTTAGTATGCTATGGTAATAGCCCGAGGTTAAATTTCCATATAAATAAATAATATAGGGACATCATAAAATAAAAAAAATCAAATGAAGTTCATGGGACATGTATTCCAATTTGAATGAGGGGAAAAACATTACGTTCGTATCCACTTGTGGTTAATTATTTATTAGGTATGGAAATTAGCATTGGCATTAGGAAGAGGGAAAAGGAAATTATTTATTACAGACTAGCAAGGACATGCAAAAAATTGCAAAGGAAATAAAAGAAAATGAAATAAATTCCACTTCAGCAGGTGGGGAAGAGGAAGAGACAAGAAAAGGAGAAAATAGTAAAAAAATATGCATGCAAAGGAAAATGAAGGAAAAAGGAAAATAAAAATAAAAAATTTAGAGAGACATCATTCTGGCATTCTCTTTGTGGAAGAGGAGAGAAGAAAATGACAACAAGGAGAGAACTTGGAAAACACTTGGACACAAGCAAGGAACAAATAAGGAAAGAAAGAAGCGCAAGAGGAATTCGTGGACAGCGAAGATGAAGATTTGTACAGAAATAAGCAAGGTCAATAAATAGTTGTGGATTCATAGGTAATAACTTGCATGTTTTTTTATCTTGTTGGAATTGGAATGCATGGTTCATGCATTGGTTTGTTGGTCATTTTTTCTTCAATGGGATGGGATTTTCCTAGATTCATAGTCATGTACAACCTTGCCTTATGTCATTTCCTGGATATCCATGAGGTAGTGGGTTCCTTGTTTGGTTGGTCTTTGGATTTCTTAAAGATTTTTTATCCTGGTTGAGGTGGTCTTAGGAAAATCCCAATGGTTAAGGGTAGAGATGGTTTTCTCCAAGAATCTCATAACAGGTGGGTGGAGATGGGAAAAATCCTCTGGGTATGGTGAATAAATTCTGAGGCATCCAAGCTTGTATTTGTTTGGTGATTTCTAGTCTAGTTTAGGTGAAATCATTGTGGCTTAAGGATGGAGGTGGTTTTCCTTTGGATTACCTGTTTTGTTATGTTTTGGTTTATCCCATGTGATCCCACATTCATGCTTGGAATATGGCATGGGGGTGATTGGTTGGAAGATATATTTGGTTCAAATGAATCTATGGTCAGACAATACGTGGAAGTCCCTGACTTGGTTATCACTATGCATATGTTAATATGTTTTATTATTTAATGAGATCAATGAGCACAAGTTATGGTTTAATGTGTGATTATATGACTGGCTTTTCATGGCTTCATTCTGGTTAAATTTTGGTTACATGGATGGTATATTTATCAATGTATTATGTGCTTTTTTTATTTATCATGTTCATAGTGTAGGTTTTAACCCTGTACAAAAATTATCTGCAAATGAATCTTAAAAACAGAAAATAAACAATAGCAAGAGCATAAAACATAAAACAGATAAACACAGAGATTTTTCCCTGGATCCCAAATCGGGACGACCAGCTTGATTTTCCATTATATTCCTTTTGGTGTTACAACAAATATATATACATGCCAAAGCATACATAAACCCCAATCCATTAACCCTGGATTAGAACATAACCGTAGTTCCCTTGACCGGATCTGTTGGGATTCCCATGTTTTGGCCAGATTGGCAAGACCAAAAGATGAGGCAACATTAGAACCACGTTGGGGCCCTAGGATCTAGCCCTCCTGGACCTGGAGAGGGATCTATCCAAATAAAGAAAAGAATGATATATCTTTGAAGCTCAAGATGAGGTATTAGGCTAGTTATGAAGCACAGGGGGGGGGGGGGGGTTAAAATGATTTGGTTGGTTGGTTGTTGGGTTGGTCATGAGATCATAGACTGAGAAATTAATGGGAGAAAAGGAACAAAACAGTAGGATGTTTCAGTAAAGAGGATAGGTCAAGAAAGTGCCATCCATTGGGCTATGTAGTCATGAAAGGGAATTACATGCAACAACTAGCCAGGCTTTCAGAGGGCAAGTCATCTACACTAAAGGATATTTTTAGATAGATGGTGGGATGGAACATTAAGGATTGAAAGTGAAAGAAGGAAGGCAACCCAACTTCTATCTATAGATCAGGTCAGAGGTCATTTAACTCCAGACCTACTTAGACATACTCAAAGGCAACTTTCAAAGGAGGGACAAAGGGGCAGCTTATAGATCATACCAGAGGTCATTTAACTCCAGGTCAGCTTTAGCATGCTCCAAGGGAAAAACAGAGATAAGTTTAACAGAGCCAGTGTCTATAGATCAGAGAAGGGATTTGAACCTTCAATGCTTTGACACCAGCAAGAGATCTTAGAAAGGCCAGCTGGTCGCACAAGGATCCTAGTGAACAGGGCTAACTCTAATTCCCAGTGTTCCCAAATCTTCCAGCTTAAACCCAACAAGAACAACTAAAGATAGATTTCACTAATTCATACATCAGCTAGCAGGCAATGACATCCACTACACTAGTTAAATTAACTGAAATCAACCCTCAGATAGCACATACAGCAGAAAACATTGAAGGCAAGGAGAGTAGAGACATAGGGTACCTAAAAAGGGTAAATCCTATGCCATATTTTTAATGCAATCCAAGAGAAAATGAAACAGTATGAAAATGTAATTAAACGATAAGATAAGAGAAACATCACCCGTAGTAATAGACCAGGATCCAAAGAAATGTGCTCGATTAATTGATGCAAAACCAGTCACATACACTGAGCTCAATGGTTGTTACAATCCAAAATTCTCCTCCTAGCCTACTACAATACAAACTACTCTGCTACTCTCTCCCAAATTGTTCTAACAGTCAAAACTGAATCCCTCTAACTACAACAGCAACAACCTAACAACAACCTTTACAATATGTTCTTCAGGATTCTTATAGGAGAAAAGAATAACAGGAGTAGATGTAAACTTAAATGCAGCATTAAAAATATGAAGCAGCAGGAGGGCCGAGGCTCCATTCAGTTTAAATTTTGGGCATTTATCTTTGGTACTCGTTGCATGAGAAGAGTGGTCTTTGTCAACTTTCCATTTACTCCAAGTATGTCTCTAGTGTACTGAACAAAATGCAAAACGATGATGCTAGGGTTTTCCATACTGTAAATCAAATGCTCTGATAGCATCAGGACTGTTGTCAGGACCGCAAATCTCCCTAGAACACGGTATAGAATACAGACGGTATGGGAAACCTATCCTTTTATGGAAGAACGTTCTGCTGATACGGAAACCTGGATAGTATGGTTTTCTGTGCATTGGACCTTCTGAGTGATCCACGGGGTCTTTAATTCTGGTACCTTGCCTTTGAATAAATGAATTAAGGCTTATAATTTGCAATTACAGGCCTTAAATGCTCTACCTTCCCACTGATACTCTTTGTCAATTTCTCGTTTGCCTCTGACTATGAAATCTGTGCTTTTAATGGCTCTGGGGAGGTTTTACAGAGTTCAAACCATGTTCTTTAATGCAAGTCCTGTCATGGCTCCTTCCTAGGATTTCTTCATGATTTCGGCCTCTGAAAAATGGTCCTTTCCTGTGTTCTCTGTCATTGTGATAGGGAATGTGAATTATGGTGGTTTATTGCTGCCCGAAACACTGCAAACACACAAAAATGTCAAGAATTCATGCACAGGGTGGGATGATGTGGATGATCGCTGAAATGGTAACGCAGCATGGATGAAGGACGATGAATGCAGTGGCAACCGTGGAGGAAAACCATAGAACAGAGGGGAATGCATGGGAAGACGACGAGATGGAAATTTTAAAGTAAAACATTAAAATTTGACATTGGAATGAATATATATAGGAAACGGACGAAGGCGCGATGACAGCACGTGGAACGGGTGACGTGGCAGGATCGGGTCAATGGCGGGCGAGCATTGAATTTGGACCGTCCGATCTCAGGAGGAAATCGACGGTGGGAAACGTAGCGAAGGGCGACGGATAGTGGGCCAGGGGTACGGATGCCTCGGTTAACTCCCGCGCAACTTCATGGCACGATATCCATTGGATGGATGATCGTAGATCAGATGGTGCATAGCAATATCACGCCGGGTCTGTGGACGAACGATAACGTGTGATGGAGGGGCAGTTTTGAAATAGTGTCGTTGCCACACGTCGTGTGATGAGTGGAATCACTGGCCAATCGGAAATTACTGCCCATCCTCCAAACGCAGTGTGATGGAAACCGGTGGTTTATGAATAGTGCGCATTGCGGGGACCACCAGGTGGGTAAACTCCAGACCGTTGATCTGTAGGTAAATGAACGGTGGAGATGCGATGAACGGTGAAAGGAGGTGGGTGATGGGTGCTATGGGGAATGCGACGACCGTCCGATCTATATAGATTGACGGTTCAAAATGCACCCGATACATATTGGAGATGAGCACTTATTTGGGCTGGTGGGTGGTTCAAACGCTAGGCCACATTGGGGGGAATACAGTTCTGGGGCTAGCCGAAGGGGGCTAAGACCTCATAAGGTGGAAAATATGGTTTTTGGCCCTTTTTTAGTGCATTTTCAGGCCAACAAAGGGTAACGATAGGGGAAATAAAGGGAAATAAAACCACACCAGGGGTGTGTGTATGGTTTTGAGGGGATTTTGGGAAGGTTTAGAAGGACTAGGGGAGGGATTTGGGGTAGAAAGGAGGCTTTGAAAAAAAAAGGAAAAAGGGATGAAATGGAGAATTCTGCAGGGGTACAAGGGGCAAATGAAGGCCTTTTGGAGCACATTTTTTTTACAATCAGTGAGGCCTTTTAATGGGAATTAGTAGAGGGGATTATCAAAGGAAAAGGCACAGGAGACTTCAAGGATGATGTGTTTTCAGAGGAAATGCATTCCTTGAAGGCTTAGAAACATTTTAGCCCCCTGTTTGCTTGTCAAAAATTTATAGGGGGCTAACAGGATCTACAAAATACCAGGGGCCGAAAACCATCGTACCCCAAAACCATGTGCAAACCCATGCACAAAACCATGGGTGGGTCCGCCCAACAAAAAATAACGACCAAAAAATTTTTCCCCGGGGCACTGCCGCCCCCCCTGTGACCCCCCTACTATGCCCGGCGTAATGTACAGGGGGGAGCTGTCACCCCCCCTGTGACTCCCCTGCGCGTGACTAGTCATGGAAAGAATATAATACATACCCAACATTCTCCCACTTGTTTTTTTCTTTTCACAGGGGGCCACAGGAGAGCTGAGTCATTAGCCCAACTTTGCAACACCCATTGTTTCTCTACACCAAGAGAACTTCTTAGTGCTCACAAACTTCGTCAATGCATCTGCAACATTCTTCAAGGTGTCCACCTTTACCAGCAACACCCTTTTTTCCTCAACCATATATCTCACAAAGTGATATTGAACATTAATGTGCTTTGTCTTTGAATGATAAGCAGGGATCTTGGCCATGAAAATTGCACTTTGGCTATCACAGTCTATCCTTATAGCTTGCTGCACCAACCCCATACTTGAACACAATCTCTGCAACCAAACTGCTTCCTTGATTGCATGAGTGGTTACCATGTATTCTGCCTCTGTAGTTCAAAGAGCCACTACATATTGTCTTTTACTCATCCAACTGACTGCACCTCCAAATAGGCTAAACACATACCCACTTGTAGATCTTCTTTGGTCTAGATATCTAGAATAGTCAGCATCAACAAAACCACGAATGTCCAACACTCTTTCCAATCCTGGTCTTCCCTGGTATCACAAGCCATAATCACTAGTGCCACACAAATATCTGAAAACCAGATTCACTGATGTCCAATGCTCCTTCCCTCAGTTTGACATAAACTTGCTCAATACTCCCACTGCATATGCAATGTCTGGTCTAGTACAGACCATTGCATACATCAGGCTGCCCACTACACTTGCATATGGAACACGGGACATATCCTCCTCTTCTTCTTGTGTCTTGGGACATTGTCCAGCAGACAACTTTACACCTATAGGAATTGGAACATTCATCGGTTTACTATCCCGAATATTGAACCTTTGAAATATATTCTCGACATACTTCCTCTGGTTTAACCAAAGCTTCCTCTTTGCCTGATATCTCTTAATTTCCATGCCCAAAATATAGTTTTCAGCACCAAGATCCTTCATGTCAAATTTGGAGAACAATTGGGTCTTCAAATCTTAGATAATTTCTTTGTCATTTCCAATCAACAACATATCATCCACATAAAATACCAAATAAATAACACGATCACCAATTAATTTAAAATAAACACAGTGATCCTCCTTTCTTCTGGTGAATCCAAGTCCCCATATATAGGTATCAAATTTCTGATACCACATCCTTGGTGACTATTTTAACCCATACAAATACTTCTTTAACTTGCATACTAGTTCTGTCTTCCCCTTCACCATAAATCCTTTAGGTTGTTTCATGTAGATCTCCTCTTCTAGATCCCCGTGAAGAAATGTTGTCTTCACATCCATCTGTTCTACCTCAAAATCAAATGCAGCAGCAATAGATAAAAGTAATCTAATAGAAGTAACTTTGGAAACTGGAGAAAAAATATCACCAAAATCAATTCTCGGCACCTGGGAATAAACTTTTGCTACCAACCGAGCTTTGTAGTTCTCCACCTTCCCTTCTACATTCATCTTCTTCTTAAACACCCATTTTCTCCCGATGGGCTTCCTTTCAGCTGGAAAATCCACCAGATCCCATGCCTCATTTTTATGCGAGGATGCCATTTCATCAACCTTGGCCTCCTTCCAGAGTTTTCCATCCTCTGAATCTAATACCTCCCTGACAGTTCTGGGATCATCATCAGTTATAGTTAAAGCAAAATTTGAATAGAAAGCAGATGGACTATACCTTTCTTGTTGTCTTCTTTCCTGAACTGATCTTCTCACAGCTGGAGTTTGTGGCTCTTCCTCTTCTGAGTCTTCTTCTGTTGTAGAGTTAGATTCATCCTCCTTTAGCTCAAACTCTATCTTCTCAGGTTCATTTGGTAGGACCTCATGTTTAACAACATCTTTCACCTCTCTAAACACTAAATCTCGTCTATACACAACCTTCCTTGTTTCCAGATTCCAAAGCTTGTAACCCTTTAAACCATCCTTATACCCAATAAAGATGCACCTTTCAAATTTATTATCCAACTTGGTCCTTTTCTCCTTTGTAACATGTACATATGCATCACATCCAAATAACCTCAGATGTTAAAGAGAGGGTTTCTTACCAGTCCATACCTCATGTGGAGTCTTATCCTCCAACGCTAATGAAGGTGATCTATTAACCAAGTAACATGCAGTCTCCACTGCCTCTGCCCAGAATTATTGTCCTAACCCAGTACCACTGAGCATGCTTCTTGCCTTTTCTATCAACGTTTTGTTCATTATTTCTAAAACTCCATTTTGCTGAGGTGTGTAAGGAGTAATATTTTTCCGTGCTATACCACACTTCTTACAGAACTCTTCAAATTCCTGTCCTCGGCACCTTTATCTTCTTCTCTGTCTGGTTTTCCACCAAAGCCTTAAACTCTTTAAATTTGTCAAAGACTTCAAATTTCTTCCTCAATAAATATATCCATGTATTCCTTGAGAAGTCATCTATGAATGAAACATAGTACACAGACTTACCCAGTGATGGAACCGACACAGACCCAAACACATCATTGTGCACCGACTCCAATATCTTGTTCGCCCTCTTAGCACCAGAAGGAAAACTCACCCGATTATGCTTCCCATATACACAATGTTCACAGAAATCGAAATCTAGAGAGCTATTAGACATACCTTCTACCATACCATTTCCATGCAGTATTTGAAGGCCCTTCTCTCCAATATGTTCAAGCCTTTGATGCCATAGCATGGTCTTTTCTCCCGAGACCGCTAGGCTTTCCGCTCCACTTTAAAGAACCACAGAACTATTGCACCGATCAATAACAGTTCTGCCCTGAATATTGTATAGAGTTATGATCTGAACTCCCCGCATTAATACCAGTGCTCCTCGAACCATCTTACAGGTATCTTTCTCGAACACTATTTTCACACCTGCATCATCCTTCTTGCTTATAGAAATAATATTTATGGCCAATGCAGGAATGTGCAGAACACCAAGAAGTGTTTTAATCCTTCCACCTTGTAGCTTCAGCTTGAATTTTCCATGTCCGACGATTCTGGTATTCCTATCATCACCTAAGAAGACATCACCGTCATCATATTTCTCATACTCACAGAACCACTCCCTATGGGGAGTGAAGTGAAAGGATGCACCCAAGTCAATCAACCATGACTCATGATCTACATGTGTATTTGAAGAAGAAGCCAAATACACATCCCCACCTGCATTCGAGGTGGTTTTTGCCTCTGCAGAAGGAGCATCATCGGATCCCTTTCCTTTCTTAAGAAATTTAGATCTTCATTCTTTTTTGTAGTGCCCTTCCTTTCCACATTTCCAGCACACCTTTACAAACTTTCTAGGAGATTTAGATCTCCCACTCGAAACCTTATTCTTGTTTCTGTTCTGGACCTTCCTTGTACAGATAAGGCATCTCCATTCTGACCCTCAATATTTCTCCATCTCATTTCCTCCAATAGCAAGGCTGAGACAATGTCATCAAAATTCAAGGTAGTTGTATTACTACCTATTACAATAACCAGACTGTCCCATGAGCCTGGTAGAGAACACAACAAAATGATGCACTTATGTTAATCTGAGATTTTAATATCAACAGATGACAACTGACTTACCACAGTATTGAAGGCATTCAGATTTTCTGTCACTGAGTCTCCATCCTTCATCCTCAGGTTATACAGCTTTTTCCGCAGGAACAATTTGTTCACCAGAGACTTAGATTGGTACAAAGTCCCTAGCTTGTCCCACAATTTCTTCACTGTAGCTTCCATAGATACATTCAACAATACTGAATCTGAGACACAAAACTGTATTTTGCTCTTTGCCTTCTGATCCAGCTTCTTCCAGTCTTCATCTGACATTGTCGTTTGTTTAGTATTTGGATCTACTGCGATCCACTGGTCTTTATCCAGCAGCAGATCCTCCACCTTGAGTTTCCACAACTCAAAATTCTGACCATTAAATTTCTCGATCTCTATCTTCCTGCCGCTCGCCATCTTCTTTCACCACAATAATCGATCTCGTAGATCTCCCACTGAACAGGGTCTACCTCAGGCCCAAGAAAAAAAAACCTCAGCAGAAAAGGCGTCCCCTTGAAGTTGAAACTGCTCCGATACCAAATGTAGGTTTTAACCGTGTACATAAATTATCTGCAAATGAATCTTAAAAATAGAAAATAAACAATGGCAAGAGCATAAAACATAAAACAGATAAACACAGATATTTTCCCCTGGATCCCAAATCGAGACGACCAGCTTGATTTTTCATTATATTCCTTTTAGTGTTACAACACATATATATACATGCCGAAGCATACATAAACCCCAATCCATTAACCCTGGATTAGAACATAATTTTAGTTCCCTTGACTGGATCTACAAAATACCAAGGGATGAAAACCATCGTACCCCAAAACCATGTGCAAAACCATGCACAAAACCATGGGCGGGTCTGCCCACTAGAAAATAAGGACCAAAAACTTTTCCCCAGGGCACTGCCCCAAACCCTGACAAGGGGGGCTACCACCCCCCCTGCTACGCCTAGTGCAACATACAGGGGTGGCCTTCACCCCCCCACGCGTGACTAGTTGTGGAAAGAATATAACACATAGTTAACAGACTATTGAATGGTTTATATGAATGCATGAGATAATATGTGCTTGCTATATCCAAGTTTGATAAGGTAACAATCCTTCTTGATGAAAATATGAAGAATTTAATGAGTCAGTGAACAATTATGCATTCATGACCTATAGGCACCATGTTTACCAAGTGTTGATATAAATTTCTAACATGTGTTGTGTAACCTCGAGAAAGAGTGGAGCTTGGAATTAGAGTCTAAAACCTTATGCAAACAGTTTATAGAGTTTTGGGTAGTTTTGGGAAATTTTCTTGTAAGCTAGCCCAAAAAATCTAGAAAAGAGTCTTTGGTCACACTCTCTGAACTAGGTAATTTTGGTGGTAGCCACACTCATGTTGATTTGTGTGTGTGACTGAAGCCCTATGACCACACTAAATGGTGTTTTTACATGTGGTTGTGATATAATCTAGGTTAAGGAGTGGACTAGACTCAGGGAGAATGATCACCAATTAAAGTAGATGGAAATCATTCTAATCAAGTTCCCCTGGCTGTTGCAGTAATTTTGGACAAGTGGACCTCATTTCCATAACTAAATCTTGGAGGTTGGGTCATGCATAGTAACTCTCAGCTCATGTTTACCTTGGTAAGCTTGTAAAAGTGGGTAAATCTAGAGTGGGGTATTATAGCTACACTACATATGGAAGGAAAAGCTCATGAATGGTGGTATGATGGATTAACCACTTTGGATCACAACAGTATCACTTCCTAATTGGAATTCACAAAGAGTTTGATCAAGTTATTGGACAAAGATAATATTGAATTTCATTTAGGGAGTTGGAAAAACTACAAAAAATAGGTATTCCAGATACCTATATTTTAAAATTTAAAAAATTGGCATTGATCGTTACAGATATATCCAAAATCAAGCTGGTAATTTTGTTCCTAGAAGTATTTTCCAAGCCACTACATGATTGATTCAAGAAATTCAATCCAAACACACTACAGGATGCTATATCATGAACCAAATATATTGAATATCTGGTTCCTAAAAGGGGCCTAGTTAAATTCACTCCCCCTTAGGAAAACAAGGAGAAGAAATGGTGGCAAGGTAAGATAAAAGTAGAAGAGACCAGAGATGAATTAAGGAGGAGAAATATTTGTTTCAATTACAAGGAACCATGGGTATCAGGACATAGATGTATGGGGAAAGGTAAGGTCAGATTTATAGAAGTGTTATCTGATAATGAATAAGAATATTAACCAAGAGAAATTCCATAAGATGGAAATAGTAGAAATTAATAGCCATCGTAGGTGGAGACGAAGGGAGTTACTATAGCCAAACTTTCTTATGTTCCGAGGTATAACACATTTAGAGTTATATGGGTTGTGCAGTGTGAGTGTGTCACTATTATTATTGATGGTGGGTCAAACCATAATTTCATAGATACGAGCTTGGTAGCCAAAAGGCACCTAACTACAAAATATTTTGATGGATTTTATGTTGAAGTATTAATTTTTTGTTACCTGGAGTGTATAAGGAAGGTCCCATCGATGGAGCTTAATATGGGGAATTATTACCTTACTAATGAAATCTATCTGGTGGACTTAGGAAACACCAATCTCTAGTCAATATTCCAATGGCTTATTTATATAGGAAGGTACTATAAATAGCATCGAAATATGGACATGGTGTCCATCACATTTGATGAAATGAGAGGGTTGTTGAGGGTAATGACAAATGATTATCCAAGGGTTTCCATGGCCAAAAATATGGAGGCCATATTAAGACATGGATACATAGCTTGGGTTGTAGAATTCTTGGTGGTAACACAAAAGCCTCTAGATGGAAACAAGAATTACCGAGGGAACATCCAATAATTATTTACCAAGTATCATAATGTATCTAGAGAGATCCTACTAGGAATGCCTCATGAAAGGGGATTTTATAGAATTACAGGAAGGATAAAATCCAGTTATAATAACTCCTTACAGGCACCCCAAGAAATTTAAGGAAGAGATTGATAAGACTATTAGGGAGTTATTGGATATGGGGCACATAATTCCTAGCTCAAGCCCATTGTGATAGCCCCAACCCGAGTTTCCTCACAAAAATGAAATGTAAATATTTTATAAAAAAATATGTTAAAAGGGTTTAGTCAAAAGGGAATTGGATTCTAGAACTTAGGAGGTGGCTTTCTTGGGATATGTAAGGTTTCCTTATGTAGGAAATGTGGATTGTTTGGAAAACCATTAAATAAATTGGTTCCTAAATTAAAATGGGTTGCAAAAGGAAGTAAATAAGCCATGTGCTTGAGAACCACAAGAAGGAAGAGAGTATAGGAAAAATTATGAAGATTAGACATGGAAAGGTAGCAAGGATGGGGAGGTCAATCCTTGCACAACAAGGTAAATAGCAGAGGAAAAAAAATTATGGGTTCAACCTCATGGGAGGAATATCATTCCTCATTCATGCATTCACACAGAGCATCCATTCGAGCATTATACAAGGATAATTAAAAAATAAAAGGAATATCGGAGTAAGGATTTTTTTAGGAGAAGAGAAGAAAAGGACAACATTTTGGTTAGCATTATTGGCATAAATATCGTCTCTCGTTAGTGAGGAACAATGCCACTCGAGACCATGTAAATCCAAAGGGTGGATAAGGTTTCCTCTGGATTCCCTTGGTTGTGTGGGTGGAGGATTGTATCCTTGGATTCCTGGAGGGAGGAACTCTAATGCCTCTCTTATTGTGATGTTTTAGTGGGTACTCTATTCCCTAGAGTGGGTGGTTCCACTATGTTCAACATGGAGACTTTCTTCTTTGGATTCCCTTAACACTATTGGGATGGATTCAGTTGGCCTCTAGATTCTCTGTGTGTACTTAGGTGGAGAAGAAGCCTCTGGATTCCTTGTATTCTTTGGGTGGATACAAAAAGCCTCTTGATTATCTGTATGCATTGATTGGTTTCCATCGGGTAGCTAGAGCTTAATGGAGGAAGTTGGTCTCCATATTCCCTGTATAATATTGGATTGTTGAGTGGCTAGTGGGTGGAGGAAGGATGTCTTCTATATTCCTTGTTTTAGCTTTCAGTTGGTGTTTCAATCCTTTTAGAAAGCCTCTTAGTCTCTAGAATCTAGCTCGGGGGTGATAGTTGTAAGTGAGCTTGGCTGTGGCTATCTATGATTGGGTGGAGAGTCTTTGTCCTAGACTCAGTTGCCCAGAATATTCTACGATGATTTTTATTCCTGCATTTTTTTTTTCTAAAAATAAATGTATGTGTTTACATTATTGTATGGAAATGGTGCAGATAATTATAATGAAAATGCATTACATTTTTGGTCTAAAATGATGTTGATACTGTATTGAGTTTTGTTGTATTTCTGGATTGAAATGATGTGTTGTGTGAAATGCATGTCAGTGTTGTTAATAACATATACTACATAACATGGATGGTTTATATGCTATGAACTATTAAAATCACTGATGGGATCCCTCTAGGCCCAAACTAGACTATGGAAAAGTAAATAGTAAAAAAATGCACACAGGTTAAAGGCATCATAATGGTTCTGATAAGAGCCAAATTTAACCATTACAGTATTTTGGATCTAAACCATTTTATTACAGAATAAAAGTTACAATGAAGACATTATGTGTGACAAGGTATTTGCATACACATATAGATGTATATATATACTAGTTTCTAGCATGTGAACTAGTTGATGAGGCATGCATTGATGTCGAGGATGACTTCCTCTTCCAACAATAATAACCTATGACATTACATTAGGAGTTTCTTAGCCTTGCACTTTCAATAGCTTTCACCCTCTCCCTAGGGACATTGATGTTGATGGTTGTGTGTCATAGATAGTAGCCAAATTTCCTTGAATCCCTTGAGTGGTTCCATAGAGTCGTTTTCAGGCTTGCTTAGAGGCATGGAGCTCCTGACATGTAGCAGGAGAGGTCTAGGCCCTTTGGGAATTCACTAAAATTCCTTGGGAGAGGGAAACCAATAGATTACCAGAGCAAGAATGCCTAGAATTCTATGTCTCGATACGAAGAATGTCTAAAGGCCAAGAACTCGATGAGGTGGTTGTAGATTACTAAAGAGGGGTAGTGCATACAGGTTCTTAGTAATCCACCATAGCCATTATCAAACATTGGTATAAATCTTGATGATTATAGAACCATCGTGCTCAAGTCATGGTCGAAGAGACCAGTGAAAGGCGATAGGCACCGAAGGGGGATGAACTTCAAGATTAACCATTGGGGATTAGATTAAGTAGTTCACTTAATATTTGGTAAGTTATATCTAGCCGGGCCATGACAAAGATCAAATGTGAGAAATTTTGCAGTGAAAGAGGTGGAGACTTAACCTTATAGTGTAGTAAACAAACCTTATCCCTCAATCTTGTGAAACCCTAGTTGTGGAAGCTTTGTATTGGTGCACCCATGATTCCTCTCATCATTATTGGATGAAGTGAAGGTGGCGTGGCCTGGAGCTTCTATCCTTGAAGCTTAGTTTGCATTGTGGAAGGGGTCAGAAGGGATGATGTTAGTTGGGGTGTGTTGGTATACACACCAACCTGGAAGTTACGCCATTGGTTGAGAGGTGAGCCTATAATATTCCTAATAGGAAACTAGTAAAAATTCAAAGAAAACAAAGAAAAAACATGAAGCGATAGGGAAAATTTATCAAAACACCATTAAAAGAGCCAGAACTGTTGATCCATTTTATTAAAATACTGGAGATGAAAAATAAGTACAACAATGCTGAAAAAGATAGCACTCTAGCTGGATAAGCTGGCTGGAATGGCCCTCTGATTCTAACACCCAAAACATTGCTCTACTACTGCTCTGCTAGACTCTCCCTCTGCAATGCCCTATTGGAAATGTTGTTTCTTGCTGACTTTGGACTGCTATTTGGGCTGCTTATACTACTCAAAAAATTCTAGTAATTTGGTAAGGTGATCCATGCCCAAAACCCAGAAAAACCCAGAAAGTTTTTCCTCTAATTCCAACCTTCAAAATCTGACCTTTTTTCCCCTAGCTCTTATAGTTATTGATTGAGTAGGGACTGCGTAAATGATCTGATCTACTGCTTAGAAAATTTTGGGATTTTAACCACACACTCTACTAAAAAAACCCAGAAAACCCCAAAAAGGGTTCGTCCTAGTTTCGATTTTGGAAAATTGGCCCTCTTGGGCTTGGCTCACCCAACTGCTAGGAAATTTGAAATCCTGGTTGGAAATGTTGGTAGATGACTATTGGGTATGTAGAGCTATGGGCTGAACTAATAAATAAACTGGTTTCAACTGCTCCCCAAAGCTAAAATATTGAAGGGTTGATCCCTTCACTGGATTCCAAGCGGAAATGCCTTGGAATTTCTCCCTCTCCAAAACCCCTTTATTTTTGGACTACGTAAATCACTGGGTGATTGTGCCACTATAGGAGGTACTATATGTGGCCTGATGCCTAGATAATAAATCTTCTCCCATCAAACAATAAAACTCCTCTCCTGAGCAAGCACTCGAAGTCGCTCAGATACACCTGTATGCTAAAAAACACTGCAGATTCGGATAAACAACTCAAACATGCTCGGGTCACAAAGAAAAAAAAATTAGAATATGCAAGAATGATTTCCATGGCTGCCCTCACCCCCTTCTTATTCTAGTGAAACCCTAACATCCTTGGGTCCACTCATTATATGTGTTGCTACTTCGCCCCTTGGCTTTCACACTTACTGCACATCCTTGGGTCCACTCATTAACTGTGTTGTTACTTGGTCCCTTGGATTTCACACTTGTTGCACTTCCCTCTTGGTCCCACAGGAGTTGTGTTTTCCACATTAGCTCTAGAAAAGTGGTTTTATTCTAACTGTTTGGTTTGTGGGCCCCTTGGCTTTCACACTTACTGCACATCCTTGGGTCCACTCATTAACTGTGTTGTTACTTGGCCCCTTGGCTTTCACACTTGTTGCACTTCCCTCTTGGCCCCACAGGAGTTGTGTTTTCCACATTAGCTCTAGAAAAGTGGTTTTATTCTAACTGTTAGTTTTATGGGTCCCTTCACCCGTTTATTTACCTACTAAACTTAAGAAAAACAAAATTGGAAAAAATTAATATTTCTATATTACAGAGCCACATAACAAGTTGGCCCAACGGATCAATTCTCAGGTCGTTCATGAGAGTGCACGAGAAAAGGGATTATGGATGACTAGGAAATGGGCCAACAAGGCTCACAACTCAAAGGCAAAAATATTTCTTGTTGTTCGGAGTGGAACCCATGCAATAGCTCATCCCGTGGGTGAAATCCCACAAGTTAGGAAAGAAGGAAGCTTACAGTTGCATGCAGGATAATGTGTGGTCGGGTTAGGCTGGTCTCCATGTAACCTTAGAGTAAATACGATTGGTGCAAGGAGGACCCACATTCCTCGTTTGACTGATGGATCCACTCCGGAGAATTCACAAGAATGCACAAGAAATGGAGAGGGGGGAGTTAGCATGAGGTTTCATGGTAGTGTCGCAATTATGAACCAATCAAGAGAAAAAATCACGCGAGGTATGGCCCATAGGTCATGGGGCCTGAAGGACATACCACAGGAGAATTGATTAAACAACAGGAATGATCAGCAGGGATGATGCGACACCAGGCAAACTAGGCCTACAGCTCGGAGGTAGAGGGAATCCCCATTAGTTGTGAATGGAACCTATAGAACATCTTGTCCCAGAGGCCTTATTCCAGAAGTGCGAGAGGAGTGCACAAAGAGAGCACCAAGATAGCAAGTTTAGGGATGACGTGGTGTCATATATACTTGAGAAAATCGAAAGCAATGATGTGCGGAGGTGATACCTAGTTGTCCAAACAGACTCAGAGGTGTCACCCCAAAAGCACAAGGGTGGTAGGAACATATGCACTGGGAGGAAGTATGCGAGATGATGTAACTCAAGTTGTGCTCCCAGAGAGTGTGCCATGATTGGCGGAGAGGTTGTCCCATCAGATAGGTTAGCTCGATGTTATGGCCCTGAAATAGTAAAGAGGTGCAACAAAGGAGGGTGTCGTGACAACCTAATCAAGGCAACGTGGTTTAAGATCCAGTGGTAGTCAAAGTTGGAGCGGTGACCAATGGAATACAAGGAAATGTAGCCTCACCATATACGCAAGCCCAGTAATGAAGCTCTGGTAGGTAACAAAGGAGCACACATCAGCATCGTCATGATGGGGCAAACAGGATGGTGTTGGTGAGCCTTGGTGAGCCCTGGTATTGCACCAAGAGTGCTGCAACTCCCAAGAGCTGCCCTACTTTATCAACTCGGGGTTCATACAAACTTGGAGTTGACAGTGCTATATAAAAGACAGATGTATTGTGTTCATGTCATCCTCTTTTGCTTTACGAAAGGGTGCTATTTCTTAAACTATGATAAAAACTAAAAGTTAAATTGCTAGAAGGAAATGGCAGAAAGGAAATGATGGAAATGAAACTAATTTGATTTGCAGAAAAGGAAATGACTGAAAAGAAACTAAACTAAGTTGCACCTAGCTAGGCCAATTGGCTAACCACACCCTACTTATCCTCTAATCTATTTACCATTATATCATGCTTCTGACCATGCAACTATAAACTAGAATTGACAAAGTGTGGCTTGAAGTTTGGAGGAAAATGGGCTAAAGATGCTAATGGAGGGCTTGAACAAATGAAACGAGGATTAGAGATGGAAAGAGCGGGTTTAAACTTTATTAAATATTTATTGTGGTGCAAAAATCCTTTGGAGCGGAATGATTTAAAAATTGTGATGGAAGAGTTGCGACAGAGGATGATCAAAATCAGTGTTTGGAGTGGTAAAGGTTAATAGGAACAAAATAAAAAAATTTATTTACAATGTGCGATGCGATGGATGACATGGAAGTGGGACTAGTGGCGGAGTACGGGGCGATATCACAATCGGCAGATAGGAGCGGTAAAAGTTAAAGGAACAAAATAAAAAGTGTGATTTGCGAAGTGTGATGGGGAAAAAACTAAGAAGTGCGAAATGCAATGGGATAAGAACTACGAAGTGCAAAATGCAATATCGCAATAGCAATATAACAAAGTTGGAGGGATAGTGGAAGTGTTGTTCAGGAAAAGTTTCCAAGTGCGAAGTGCGATGGGTGACGTGGCGGTGGGACTGGTGGTGGAGTGTGATGACAATATCGCAATCGGCTAAAAGGAGCGGTAAGTCTTAAAGTAAAATGGAAAGCGATGTGAAGTGTGATGTGTGATGCGGCGGATTTATCACAATTGGTGAAAAGGAGTGGTAAGTCTTAAATAAAAATCAAAAGGTTCCGAATTGAAAAATGCTAAAAGGCCAAAGGTTGCAAAGTGTGAAATGCGATGGGGTAAAAGTTGTGAAGTGTGAAGTGCAATGAAATGCAAAGTGCGAAGTGCAGTGGGGAAAAAGTTGCAATTTGTGATTTGCGATGTGGTAAAAGTTGCGAAATGCAAAATGCAATATCACAGTTCACAATATCGCAAAGTTTGAGGGCTAGCGGAAATTTTGTCCAGGAAAATTTGTGAAGTGCGAAATGAGATAGTGGGAATTTCAAGGAGGAAAGGCTGAGGTCAAACATTAAAGGTTTTTCAAGAAATTTGTGAATAAAAAGAGTGACAACTGCAATGAAAGGAGGGAATAGAGCATAGCCAAGGTGGTTGGAAGCATGAAAACAGAGATGGAGAATGAAACAGGAAGCACCACAGAGCTGCTCTATGATTTTAGCAATAATTCCTACAATCACCCTACTAACTTATGTACAAAGAAACAAACAAATGCGTAAAAATATAGTGCAAAGGAAGATCGAAAAATGGTAATGCAACTCTACTTTAATCGTAGAACTGTGAACAGAAATCCATTTTTGGGTTTGTGGGTCAGTTTTCCCTCCTCAAGCTTTATTGACATAGATGAGAAGGGGGTCTTGATCCACAAATTTTTGGTTTTTCCCCTATATTCTATTACTCACAAGCAAATGAAACCTACAGCAGCACACTGAAAGAAAAACTAAACAACAATGAAACTATCATAAGCAAAAATAATTGAATGACAGAAACGAGAGAACAAATACAACAGAGAGGCTGAGGCACATGGATTGGGCCTTAACCCACGATCCTAGCTCTCTAAAACTTAAATCAGTAAAATGAAATCAATTTTTTCATTTCATAAAATAATGGCCGCATGCATTTCTGAAAGTTTGATCACTGAGTAAAATAATAAAAATCTCAATAGCTTGAAACAAAGTTCCAATTAGAATCGACCCCTTCCTAGCTCTATCTCTCCTCTATTTATTCTACATGGTAGCTAACAACAGCTTCCTATAAAATGGTGATTGAGTCCACTTGACTCCAAGTAAACAAAGATTGGGTGCACTCCTCTTTGAGTTGCATGGCTACCTCTGGAATTCAAATTGCTGGAGAGAATCCTTAGGGATCCTTTGGCTGCATTTGGAATTCGAATTGCTGGAAAGAATATTTGGGACCTTTGGCTTCCTTTGAGAGTTAAGGAGGGTGGAAAATCCTCCTATAATTTCTCTTTTCTGCCTCCTCCAAGTCTTTATGATAAAATCCTTATAAAAATGCTAATAATTCATGATTTTTTTCATTCAACCTCATATTAGGAACTCAGAGTATGTTAGCCTTAATCACCACCTACACTAGCATCACAAAACCAAATAATAATGAAAATGAAAGAAAAAGAGATCTAAGAAGGAAAAAAGGTGGCCATTAACCCCCCCAAATATGTCTAATGATGGAGCACATCAGGTGTGTCTGTAAGGGTCATCCCGAAGGAATAAGTAGAGATAGAGTGAAAGTTTCGGGACAACATGGTCAGTTCATGGTCATTGGATCCAATCAGGCACGGTGGGACCCGTCAAGGATGGGAGTGTGATATATATATATATATATATATATATATATATATATATATATATATATATATATATATATATATACGTAAGGAGTTGACGAGTTTAGTTATGACTATTTGAGGGTGAATTGAGAAGCTTAGTTGATGCATCCAAACCTAAGCATGAGAATTAATATTTAGAATAAATAAAGCACATTTTTTTTAATCCTATTTCTCTAACTTTACTTGACTATTTGGGTAAGTGAGTAGCCAACCCACTTGTAAGAAAGTGGGTAGGTGTTTTTGTAGGTGGTATCAAAGCATCAAAGTTCAACACTTGGACTGAATGGGATCTATCATGGGAAAGTAATGATTTTCAATAATTAATCGAAACAATTATTTAGGTGTTAAAAGTTGGTTTAATGAATTAATTGCAGGCCCAATTGGTATATTACCTTTTGATATATTCAAAACGGAAATAATCTAAACAATTGACATGTTTGAGAAAATTATAAGCTATATCCATTACAATAACCCTGTAAGAGCAAGATCATGGGCATAATTTTTTTGTTTGTTTATTAAGTAGGCACTAATGGTGCAATTTCATGTTGTATGATTGGTCCATATGATTTATTAAAATATGATTGGTATGCTAATTCTATTTTTTTTCATGGTAGAGACAGTTGTGGAAGCTCCATGAATGCAAGCTCATGGTTATAATTGTGTTTTTTCAATTGTCACATGAAATATCTAATAATGTGTGTGGTTGACAACACATCTCAAAAAGCCTAAAACAGATATAATTCAGTAATGAGAGGTGGAATGGTGCAGTATAGTTTTGATAAATCGTAGCATGGAATTGATGGGGTCAAGTCCAATGAATAAGAAAGATCAATCAGCCATGGGGGAGGTGTTGGATTGGTTTGGGCTGACCCAAGTTCAGACTATACTGCGCACCAACAAAACCCCTGATTACAGGCCCTTTCGGCAACGACCTGCAAGTCGATCGCAGTCTCACCCGAAGTGACTATGGGTGGATGTAGAACCACGTTTCTGTAGCCTTGAGGGACTAGGATATGTGGTATTTTTATATTATCTTATGCTTACAACTTATAAATCAGTTCACCGCATTTAATTAATCATAGAAACATACCATATAAACACATAAACAATTATTGTGCTGAATTAAATGCAACAATAGATAATAATAAAATATACATTAATCACACAAAAACACCGAGATATCGTCCACAAAATTGTTTCTTTATTATGATGGATCTTTGAATACAACCAGTATTGACTTACGCACTAAGATGCAGACTCTTCCTAGGCCTCTACGCTCTGAGCTGCAAAGCCTTCCCTTAGCTACAAAATACAGATTACAACAATTAATCCATAACTCTCTATCTATTATTATCTAAAAATAGGATTTCAACCCTTTATATACCAATACGTCATAGGGCTACATGATCAGAATACCATGGTCCAAATACCATGGGCTCCCCAAAGCAATCAAATATGTCCAAAACCCTTTACAAAATTGTGTAGTTTAAAAAATGGAGGGGTTGTGGCTCTCCCCAAAGCCCCTATGACATCGCGTGGTATATTTAAAATGCTCCATTGAATGGTCCACTTAGAGCTCTATCCCAAAAAATGCGGAGTCTTAACCAAAATATAGGCCAAGTTGGGTTGCACCCAAGAGGCCCCCAACACTCACATGTGACTCGTACTGAGTCACTCAGCTGATTTTCCTCTGATATTTTCTTCAATTTTGTCATAGGCATTGTTGAATTGCTGCAAAATGTCTAAGACATTATTTTCTTAGTTGCACACTTATTCCAATAGTACTTTTTTCACTAGTCCTGTAGCCTTCTTCAATACTGCCTCTTCTCTTTATCGAATCTCTTGAAGCTTCCCATCCACTTCATGAGATTGTTGGAGAGCCTCATCCTAACATGGATGAGTTCTCTCTTTCAAAACCTACTCTTCTTTCCTCAACTCTTATATTTTCTTCTGCATGGTATTTCCTTCATAGATCTTCGTGAGTTTCTGCGAGATTGGTAAGGGCTTCACAGTTTCCTGAATCTACTCCAGTTGTTATTTCTTCTATTGAATGTATTCTTGTAGCTTCTGCACATTTTTATCTTGTGAGAGAATCTTTCGGTAAAAATCACATCAGAATAATTTTGGTCAACGCGTTTTGAACCAGCTAGTGTGGTTCATCATCAAGACAAGATGAAGAATCTGATTAGATAACCCAATTAAATAGAAAAGAAAATCTTCAACTAGTTGTTTGTAAGATAACGGCTAGTTTGACTAAACCTAGGAATTGAAAACAAAAATATAAATTAATGATTTCTTATTTATTTAATATTAAATGCTTAATGTTTAAAATTGAAATATTATTTATTTTTTATTTTATTTTATTTTATTATTTTATTTTATTTTATTTTATTTTATTTATTTATTTATTTATTTATTATTATTATTTTTTTATTTTTTTTTAATATTTAAGATTAAAATATCAAATATCAAATTCTTCATCTTGTCCTGATGATGAACCACACTGGCTGGTTCGAAACGCGTCGACCAAAATTATTCTGATGTGATTTTTACTGAAAGATTCTCTCACAATTTATGGATCACAGAAGCCAAATTCCTAACATTTTTATCTTCCTGCAGTGAAGTCCAAATATGTAAAGTCTCATTCAAAAACTTCCCACAATCTACCATTGTTGTAGAGATGTCAGCCACTGTAGTACTTAGTTCAAGCTCCCTCTGATCTTGCACTTCCTGTGGTGTTGTTGGTTGTAGATTCATTTGTAGTTCATTGATATTTATCTCATATTTAAATTGTACATCTATGACCTTACTCTTATATCCTTTTATTTCAAGGTCGATCTTCGCGAACTTGTCCTCCATTGATTCTTCTTCTCAAACATCAATGTTTGAGACCTCGTGGCATGTGGCTTCGACCACCCCCTTTAGCTTTTGTTGTTTTTGTATTGCGTGTTCCTTATCCTAGATTACCTGGTCGAGCTACTGCTTCAGCGAAGCTCACTCTCTTTCTACTTGAATATTCAACTTTGAAGTGATTTGTTCATGTTGCTTCAACTCATATATAATTTCTAGTTGCAGCTCATGTAATCTCCAAAGAGGTAGTGATGTCATGTTCACGTTCACATATTTCCATCCCTTCGTCTGGTGTTGTACCATGGTGGAGTCAAACTACAAGGCTCTGACAGGTATCTGTGTTATCTGTGCCTCAACTGTGGGCTCTACTAGTGTTGGGCGAGGCCCAACTTGGTCCAATTTTGGTCAAAATAATCCGCAACTCAAGGAGCAGAGTGCGCAGTCCAGTGAGGATAAATCAACCACATGATGTTTATTTTTCTAGTTTTGAGTCCACCCATGGTATTTGGACCATGGTTTTTGTAAGATGTAAACACTATATAAAGCAAATGTATTATTGAGTCAAAGTATTAGAAAATAGAGTCTTGTAATTGTGATGAGCGTAACTTGTTGAATATCTATCTTTATATGTTTTGGGTGAAGGGAACGCTCCACAGTTGTGTGCGCGAAGGCCTTTTAGAGTTTGCAGGTTTATGCACAGATGACCTGTAGCTGTGTGCACAGGTCAGAGAAGTATTGTACTAAAGAAGATATAACATTAATAAAGGAAAGGAATTTTTGAGCATATATGTGTATATCTGTGTACTTTTCTTATTATCTGCACTTGAATTTTTTTTTATGCATCACGAAGTATTTTATGTTGTTTATATGTGTTATATCATGTGAAATATAACACGGGATTGATAAAGGCGTTGTGCGCAATAGTATTAAGTGATGAATAGGGAATAGACAGTGAGAGTAGATCATTTCCTCCACGTAGTCCATAAAATCATAAGAGAGAAGCGTAGCAATAGATCCACATCCTATTGTCCCTCTAGATGTAGAAACCTAGTTTTCTCATCCCCCAATATTGCCTCGAGTAAGACTGTGATATGCACTAAAGGTCATTGCCGAAAGGGTCAGTAATAGAGGGTTTTGTTGGTTGCGCAGCAACTCCAAACCTGGGTCGAGACCCCTTTGAGCCAAAATATGGTTTTGTTTCCGGGACTAGGATTTGATTGAGGGATATGTGGATGTGGCATCCGAACAAGAAGAAAATACAATATTGGGTAGAATTGAAAGAATGGGAGTTCGTAGCTCAAGAAAACATAAATTTGTGACTTCTAACTGAAGCTTGGTTACAGAGGTATATTTTTATACAACAAGGCGAAATTTTCTTCTCAACGCTTGCTAACGAACTACATGAATGGTTATGAATTTTGACTGAGAGCAAGACATGTTTTAAGAACGACAATCCTACTACGTGGAGCCTTAAATTTTTACAGTGACTTAAAGACCGATAACAAGATCTTAAAAGTTGTTTCTTTCTGGATCGACAATATCTTGGGAAAATTTATTACTGAATTCACAATAGACACATTTTTATCTTATAGAGAAGCTAAGCCAATATTTTTCAAGGGTATGAAAGGTAAGTGTCTGAAATATTTGAAGTTGTGGATTAAAATGATTTTATGTGAAAAGGGTGTACTACGAATGTAATCAGATTGATGTTTGGGCTTAATTATGGAGGAGGATCTATGCAAAGTGGAAAATGATACAATGGTAGATAATGAAAATTACATTGAGACTTATTATAGTTCATTATTGAGTAGATTTGAGAACGAAGGAAAAAGAAATAACCCCACTACCCCTAGAGGTGTGTTGGAATCAGTAGTTGAGAATAATAAGGGCACCTATGGGATCCCCCATCCCCCATCCCACAACACCCCTCACCCCCCATCCCACTCTCTAGAATTCCCCTCCACCTCCACCTCCCCCACTCCGAGGAAACATGGAAAATGATATCAAGATACTGATCTTTAGAGGACTTCGATGAGAGGATCCTATGCAATTCAGGTTTGTATCTAAAGTTGTATGGAAATCAAGACAGATTATTAACAATGATGTGAAGAAGGCGCAACTTTTCACAGCATTGCAAGAAAAAACGCTGACATGGTAAATAAAGTATTCTATGGCAATTCAGGTTGCTTCACTAGACGATATGAGGAAAGACCTCACTGCAAAATTTAAGAAGCCAAAATCATAGTCACAATGCATTACGAAGCTAAAGGGGATTAAGAAACTGGTAGTTGAGTTTTTTTGGAAATTAGATCAAAGGTTCAAGATGTTAATGGGTTAATTAATCTTTCAAATGCCTGAAGAATGGCATAAGGAGTGGTTTATAGTTGCGATATTGCCACATATCAAGCTACCTTTGACACAGCAGATGATATAAACATAGGCTAAAGCTCTCGAAATTGTGATGAAATTGGAAGCTTCGCCGATGGGAGATACTCATTCAGAAGTACAATAGATTTAGAACCAAATAGCAGCAATGCATTTAGAGTTACAATATCTGAAGAAGGGTAAGGAAGTCAGGTCATAAACTTTATCGGAAGTATGGTGCATAAAGTGTAAGGCAGAATGCCACTATAAGGATCAATGCCATGTATTTAGAGACTATATCAATAGTGGAGGCCCTAATCCATTGCACCCAGGATCAAGTGCATGGTGTGAATTATGTAAATTTGCAGTTCGACATCGCACGAAATAATTCTATTTGTTACAGAAGTATGTGTCGACCACAAAACAGTTGTCTTGTAACTTTTGTAGTTCGGTGGGGCATGATGAGAAGAATTGTCACAGTTATGATTTGATGATAGAACAGAGTGTTGGTGCTTATAGGATGAAAGTTGAAGGACGTGCATAAGAGGTAAGGGTCAACATGTCGGTAAAGGAGGATTCCAAGGATGAGAATGAGGATGAGCAAGAAGCATTGGCCGAGGACGTGGCCAACTCATTTGTTACAACTACGGTGAAGGACACTTCATGCAAGATTGTTAGAATCCTACCCCCACCTATAAGTACTGTAAAATTTTTGATCATATGATAGAATAATGTCTAGTCCTTATGACAAAGATGAAGGAGAAAATAAACCAGAAACCTACGTAGAATTTGCAAATGATGACTGTTGAACCAAGGGAAGATGGCCCTTGCATTAACATAGTCGTGCGAAGTGGTGTAACAATAGGAGATGATATATCAGAAGGTAAGAAGTCGATGGAAGACACTTGAGTTAGGAATACTACAGAAAGAGAACCTGGGTTCAAAATTCAGGTGGAAAAGAAGCATTCCTGGAGGCGAAGCGAAGTTTCATGGATCTGGGAGCTTTGACTTCTAGTGTGCAACTACAATAGAAGTTTATATTGAATAATAACAACGTTGAAGTAGCTATTCAACTGAAATAATTTGATCTAGCTATATTGGAATCATTTTTGTGGACTTGCATGAAGTTGTTTCGAGATCAAAAGTTTGTCATGGAATCTAGGAGCTGATAGACTCCTGCGCCGCTAAAGAATAATCGTGAAATGAGTCACGTGTAGTCAACAAGTTGAATTGATATAAGAAGAGAAAAGGAAGGGATATGAGACTAAATGCGCAAATCGGAGAATATGGCATGGATCAGGTAATCCTGGATTTAGGATCTGATGTCAATGTATTACCTAAGAAAACTTGGGAGCGAATGGAAAATTTGAGGTTACAATAGTCATCGATCCAGATGAGAATGGCCAACCAACAGAATATCATCCCTATGGGAAGATTAACTAGCATTGTAGTATATATTCAAGGAGTGCGCATTTTTTCACATTTCCAATTAATTGAGATTGTAGATGATATGAATCCATATCCGGTGTTACTTGGATTGGATTGGGCTTTCGATATTAATATGATAGGCAATATGAAAAGGAGACAGGTGGTGTTTTAAAAGGGAAATCTATGGGTCATCAGGGGAATTTTGAGATCTAAAATGGGCCTCCTAAGGAAATTACAAAATAATAATGGACAGAATAAAATAAGATTGGATTACATCATCAAACTTTAGAAGGAACAAAAAATTATTTTTTCAACTCGTATTTTCAATTTATCTCCTTATGGGTTTACTCAAATTTCAAGCGGAAACACTTGTTGGATGCAGAATTTGATTCCTCATCCAAGGAGTACCCATATTACATACTTTTGATAGACCTTTATACACGAAAAATGAGAAATACATGAAAAATG
Organism: Pinus albicaulis; assembly: GCA_034641835.2. Taxonomy (NCBI): domain Eukaryota; kingdom Viridiplantae; phylum Streptophyta; class Pinopsida; order Pinales; family Pinaceae; genus Pinus; species Pinus albicaulis. Next base: position 216,629,442 of record CM076570.1, read on the forward strand.
TGATTGCAATCACCTTTTTCATGTATTTCTCATTTTTCGTGTAGTAGTGTCCATCGAACATATGCAATATGGGTACTCCTTGTATGAGGAATTAAATTTGTCATTCAAAGAGTACTCTTGCTCGAAATTTGAGTAAAAAATTAGGGAAATAAGTTGAAAAGGTAGTTTTATTATTTTATTATTTTTTAATCTTTTTAATTTTTTACTCTAAAAATGTTGAATCATCCCCCATGGTTGACATCATCATCATAAATCCTATTGGTTCTTATAAATTTTATTTTGGTTGTACATTTCTCTTAGGAGGACCATTTTAGACCTCAAAATTACCCTAATGCATTGTCCCTCTAGACACATCAGAAGGATCGTGGTATACAAAGTATGTATGTGATGAGTACTACTATGCAGACATTGACAATATCTACAAGATAACATCTAGGGAAGAATATTGGATTAATCCCAGTGCAGATGGAAGGCTAAGTTGGGAGCAAGACGATTCCTATATTTTAGACTCTAACGAAGAACTAGAAAATTGGCAGAACAGATTGCATGAAGTCTCTACAAGGTAATGTAACATAGTTACAAGATCACTTCGGTGCATAAATTCAAAGGTATGCAATTTGCCTTATTATGATGGGATAGGGGATGTCTGCATTTTTCTTGATGAATTTAAAAAATAAGTTTTGGAGAACAAAGGTTCCAAGCATTGGATATATCCCTTAGATCTACACCTCCTATATGGTGGGGTACTCATAAAGAAAATATCAGAAGTTGGAAAGAGTATTGCACATTGATGAAAATTAGATTTGACGAAGTAAAAACTAGAATCAAAGAAAAATGTGATGGAAAAGACGACCCCTGGGAGCATATGTCTTGTTGGACGAAGGCTTGGGGAGAAGAGCCAGAACTAGAGTGGGTACATATATTTTCAACACACTGGACCTGATACCTATGAACTGGTATCTTGAAACAGAGTTGCGCTATGGAATGATGAGTTGGACAAAATTGGTTGAAGGGTTCCTAATGACATTTAATTTTGAGGATGATTTTCAAAGCACTGATAAAGCCCTTCAGGAAGCCAGAGAAAGGATTTTGAAGACTACCACTGCTCCGAATTTTACCCAACCCGATTGGGCTACACAATTCTAGCATGTGTTAGAATCTTATAATGTGACAACAAAAGAGGAGGATGAGGATCCGTGCAATATTGATATCGTAGATTGAGAAGGACATCGCGAATTTTTTGGACAAGAGAAAAAAATCCCTAACATAATTTAGTCCGTGAAGACAAAGAAGGTGAATATTAGGTCATAAAAAGAGCCAAATTTTGCGTTGATTGGAGATTGTTGGGAATAAGACAGAGTTAGAAAATTTGCAGAGTTTTTGCATCAATATCAGGAACTCTTTCCCATGAATTTTTATGAACTGAAGGGGATAGTAGGAGACCTCTGAGTTATGAGGATTACCCTCAAGCCAGATGCAAAGCTGGTAAAACAGCAAACTTATAGATTTAACAAGAAATACAAGGAAAAGGTAAAGGTGAAGTTAGAAAAGATGATCAAGGTAGGGATCATCGAACTGGTTGAATAATCTGAATAGGTAAGTCCTATGGTGGTTCAGAAGAAGAAAACATAGAGTGAAATTAGAATATGTGTGGACCTGAGGAAATTGAATGATGCATGTGTACATGACCCTTTTCCAACACCATTCACTGACAAAGTGTTGGACAATGTAGGAGGATAGGAGGCTTACTCTTTCATAGATGGTTTTTCAAGTTATCATCAGATCATAATTGCGTCGGAAGATTGACATAAGAAAACTTTCGCTATTGAGTGGGGTTGTTACCAGTATACCGTGATCCCTTTTGGGTTGAATAATTCTCCTGCCATATTTTCTAAATTTGTAGTCACAACTTTGGGTTTCTAAAAATGCTTGTATCAATCTTGAGATTGATGTTGGATATGTGTACATGGTATCAAATATCACTGAATTTGAAGAAGTGCATATTTTTTGTACCTTTTGGTATACTATTGGGGCATGTTTTTTATATGTAGGGATTGATGGTCAACCTCGCGAAGAGATCTGCCATTCTGAACATGGAGCCACCTAAGATAGTGAAACAACTACGCACAACACTAGGACATACTGGCTAATATAGGAAGTTTATAAATTCATATTTGTAGATCACTACATCGATGGAGAATCTATTGAAGAAGGATGTTACTTTTTGATGGGATGAATAATGCCAAAAGAGCCTCAAAATACTAAAGGAAAAGATGGTAACTGCATCGATTCTAGTTTTCTCAGAATAGAATAAGGATTTTCATGTACATGTTGATGCCTCATGCATAACATTGGGTGTAGTATTCATGCAGCCAGGAGAAGGAGATATTGATCACCTCATAGTGTTTGCAAGTAGAAAAATTTCCAAGGCGGAGAAGAACTATTCTACAATAGAATGAGAGGAATTGGCTATGGTTTATGCATTACAAAATTTCAAGCACTAATTGTTGGGAGCACACTTCAAGATGTTCACTGATTACTCTACGCTGAAGTATTTTGTGAATAAGCATGTTCTAGGAGGAAATATTTGTTAGTGGTTGTTATTGTTTCAAGAATATGACTTTGAAGCTATAGTTAAACCAGGGAGATTAAACATTGGACCTGATCATCTGTTAAGGTTAGAAAGAGGAGAAGCACCCATGAGCATTGAGGAGAACCTTCCTGATTTGCAGTTGTTTGCAATCAGGGTTGCATATGATCACTTCACGGATATTATTCATCTTTTTGCTAAAGGAATGGCACCCGCAGAGAACACTACGCAACCAAAGAAGGATCTGGTAATCAAGGTGACTAATTTTTCATTAATTGCAGAACATTTGTATAAAATGGGACCAAATGAAATATTGCGCAGATATGTTTTTGAGCATGAAAGGCAACATATATTGGCAGAAGCTCATGGAGGAATTGCAGGAGGCCATTATGCAGGGAATTCCATTGCACATAATATTTTAAGAGCTGGATTATCATTGCCCACATTGCATAAGGATGCCAAGGAGTATTGTAGATCTTGTGATGTGTGCCAAAGAACAGGAAGATCGTCTACAATGGATGAAATTCCTTTGAATACACAAGTAACCTTGAAGGCATTTTATAAGTGGGTGAATAAATTTGTTAGACCTATTAATCCACTAGGAAAGAAGACTAGATCAAGCTATATCGTCACTGCAATAGATTATTTGATGAGGTGGGCTGAATCAAAGTTGGTGAAGGATTGCACTACATATACTACCGCAAAGTTCATATTTGAGTATATTATGTCCAAATTTGAGTGTCCAAAAATCTTTATGAGTGACAGGGGTTCACATTTCTTGCATAAGACAATTGATGCATTGACTGAAGAGTTTTAAATGCACCATCTGAAGAGTGCACCATATCATCCTCAGGTGAATGGGATAGTCGAAGCTTTTAAAAATATTTTTGAGAATGCACTCACCAAAGTATGTTATGTGAACATGAATGACTGGTATCTAAAAATTCCAGTGGAGTTATCGACATACAGGAAAACATGCAAGAAGATGATAGGACAAACACATTTTAGGATGGTCTTGGACAAGAAACAATCATGCCTATGGAGTACATTATTTCCAGTTTAAGAATTGTAGCATTTACAGACATGGAGAATCACGAAACATTGGAAGAAAGGATGAAGAAATTTCTCGCTTTGGAGGAATACAGATTTATTGTAGGTTATAAACAACAAGTGAAAAAAGAAAGGTAAAAATCCTGGCATGAGAGGCATATCAAGAAAAAAACATTTAAGGAGGGAGACCTTGTACTATTGTATGATAGAAAGTTTGAAAATTTCCCAGGAAAGTTCCAAACACATTGTTTGGGGCCATATATCATCAGGCACGTCACTAATGGAGGAGTATTTTACCTCGTGAAGTTGAATAGTTTGTTGATGCCAAGACAAGTTAATGGGAGTAGATTAAAGATCTACAGGGACGAATCTATACCTAGAACTTCGCAGTGACTATATGAATGGATGGAAGTCTTAGTGTCATATGCAGTTGAAAGTGGGAACGGGACTATAAACTACTCTTCTGAATTCACGCTTCACCAAACATGGATTAATGCACTACACTGAGGAGATTGTTAAAGTATGAGGGAACTACGATGAGAGAGGAATTGTTGCAATGTAAGGGAGGATTTGTTGAAGTCTGACGAAACTATAATTAGGGAGGAATTTTTGCGACATAAGGGAGGATTCTTCGAATTCCACCACAAATATGACCATTGGAAGTGAAAAAGTTGATTTTACAGGGATGTTTCCGTTAAAATGAGCGGAGGAATAATATTTCTTGGGCATATTTGGGAAAATGTGCTACCAAATCTGCATTAATGAGCTAAATATGAAGACAATCATGGGGTCTGAAATTAATATTTGTTATAAATATCGCATCCCACTCTACATTTTGACACTTTGTTTACTATAATTTAGAATTGTGATTTTGCGTCTAAGTGTAAGTTGAGCTTTGAGCCGCATATCTAAGACAAATTTTGAAGAAATTGCCAGGAATTTTATTAAGAGATCATTATCTAGAATCATGACTGATAAACCATCACTGAGTGTGATGGGGCCAAGGTCATCAAGGAAACAATCAACTGCAGGAGAAGCAACACAGCCAAAGAAGAAGAAGGTTAAAAACTAGTTGTGTCCCCTGGTGTTAGAAAGTCTCTAAGAAAAGTAACTGAGGGACACAATTCTAATGAGTGATTAGACAAGAAGAAGAAATCTATGGAGGTCCTAGCTAGCCATGAGGAGGAGATTGTAGAAGATATTCTTGAAGAGTTTATAGAAGAGGAATTTGAACCTATTTCTAGGTTTTCACCGTATATACCACCCAAGAAGCCAGGTGCAAAGTCAGTGAAGGATCAATATGCCACAAAATTCGTTGTATTTACACCATTACTGCTGCAAGATGTACCATTTGAGGGACAACCATTGGCGAAGGTACCTCATCTAAGGATGGAAGACTGGGAATTCAATGATAGGATCAAATATTTGCAATTTGAGCCCACTCGAAACTTGCGCATGGTGCATTATCAGGAGAATGAGGTTGCCATATTGGAGCCACATCGGTGGGTTGTAGAGGTACAACAAGAAATGTTGGTCAATATGTTGTATATTCCACATTTTGGGTGCAGAAATATCAATACGATTCGTGTCTAACATATTTTGGAATTAATTCATGAAGGATGCCTCTGGTTGGGTGAGAGGATGCCTATTGATGATATGTTGATTCATATAATTACCGCGCTTCCTTTTTAAGGATAGAACCCCACGGAGGATTTTGTATGGAAGATGCAAGATAAGATGGTCATCGAAGCTATGAAGGAAAAATATGATATTTTGAAGAAGTCACGGGGCTATGACATCAGCTCCATCAATGATCCAACTGTGTGCTTTGCCACACAGATCTTGGCAGGAAAAATTACGAGGAAGTGTCACACGAATAAAGTTCCAGCAACCATCATGTCTTTGGCTACATAATGTAGTAAAGTGGTCCAATATAAATAGGTGGGGTATCTTTGAAACTAATTTCTCGCTGATTGTGGCGAGGAATGAGAGGAAGGGAAGAAATTCCACAATGCATGGTTATTGTTACATATGGCACTAATGGCATGGAGGGAGCCCAAGGAGTCATAGTTTCCTACTGTAGACCCAGATATTTTCAAAGTTGTGAGGTACGCCTCATTGTGGTTTACCAAGGAACCTACCCGGGAAACGCAGAACAAACTATTTTTGACATTGCTGGAGATGGATATGTGCACTGTGGTGAGTCAGCGTCTTAGTCTCTCACCTTTTTTATTTGAGAGTTATCGTAGAATAGTTGATTTCAAGCAATAATTTCATCAAGAATATATCTGCATGTGGAAGAACCCTGAAGAAGTCTAGTACCCGTTACCATATTTGGTTCATGAGGTTGATACTATGAAGGTCATAAGACGATGGCTAATTTATTTGTTTTCTCCACATATTGGAGTAGCATAGATAGAATAGCAGGAAATAGTGGGAAAGATACCCCCGTAAGGAAAGACGTAGTGATAGGAAAGCAAACAGGGAAGCAGACTGGAAAAGTCCCACAAAAGGAAATCAAGAAAGTAGAAGATAAGGAAACTAGAAAATAAACTGAGAAGGCCACAAATAAATACATTGCAATGGAGAAGGCGAGAATGAAAGATACATAAGCAGGTAAAGACGTAGAAAAATAAACAATGAAGTGGACAAACAAGGAGAAAGAATAAACTATAGGCACAGATCAAGAGTAAGGTGGCTAAGACCCTTTCACGGATACAGAATCAGTTGATTCACCATTTATCATGAAGAGAAGGGTGCCACAAACATCTAGTACATGCAAAAAGAACAAGGTCGACCGATCAACGGGCACGAAGCCAATGAGCCTCACTGAGGGGGACACTGATGAGATTGGTGATAAGATTTAGAATGTCACCAAAGATACATTGATACGGATCAAAGATCAATACAAGTTTGTATTCACAAATTTGTAGCAAGGCGTGCAAGAGCTCAAAGTACTAGTGCAGACAGGAAGACCGCAGGAACAACCTACTAGTTAGACAATTCAAGAGGCCATGGTACAAGCAAGCCAGTAGGCACAACCAATGCACCAATTAGAAATCACCCATGAGGTAAGAGTCTTGCATGTACCTAGATAAGCACTACGTTTTGAAGCTGAAGACGATCGTGAGCGCACAAAGAGTTGGGATAGAATAAATTTAAATTGGGTTGTGTTGCCCATTCAGATATGGCGAGACTTCCACCAAGGTTTCACCGATGAGTTAAAGGTATGATAATAGCGCAACTTTCACATCACCGAAGAAATGAGGCAGGACAACAAAAATATCCTAAAATAATTAGAAAGAGCACTCAAGGACTAAGATGAGGAAACTAAGCAGTGACGACACTTGGAAGACACTCTCACCAAGACTTTCAGTGAGCTTCCAGACCTCAAGATTCAATCCAAGGAAGCCCCAATAAAAAATATTATGAAACCTTCTATTTTAATCCAAGAGTTAAAGAATGAACTAGACAAGATCAAATTTGAGCTTCAGATGCAGATCAATGAGCTGCAGATGAGGGTGCAACCAGCGACACTGCCAGAGGTGCGCTAACAATGGGAAGCAGATATGAAGGCAGCACTAGCAGGTGTCTCCACCATAGTCAAGGGTTGTGGAAAATTGTTCAAGGACACCATGGAGATTTCGATCCCGCTACTGGAGGAGTCAAACATTCATAATATTGACCAGGAGATAAAACAGAATCAAAAGCAATTGGATGAGATCAAGGTCATTGCAAGGGCTTTATGACCTAAGCAACAGCTTGCTTGCATTACAGAAGCGAAAATTCTACAGATATAGATCGATGATCTATGGAGGAAGGAGAAGTTGATCATAAAAAGGACACAACCTTTGTAGGATGAAAACATTCAACTATTTGAGACAGTTGATGTGAAGCTTAAAAATATGTGCAAGAAGTAGAAATATGTGCTTCAGAAGATCGTCGGGCCAACATCAAAGAAGTTGTTAGAGAAGGTTCACCAAGAAGAGAAGTTGTTTGCAGAAATGATTCAACCTTTGAGTACAACCTGCACCATCATCACCAAAAAAATTTAGGGTGCATTGGGTGGGTGACTCGAGACAAGTGACATGTGAGTGTTGGTGGTTATTAGGTGAGGCCCAACTTGGTCCAATTTTTTCAAATGACTCTGCAACTAAAGGAGTGAAATGCGCAGTCCAGTGAGGATAAATAAACCGCGCAAAGGTTATTTTGTTATTTTTGAGTCCTCCCTTGTTATGTCGACCATGGTTTTTGTATGATTTGAATGTTATATAAAGAAAATGTGTTATTGATTCAAAGTAGTAGAAAAGAGAGTCTTGTACTTGTGATGAGAGAAACTTGTTGAATATCTATCTTTCTATGTTTTGGGCCAAGGGAAGGCTTCACAACTATGTTCGTGGAGGCCTTGAAGAGTCTGAAGCTTTGTGAGTATACTACCTGCAGTTGTGTGCACATGTCGGAGAAGTATTGTACTAAAGAAGACATATCATTAATAAAGGAAATGATTTTTTGATCATATCTGTGTATATATGTGTACTTTTCTTATTATCTGCACTTGAAGTTGATTTTATGCATCATGAAGTCTGTTATTTTGTTTATATGTGTTATATTTTTTTAAATATTGCATATGATTGATAAAGGTGCAGTGTGCAATAGTATTAAGTGATGAATAGGGCATAGAAAATGAAAGTATATAACTGCCTTCGCGTAGTCTATAAGAGCATAAGAGAGAAGTGTAGCAGTAATACACATCCTATTGTCCCTCTCGATGCAAAAAACTGGTTCTTTTATCCACCAATATTGCCTTAGATGAGACTATGATCTGTGCTACAGGTCATTGTGGAAAGGGCTGGTAATAGAGGGTTTTCAATTAGTTGCACAGCAACTCCAAACCTCGGTCAAGACCTCTTTGAGCTAACAAATAGTCTTTCTTCTCGTAGCCTTTACTTTGCTTGTACTAGATGTCTGGTTTTCTATGCCAGTACCTTCAATTCTACAATGCGCTCCTCAACACCTATTAGAAGTGTGCCATAGCGATCCTCTCACTTGGTCCATGTCTTTCTTGTTTCTTCTTGAATCTTGTCTCCAATATGATCCAAGGCCCCATTAGTTAGGACCAACGGTGTTATGTCCTTCGTCTTATCTGCCTTTTTCTTCTTTTTGGTGCTTTTGGAAACTTTGGCACCTTCCTTTCTCTTTTCTACGATAGAATGGTTTGTCTCAATATTTTCAAACTCCTTATTCTACTCATCTCCTCCAAGAGGATCCTAGTGACCGTTTTCATGTTTCTCTTCTTGTTCTACCTCTTCCTCATACTTGTCCTTATCCTTCCCACTTGGTTCCTCATGCTCTTATGTGTCCTCCTCTGTCGAATTGTCTTCTTCCTCTGTCTCCAATGCAGTCATCCAATCTGTGGGGAACTGTTGTACTTGTGTAATGATATCATCTTATGTTACCAAATATGGCAGGGGATGCCATGTCTTCATCATGTCTTTGTGATCCTGTATATAAAATTTGTGGAAATTTTCCTGAAACTTCACGATAATTCCATACTGCTCGTATAGGCTTTGCGACAGGCGAGGTTTTTGGTTCACCAACATGTGTAAATCCATATTATATAACATGAAAAACATTTTTCTTTCCTGTGCTTGTGACAGTTGATTGGTATACCACAACAAAGCATACCATGTGGCTTCACAAACATCTGACACTACCGGAGGAAACTGCGAATACTCTGGCTCTATCCATGCCAGCATTAGTATTATCAAAATTGACCATGCATAATGAAATGTAGTACCTTTCTCCTAAACCTCGCAGTAGTCGTACAAAAATTCTTTGCAAAGGTATGCAACCCAGTTTTACTGAACCCTGTTGGCACATTGCGCAGCTAATGAAAATACCACTGTAGGGACTCATTAGATAAAAACTTTCTCATGAAATTATAACCTCGTCATTAGCTCATATAATGTTTAGACTGTGTTCATTAACTGTAGATATGTCGCTAGATCCAGTCCATCTGTCCTCATAAATGCAACTTTTCGAACCTTTCAATGGAAACTTTACCTTTTAACGGTCATATTTTTCTAGTGAAGTCCAACATATCCCATATTGTAGTGAAGAAATCCTTCATGCAATCTTTGACATAATCCAATAATGTAGCGAAGCAACTTCCTACGTTGAAGTTTGCAACGTATTTTATATTCCAGTGCCCACTTTAAACTACAGGTGGCACTAAGACTTTTCTCCTTTCTTCTTCAAAGTGAAGCTGTAGGGGTAGGGTTGTCCCTGTACAACTTTAACCAGGTTCCATTTACTCTTCCTTGAACCAATTCTCCGTTTAACTTTTCTAATTGAACTATGCTTCCATCAGTGATATGTGTCTGCTCAACTTAGTTTTCCTAAATTGAGGTCATAAATTGTCAACCAGGGCTAGTAAACTGTTGAAGTGAAGTGCACTATATGTGCCTAGGTATTTGTTTCTCACTATGTTGTGTTTAGTGTTTTTCCAATGTTTTTAGTTTTTTGTTTTTATTCTAAGAGGAAAAGAACTAAGTTTTGGCAAAGAGAAGTTGTTGGTCACACTAAAACAGAGAAAAACCTATTCTAAACTATGTATGGCACTTAGAAAATGCAAAACTTTGACAAGAAAATAACTCACAAAATGAACTCAATAACTCACAACATGAACTCAGTCCAATTCATTCATCAGAAATATGTTGGAATAGCTTGAGAAAAGGATAAGTTAGTGCCATGAGGTTCTTCTAAGTAAAAAACCACCTACAAGATCACAGAGAAAATCTTATCCATGGCTAGAAATTTGTTGGAACATATTTGGAAAAGATAGTCTGCAACACAGTGAGGAAATCTACTTTAAATTAACCTATGACACTGAAATTAATCCATTCTGCAACTTAAATTTTCACTACTAAGCCTTATTCGGAAGTTAGAAGTATTTTGGAATAGTTTTGGGAAAAAGGCTATTTGTACAATTATAAGAGATTGCAGAACAGTCAAGGCCTTGAACTGATATCACTAATTCTTGTCCATATGATGATGTGTTGGAAGAGATTAATAACAAGAGTAGTTTGTAAATAATGAAGGCCTTGAAGTCTAATGGAACAAAACTAGCATACAACTAACTAATGAAACTAAAAATACAATAGATAAAGATGAACTAAAATGCAATCATTAAAACTTCAAATACAGTGACCACAACTTTACTATAATGCCATTATCCTAACTTGAAATACAGTGAACAGAAACTGAACTAGCGCACCATTAATCTCCGGAGTATTACAACTACACTAATAATGCAACTAATCTCTAAATTATTACAGCCCTATCTCATTCAGTATTAGGGATATTTTGGAACAATTCGGAAGAACAAGTCTAGCTGTAACAATTGATGTAATTGAGCACAAAAACATAAAGTTCAGAAAAAGGAAAATAATTCCTAAAATATTACAATTATATCTCATTCAATATTAGTGATATTTTGGAATAATTCGTAAGAACAAGACTAGACTGTAGCATCCAATGCAAGTGAGTATAAAACACAAAGTTTAGAAAATTGATAAACTAGGAATGCAGCAAGGCTAAAGTTACTTCTCTAAACAATCTGCACAAAGCTTCTCGGGCAGTAGGGGCCCTCTACCACCGGATTAGCATACAAATCTCCTCAAGATTGCCTCAGATCTTGCAATAAAGCAGTGCTTCTTTCATTAAAGGAAAAGTATTTAAAAAACAGAGTATTACGGTCTTTTGAGATCTAGCAACAAAACATCAATCTAGCTAGTTGTTTCTCGGTCTCCCGAGTCATTCTTATAAGAAAATTACATAACTTACCTTGAGATAAAATAGGAATAAATGTCTTTCCCAACTAAAATCAAATTAGAACTCTGGTGGAGGTCCCGTACTGTGATTAAAGACATATGTACAGTCCTTGTCCTATTAGAAGTCTATCTCTTAGTTTTGTTTCCCATGTGCATAACCACGTGTAGAAGTATGCTCAAACTTCGTAGGGAGCAAGGAATGATGTGGATGAAGTCTAGAATTCACCCATATATGTTTTTCTTTGAAGTGACACCTGGAACCTGTGAGAACATGAAGACAGCTGTGGAATCGGCAACTAGCTACAGAATGGCTGCATTCTGTAGCTAAGTCTAGCCAAAAATTAATACAACAACAAAACCATAAAAGTGTAGCAAGTTAGTCATTATATACATTCTTAAAGTGTCTTTAACCAATCCTATTGACCATTTAAGCCTGTAATTGATAAGGGACAAAGGAAATGAATTGAAATTTGGTGAAGGGGAAGGACATCTTTGGGGCTCAACAATATGCTTGATAATGTATGGGCCCAACCAATGCATCTTGAACTTTCGTAGAAATTTTACAAACTTACTGTCATAAAGGAGAACAGTTTGTCATAAACTTTCCTAGAACTTCTTATGTTTAATATGTCTATCATGTAAGGATTTTTCTCTTTATTTTTTCACCTGCTGATGTGATCCTACTATAAATATATCTTCCTCCAAAGAAAGAAAGTGCGACATTATTTCCTCCATTATATCAGGGTCTTCCATATCTATAAAATTTTCAATCCTCAAGTTACTGTAATATTCCCAAATGGGAAAAGCAGGAATATAGTGCATAAACATGGAAATAGCAATGAGAACATCACATAAATAATGGATACCAATATGGAGCTTCTTTATTCATCATGACAATAGCAAAATAATGAAATACAATGAGGCAAAAACCATACAACATGAACTAATAAGCCTCCAATAGATAAATCCATCAAGAATGAGGTATTGCTACTATATCAAAATTCCAGAAAACTGCTACAACACAGTCATAAGAGCACTGATACAGCATATGAACATACAAAAGATGATATGTCTGATATCTGCCTCAATAGATACAAAAAATAAATATCTAGGCTCTATACAACCTCCAACAACAAACCCAAGAGGGTTTTCACTGCAATCAAAGCCCTAGGGTTGAAGATTCACTGCAACAATACAGCTAGAAAGATGTGTTTGATCTGATGTAGAATATAATATGCCTCCTCTAATAGACTCTCTATATGAAAGGTTGATCCCTTCACCGGAAAACCTTCTCCCCAAATGGTGTACTGAAACCACCCCTGCAACTCCTCCCTAAAATAATGTAGTCCAAGACTGAAACTACGCTATAGGGGCAACTAATAGTTTGGCCCGGTGCCAAATGCTACAATAAGGATCAAGGGCCTTCCTTACTAGCCTCCCAATGGAAGGAAACCTTCCTCCACTAAAATCTAGATCAGAGATCGCCCAAATGTATTCTCCAGTGCTGCAACCTACAACGCAACACAACGCTCTACAGAAACTACACTATAGCTAAAATATGGAGCTTGGCCTAATGCCAGAACCTAGAAATGTAGTGCAATCACTTATCCTAAGTAAGCACTCAAAGTCCCCTGAGGATGAAGCTGGGATTCTCGCTCGGGAACACCCTATGCTAAACAACACTACAATCTTAGCTAAATATTTGAAGAGAGGAAACAAGTCTTAATAGACCATATCAAACTAATAATCTAAAACATATCCTCTATGGATTCCATCCCCTTCATTATAAGTGGTGAACTTCCTCACCCTTGACCCCACTCATTAAATCCACTACTTCCATGCATGGAGTCTCCCTCCAAAACTCCATTATCCCACAATGAATGCCACTCCTCCATTACAACGTTGTTGATTTGGTCAAAGTTGACCCAGACTACATGTTTGAGCGCCTTTTCACACATAAGGGTGCTTTACCAAGCTACTAAAGTGATATCCTTTCACATTTAGTAGTGATTTTATTCATACTAAGGAGATTTATGGGTCTCCATACCCTCTTATTCGGAAAATTAAGAAGCAAAAGAAAGAATTAATATTCCAACTAGCTCATGTCTAATTGGGAATATTACAGTCCTCCCCTCCCAAATGTTGCTTATCCTCAAGCAACTATAAACGTGAGTGCTGCAACTCTTCTCCTCCTTCCTTGGTGACACCTCCATGTGATAAGCTCTCCTCATATACCAAGTGTCTCCCAATCAATCCCTCCATGAAATGCTCCTCCCTAGTTCTCATGAGATGCAAATGACTCATCCCACAAGGAAGAAAAAGTCCCAATGAAGCAATCATGATTTTCCCAATCTTATCCCTCAACAATGAAGCATAAGAAACATGGAGAATCTCTCTCCCAAAGGGCATGCTCAATCCTCCCATCCTTCCTCCATTCGTTCCCATAATAATAATAAGAACATCATCAATGTATGGGATCAAAACCAAGGACACATAAGCTGCCATATGCAATAATGGAGGTGGATCATAGTCCCACACATGGAACCAGCACATTATATCTGCTGAGTGCCTCAGATAATGATATGGTAAGTGGTTCCCCCACCACTTACTTGCTGCCATAGTCTTCTCAAAATTTTTGATAAGGTAAGTAAAGTTTGGTGCCTTTGGTGCACACCCTAAATGATAAATCATCTCCCTATATCCTCCTAGGGAGTGGCCATGATCAAAATTGTTTTTGTCCCCAATTTGACCATGAAGTTTATAAGGAAGAATGCTCCCATTTGGAGTAATGGTTTGCACATGTATGGTAAAGGAATGCAAATAGTCATCAAGTAAATCATTATGCATACAACCATGATCCTTACCATATGCTTTATTCACACAAATGGAGTGGTCCATAGATATATCCCCTCTTATGCCCAAAGAGAACAGTTGTGTTTGTGATAAATCCCTCAAAGATTTATGTATCTCCTCCATCTCCACATGATCCATGCATCTCCTCAAATGCTGATATATCTCCTCTTCAAACCCTTCCCAAGTATATCCTTCCATGATGGTATGGTATGCTCTCATGGAATAAGTGTGGCTGAAGATAAAATCCTCATATGCTACTTGTATTAACTTCTCCTTGAGCTTGGATTCTCTAGATAAGAATATCCTACCATGATAGTAGATGAACTCATCTCTGACTAAATACCCCTCCTCTAATAGTTGGTCATCAAGTATCATGCATGTAAAAATATCCTTGGAATAATCTACCAACAACTGGGATTTCCAATATAGATCTATCCTCCATAGTGATAGCGTTGATGATCTATCATATAAAGCATCTGTCATGGGGCTACCCTCCTCCTTGACATCTCCCATGCCAAAGTTACATACCAGGATGTTGCTATCCCCTCTATGTTGCTCCTCTTGTAGCTGCTCATGCTCAAGTAAAGGTTGAAGATTTTGGAGGTTATTATTCTATGGGAATCTATCACCTATACAAAACTTCCTGAGTTTGGCCAAGGTATGCATGAGTGGCCACCATCCTCTACCATGTGTGGAAGATTTCTCCCCAAGTGAGAACATCTTCTGAGCCTCCAAAGCCAAGTAATAGTCTCCTAGCACTATGATGGTTCCATCCTCCATCCCTGTAGCATCCTCTCTCAGAGCAAGATGTGGTGTGAGAGTGGGTAATGATGATAGTCGAATAATGTCTCCCTCCTCCTTGAGTCTACCCAAGACTCTTTGCGTTGTGCCATAACCTCCCAATGTTCCCACTCCTCCTAGATCTATGATTGCTGCAACATGTTGTGAGACATTTCTCACCAACTCCTTATCAGGTGGCCTCCCAGGTGGTTTTCCACAAAACAGTAATGTCTCATGGGCCAAAGTCATGTGCATAATAGATGGGACTATTAGTTCCTTGCTTCCACTGCGCAAATACAACTCTGTTTTCTGTGTGGAAATTATTTGCGAGGGATATGTGTGCATGCCCATAATCATCTTATTTTTGGGTAATCCTCTCAATGATGCAAGGGCCCCTCAAATTGGATTAAATGCTCCATCACCACCTCTTGGTGGTAGTGGATCCTCTCCTGCTATCCCAGCACTGTGATCTCCTTCTGGTTCTTCTTCCTCCTCCTCCTCATCATCTGAAAATACCTCTATATAGTGTGCCTTTCCTATTGCACATCTATGTCTGGGTGCCCATGATTCTTGGCATGTGAAGCAAAGCTTCCTTCTCCTCAAATCTCTTCAGACATCAGCACTAAGAGGTACTTTGTTTTGTCTCTCCTCTGAAAAAGGAGCCTTCTCATCTTTTCCCTTTGATGGAAAAGTGGGCTTTTGCTGAAATTTTTCCTTTGCTTTTGGCAAGGAATATTGTAGATATCTAGCCCTTTCAATGGCATCTTGAAGGGTAGTGGGTTTGGTAGATTTGACCAACCCATGTAGAGGCTCTACTAGCCCATCAATAAACATATAGACCCTCCTTGTTGCAGATAAATTAGGAACCATAATAGAAATTTTTAGAAATTCAGAAATATAAGTTTCTGGATTACCAAATTGTTTGAGCTTTGCTAGTCCCATGAAAGGTGCCTCCAGATCTCTCCGATCGAACCTCTCCGCCAACCTCCTTGTGAACTATGAATATGCAGTCACATTGGCATGACCCAATTTATAAATTCCATGAAACCACCAATCATGTCCTTCACCCTCAAGGTGCAGCGCTGCTATTTTGATGGCCTCCATATTCAGTACTTGGTTCAACTAGAAGTAGATGTTTAGATTCTCTACTCATGATTTGGAAGTGCATTTTGATGACCCATCAAAGTTGGGTAAGAAAAATCTGCCCATAGTCTGGTGTAGATCATGATTCTGTATGAATCCTCCACCTCTATTGTGATGTTGGGGTCTCCTATTGTCCTTGATCTGACAAAATACTTGAAAACTCAAATGATCCTTGAATCTCTGAGATTAATACTCATACTCCAGAAAATAGTCTTTAAGAGTTTCTTGTTCTTGACACCCTCCATTTCCCACTGCTAAGAATGTAGGCATTGTAGAGCATTGGGAAACATGTTGCTTCACTGGTTGATCACTCTAGTGATGAGAAATATTGGAGCCTTCACGATGTAGAAACTCTTTAGGGGATTATTTGTGTCTATCCATCCTCATATCTTTTATTTCTCTTGCAATGTCTTTCATAGTTAGAAGAAGAATATTAGGAAACTCTTTGTCATCCTCTTCTCCTGATAAAGGGGTTTTACCCTTGTCTTCTTTACAATCTATATAATCATACTTCTGGTTTCTTCTGAAATACCTATTCTATCTATCTGTGAGAGGATCTCCTTATTATGATGAAATATTGGCTTAATATGTACAGGCTAAGCCAAGATTATGCTCTGATACCACTGTAATATTCCCAAATGGGAAAAGCTAGAATATAGTGCATAAACATGGAAATAGCAGTGAAAAGATCACATCAATAATGGAGACCAATATGGATCTTATTTATTCATCATGACAATAGAAAAATAATGAAATACAATTAGGCACAAACCATACAACATGAACTAATAAGCCTCGAATAGATAAATCCCTCAAGAATGAGGTACTGCTACCATATCAAAATGCCGGAAGACTGCTACAACGTAGTCATAGGAGCACTGCCATAGCATATGAACATAAAAAAGATGATATGTCTGATATATGCCTCAATATATACAAAAAATAAATATCTATGCTCTATCCAACCTCCAACAACAAACCCAAGAGGGTTTTCATAAATACACCAATATACAAGAAATGAATCAAAGCCCTAGGGCTGAAGATTCACTACAACAATAAATCTGGAATGATGTGGCTGATCTGGTGTAGAAAATAATATATCCTCCTCCAATAGACTCTCCAGATGAAATGTTTACCACTTCATTGGAAAACCTTCTCCCCAAATGGTGTACTGAAACCACCCCAGCAACTCCTCCCTAAAGTAATGCATTCCAAGACTGAAACTGCACTATAGGGGAAAATGATAGTGTGGCCTAGTGCCAAATGCTGCAATAAGGATCAAGGGCCTTCCTTAATAGCCTCCCAATGAAAGGAAACCTTCCTCTACTGAAATCTACATCAGAAATTGCCCAAATGTATTCTCCACTGTTGCAACCAGCAACATAGCACAACTCTCTGTAGAAATTGTGTTGTAGCTGAAAGATGTAGCTTGGCCAAATGTTGGAATGTGGAAATGTAGTGCAATCACTTCTCCTGAGTAGGCACTCAAAGTTCCCCAAGGATGAAGGTGGGATTCCCGCTCGGGAACACCCTGTGCTAAAAACCACTGTAGTCTTAGCTAAACAGCTGAAGAGAGAAAACAAGTCTTAACAAACCATATCAAAATAATAATCTAAAACATATCCTCTATGGCTGCCATCCCCTTCCTTATATAAGTGGTGAGATTACTCACCCTTGGACCCACTCATTAAAGCCACTAATTCCATGCATGGAGTCTCCATCCAAAATTACGATGTCCCACAATGAATGCCACTCCTCCATGATAGCGTTGTTGGTCTGGTCAAAGTTGACTAAGTCCATATGCTCCATCTCCTTTGCACACATAAGGGTGTTTACCAAGCTACTAAATATCCCCTTTCACATTTAGTAGTGATTTTATTCCTACAAAGGAGATTTATGGGCCTCCATACCCTCTTATTCAACAAATTAAGAAGCAAAAGAACAATTTAATATTCCAACTAGCTCATGGCTAATTGGTAATATTACAGCTATGCGCAATGTATTCTATGGGAATCAAATCTTCTTGCCCATTAACTAAAATTAAGGGTGTATGACCTATCAGGCTCTTACTTGTGGTCCTATAGGCCCATAAGATTTCTAGATTTCTAAGGTCCCAGTCATATTTATTCACATTGCATACCTTAGTAAGTGCATTTTCCAAAATCTTATTAAGTGCTTCCATTGTTCCATTGGTATGAGGGTGATAAGGGGTACTCTTCTGATGATAGACTTGGAACTCCACAGAAAATGATTCTATAGTCTTATTTAGGAAGTGTGAACCTTGAACACTCATAAAAAACTTTGAACATCCAAATCTGGACAATATGTACTCAAAAATGAAATTTTTTGCAATCCCTTATTAATTGTGCTTCAGCCTATCTTACAAGTTAACCAGTCGTTGTAATTATGTACTGTTATCACTCTAATGGATATCTAAGGCTGAGAAAGAGTCCAAACATAGGTAACCATAGACAAATATTTTAGCATGGTAGCTAGCCCTACCAAACCAGATATGGATCTCTCCACAAAATCATAGCCAAGAGGGTTGGATGAATTAGGGTTTTAGGCTAGGTATAAGTACAGGGGTTTGTTTGTTTGAATTTGGGTTTTTGGATGAGGATTAGGTCAAAGAGGCTAGTTCAGGGAAAATAATATTAGGATTGCATTCCATTCAATGGGGAAAGGTAGGTACGAAGGCTAACACTTTAGGGTTTTGGGGTGAGATGGATCAGACTTATGAGGAAATGGAAAGAGTAAGGCAAAGCATGTATTCTCTCTAAACTGAAGATAATGAATCAAATTAAATTTAAATAATGAATTAAATTGGTAAAAACACCATTTTCCAAGTGAAACTGAGAAAAAGTGAGAAAATTTGGAAATATCAGCAAACTCATAAAATTTGTCAAAAGTGAAGCAACAACTTTAGCTCCACTTTTGAGGGGGTCCAGGTGTCCAAATTGAGCTCAGGATTACGCATTGGAAAGCTTGTCGAGTCTAGTTTCTAGATCTATGCTTGGTTTCCAAAATAATGTTGATTTGACCCTCCAAAAATGGATTCTCCCAAGACTGGTCAAAAGCGTAGCACCAGCCTCTAAAACAGGGCATAAATGTCATTTTTTGCGTATTTTTTTAGTTTTTGACCGCTTTTAAACCCAAAAAAAAAATTGTAAAGTTGTTTTCCTGACTATAAATGGCCTTTTTAATCCAATGGTACCTTCATTTTTTCCATTGGAGGTCCCTAGAAAAATCACAGTGCCTAGGGCATTGCACTTTTGACAGTGGGACTCTGCTAAACTGTCAAAAACACAAAAATTTCTAAAAATTTTCAAAAATTGCTCAAATTTCCTTAATTTTTCTCCTTTGGGAGGCTGATGAGGTGTGTTAGGAAATGCGTGATGCCTCATCAAGGATATCAGGCTTGTCCCCTTCATTTTTCTTGGTTAGGGTTTCAAGTCTTGATTTGGCATTTTGGATTTTTAACCTTCCAATTTGATTTCTCTTGAAGTAGTGTTTTGCCCTCGTCCTCAATATTTCATTGTCCTTATTTTCCTTCTCCAAGAGATTTGGAAGATGCTAGTTGCCCCTGTCAAGCTAATGCTTGTGGTTCTCATTTACCATGATGGAAAATTGTTCATTCAAATTTAGCTCATTAGCAAGTTCAACCTCCTTTTTCCTCTCTAGTTCTAGAGCTATTTTCAACCCTCTAGTCCTAGGTCTTCTTCTTGGCACTTGCTCTTCTGCCTCATTTTTTTCACCATACCTATCATAAGCCTCATTAAGTAAATCCTTTGCCTTTTTTTCTTCTCTTTTTTCCTTGAGAAGTTGAATCTCCATGATGGCTTGCTAGGTTTTGAGTTATTGATTTTCTTGCTCATAGTATGCAATCACAAAATTAGATCTCTCTAAGTTGGTTTGAAGTTCCCTAATTGGGCATCCTTCTACTTGATAATAAATTTGGAGGCCTCATCATCATACTACTCATCCAAGTCAACAAGGTCAAAATCAGTCTCTGTCTCATGGAGGTCTACCTCCTCATGAATGGTTTCCTCATGTACATCTTCCTATGCCATATTTTGTTTTCCCTTCTGTACTTGATTTTTTAGTGAAGAAGGCAGGGCCCCTCCCACAATCTGTGGGGAAAAATCCTGCCTATTCCCTCTCTGATATGTCTTTTCCAACGTGCTCATTTCACCCTCTTTAGGCTTGTTGACCTCAAATCTGCTAGGTGACTCATCCTGACCATTTAATGATGATGATGATGGTGGTGATGGTGATGGAGTAGGTGAAGTGGATTGAGGTGGAGGCATAGATGTAGCAGGATGAGTTGAAGAAGGCACATCTTCAGCATGTGGATCTTGTGGAGTAGTGAAGATGTGATTTTCAATTAAGGTGTCCCACGAGATGCCCAACTGATCTAGGTGATGGAGAACAATGCTTTTGATCAATGAGAAGTGGAAGAGGTTATTCTTATGTTGGTCATAGTCTCTCTTTTGCACAATGAATGCCATTTTTTATATTCTCCTGAATAAAAAGTATGGGATATTGAGCAATCTTACTCTTGTGAAGTGCATCAACAGTCTAATGTGGTATATGTAGAGCTTAGAGAACCTTCCCTCACAAGTGAAGTACTTCATGATGATCTTCATCATGGGGCATACCTATCAAGAAGGTACCTAAAAGGGAAAACCCTCTTCCTCGCATTCCTATACCTTGGTTTAATGAATGGTTCATAGTACCAATCCTCCAAAACTTTGGATTTAAACCATTTCTCACCCATGTTTGGAATCCCTGTGGCATCAACAATGATATATGTAGATATACTGAAGGTCACACCTACAAGGGTCACTTGATTATCTCTAATGTTTGAAATAAAGACACTACTCAACAGAGGATGATGTTGGACCCTATGAATCGTGTTGCAAAAATCAAGGCAACCTACATACTGAAAAAATTGGCAGTCATAGGAGAGGCCATCAGTTCATTTGTGTTAGTGGGCTCCAACCTTAGGATTCTTCCTCCTTTGTGAGGCCTTTTCTATTATCTATCCTCCCCTCCTTGTCTACCTTCCTCTTCCATATAGTCTTTGTCTTCTTCCATATTGTTTAGGTGTCCAAGAAACCTTAGGGATAAGGTGGATGGGAATGGGGACTGGAGATAGTTCTAGGGAATCATGATGAGTCTAGGAAAATTTAGGGAGATGGGGGGAGGGATTGTGGAGCTTTGGGAGGTGATAGGAGGTTGAAATGTCAAGGGAGTGGGAAATGATAATTAAATTACAAGTTTAAGGGAAGGGTTTCCTATGAATTTTAGAAGCCTAGGACTTAGGGTTTTTAGGGAAATGGATTTAGAAACTATGAAATGATAACGTAGGGGTAGGGATGGGGTTTTTAGATATGTGGGAAGGAAATGCAGTGTATTAGGGAATAAAATTTAGAAATTAGGAATAAAACTAGGGTTTCCTCAGTAGACCAAATGTCAATTTTCTTACGAACAAAAACACTATGAGTTCGATGTTTAGGAATGCAATGAGGCAAAAAAATTGGTGTACTTACTTGAAAGATTGTGTAAGAGGGATTTTTTGAAATTTTGAGAGAGTGTTCTTGAGTTTTGGTGCCTCTTTGACTTCCTAGAAAAAAGTGCAGTGCATCGGGAAAAAGCACAGCTTCTTCCCCATAAGCGCAGTGCCAGTGGGAGAAAATCGTAGCGCTGCCTGCTCTAAGCACACCATCACTTCTAAAAGCACAGCGCCACTCTCTGAAAGCACAGCATCACAAAAAACTTGGCCTCTGACCCTGCAATTTGATTTTTCCGACTAAGAGAGTGCAAGCTTGACTTTTGGGAGTGAAAATGTGTTTTATTTTGATGTCTTGGTGGTCTTTATACTTCATCATATGAATGAATTGGGCCTTGGGACCCACTTTTTCCTTTCTTCACTTTCACTTTAAACTCTGGATATTTACCTTTGGGTTTGAATTTTCTTTGAAAAATTGATCATCTAGTGACTTTGAGAACTCTTTGATTTGACATTTTTTATGCTTTGGCATGCTGGAACCCTGAGTTAGTAACTTGGGAATCATGAAATTAATACATTTGAATAACATAAAATTACATAATGAAAATTAAAAATTATATCTTAAAACCAAAATGACATGTTGAAACAAAAAAATTCTTTACAAATCATCTTCATATGGTGAAGATATGTTATTTTAACACCCTTTACTTATTGTTCTTGTGCAGTGGAAATGAAATTTTATTGGACCTTGGAAAAAATAATGACCTAATGAAACCTTGAAAAACCATAAAAGACCTAATGAGACCTTGAAAGACTGAATTTAATGATGACATGACTGATGTGATGGCATGATGACATCAACTTTATGCATGATGTACAGTCAATAAGGTATGAAACTATGCCAGCAAGTAATCAAATTTGAGGAAGAGTGATGTTTTTTGGACTAGGACTACCATCAGTGACTAAATTTTTCCATGACCTAGTGGAATGATAAAAAATTTCTGAGTGGGACCCTTAAAATGATATGAAAAGAATATTTTTGATCACTGATGGCAGGATGAAAATACTGACACTAACATTTGCCTTATTGGGGATGATAGATCTGAATGAGGTGTCAAGAACGTCGTAGACTAGAAAGCCACATCCATTGGGCCAATATGATTAAAAACTCAAACTAATAAACATGACTGAAAACTGATAACTCAAAAGAAATAGATTGACTCAAGACAAACTCAAAATTGACAAAAAATTGACTCAATACTGACTTACTTGACTGAAACATGAACTTTTGAAAATGGCATAAAATCAGTGAAGCTTCGTGGCCTTCACTTTGGGCTCTGAAATCCGGTGATTATCTACTTCACACTTGTAGAAAATGTAACTGATATTTCCAATGAAATGGAAAACTGATTGATAAATGTGCTTCAGAAAAGATATTCCTTAAGGAGCCTACCATTGATTGTTCCTCCTAAACACCCTTTTCCATTCATCTCTTCAAGAAAATACGCATTTTATCCCCGATAAGCATAAATATCATATGGCCCTTCACATCAATTCTCAAATTTTCCATGGTTACCCTTATCAGCATTTCTGGCATCCCAGCAGAGTACTACATCTCCAACCTTGAAGTTGTCTTCCTTTGTTTTCTGGTCATAGACCTCATTTATCTTGTCATGGAGTTTCAAGGTATTCTAAAATACCTCATATCTCGTCTGCTGAAGGTGTATCATTTGATTAATCCAAAGTTGTATGTCATTTTCCTCAGTCCCTCCTTGCAAAAGTTTCATTACCGCGACTACTAATGATGAGGGAAACATAGTATCGACACCATACACAACTTGAAAAGGGATACATTCCAATAGACTTCTTACTACTCACCCAGTCTGCCCACAATGCATTGATCAACTTCTTATGCCAATTATTTTTATTTGCCTCTAACATTTTCGTAATGATATTGATCAAGGACTTATCAGTGGACTCTGCCAATCCATTACCTTGCAGTTAGCAGGCTGTAGATTTTCCCAACTTGATATTATATCTGTCACAAAACTCATTCATATTTTTAGACCTTAATGTTTTTGTGTTCTCTGTAATAATCTTAGTAGGACAACCAAAACGGGACAAAATATTAGTTTCTAAAAACTGAATGATGACAGAATCTGTTTCTTCCCTGGCTAGGATTGCTTTGATCCACTTTGTAAAGTAATATATGGCTATCAATATCCACTTGTGTTGTGCGGAAGATGTTGGGTGAATCTCGCCTATGAAATCTAAGCGCCACTGCTGAAATGGTGCATGTACTGAAATAGGTTGTAGAACTTATGGGAGCATCTTTCTCTTACCCTAAAAAACTTGACATACGTGGAAACTCATTATTGTTTTGTATACATCTGCAAAAAAGTGTCGGCCAATAATATCCTACTCCAAATATTTATTGGTTGTGGTCTTCCAATATAGGTGGCCCCCACAATCTCCTTTGTGGAACTCATTCATCACTTCTTTAGATTCTTCTTCGACCAAATAGTTCAGCAACACACCTTCGGGATCCTTCCAGTAAAGTGCATTGTCCAATATGCAATATTTGGAAGCTTTGAGCTTCAAATATCTACCTTGACTCTTACTCATGCCTAGAGGGGGGTTTAGGTGTTGAAAACATAGACAATATCACAATATCATGGAGATGACAAAACGATATCAGATACCTGAATGAGATTCACTTCTTCTTCATTATCGGACAAGGCTAAAATTAAGTTGATGTTTAGAGCATGGAGGTTTGACTCAGCCATGAGCTTGGCTAAGTCCTGACCTTTGATCAGCTTGGTTAGCTTGATCTCAAGGTCATATTCTAGTCATGCTGCTATCCATCTCCCTCTCCTACCTTCTGGGTCTGTCTGCACAAGAAATTCTTTTACAGCTGCATTAGGCACATAGGCAAGAGTATTTGAATGTAATATGTAAACTCTGAAATCTTTCAGCGCTTTAACCAAATCCAAAGCCTGTTTCTCTATGATTTTTTACCAAAGGGTTGCATCTCTCACATTGTGACTAAAGAATGCAATTGGAAACTCATTTTTATCCCTTTTCTACATCAAGACTATTTCCATGGTGTGCTCAGAAGTAAATGAGAATATTATGAAATCAATAGTATAATCATGACTTATTAAAATAGGAGGAGTGTTCAAGGTAAACTTTACAGATTTGAAGGATTTCCGGGCATCTTCAGACCACTTCACATCATTATCTTTCTTCAACATATTTTTCAACTCTCAAATATTCTCAACTAAATTAGGAATGAATCTACGTAAGAAATTCATCTTACCATTGAATGCTTGTATTTCCTTTTTGCTACGAGGGAAAAAAATCTGTTGAATTGCTTGAAGACGAGAAGGGTCAATCTGGATCCCATCCTTAGAGATGATGTGACCAAGAATTTTTCCCTCCTCCATGGAAAAAAGGCTTTTCTTTGGGTTGAGAGGGATTCCAAACTTCCTGAATCTCTCAAAAGAAATTATTAAATGGTGCAAATTTTCATCATCGGAATGTGAAAACGCTATCAAGTCATCTAAATAAACAACCAATAAAACATATTTTTCATTGGCGAATGCTATGTCCATGGCCCACTGAAATGTGGCCCCTACATTTTTCAAACCGAATGGAATCTTTACATATTTGAACGTGCCCCAAGGTTTTGTAAATACTATCTTGTCTTGATCATCCTTATGCACCAAAATTCAGTTGTATCCTGAATAGCCATCCAACAGTGACCTCCAAGAAGAACCAACTACTCTTTGAAGGATGTGATCCATTTTGGGAAGTGGATAGTTTTCCTTTAGAGAAACTTTGTTCAAGTTCCCGAAATATATGCAGAACCATATTTCTCTAGTCTTCTTTCTTTTCGGGACCAAATTCGAAACCCAATCAGAAAATCTAATAGGAACAATAATACCGGACTTGAAAAGTATACTTACTTCTTTTTCAATTGATGGAAGAAACCTAGGATTAATCCTTCTCAAATTTTTCTGAAAGGGATTTTGATTGGACTTAATCGGAATAGTTTGATGAATGATGTTCTTGTCATGCCCCTTTAAATTTTCATATTCCCATGTTAAAACATCAGAAATTCAAAAAGCAAATTAACATATTCAACCTTTACCTTAGGAGATAAAGACTTAGAAATCTTAACCATCTTTGGTTTTCTTGTTGTCCCAATGTTTACATCTTCAACACTTTTTCCATAGGTACTAGTGTAGGCTTTCTTGCTACGTAATCTTGGTCAAACAATTCTTCCAAAGGTATGAGACCTTTTGGAATATTGTTGTCTTTCAACTATATTACATCCACCTGAGTTTCTTCTATGTCCTGGTCATCTTTGTTGCAAATTTCATCTATGGAACAATTCTCAAATTTAGCCTTACCTTGAAGAGAGTTATTTACTTACTTATCATCCTAGAATACTTGCCAATACTACAATTTATTGGGAACAGTGGGCCGATGTTTCACATGCATCTCAAACTTCCTGTTTCAATAAATGGGGATCTTAAAATTGGTTGCAGTTGTAGCCAATTAATATGCCATGAGATTTTTACTCCTTGGCACAACTATAAGTGTATACTCCAGAAATATTTTCAAAATATCTAGAACAACATTCCGGCATGCTCTCATTCGAGGATGGTTAGCTTGATATTCACCTTTAACTTGCTTGATTAAAAGTTCTGAATCACCACACACTAAAATTATTTTTGCACCCAATTTCTTCAATATCTTTAGGCCAGTAATTAGTGCTTCATACTCTGCCTCATTGTTAGTGAAATCAAAATTTAACTTATAAGAGCATAATCTAACATTTGTAGGCACTTAACAAAGCTAATGAAAGGGGTTGCGAGCCCAAATTCCAATTCCAGCCTCATATTTCCCCAAGGAACCATCAAATTTCATGTACCATAAGCCATTTTCATCCTCCAAGTGTTGAAACCTTAATTTATATTTTGGCTCAACTTTATGAACTGTTTCTTCATGCTTTTTTGGACTTTCTTCTGCTTTATCTAATGGTTGTTTTGAGTTTTTCTCTGCCTCATTTGATGGCTGTTTTGATGAGCTCAACAGATAATTAGGGGAATTTTGAGGTATAAAATGGGCCTGCTAAAGAAGTTATAAAATAATAGTGGAAATAATAAAATAAGATTTGATTACATCATCAAATTTTAGAGGGAAAAAAAAAACTACTTTGTCAACTCGTATTTTGAACTTATCTCCCTAAGGTTTTACTCAAATTTTGAGCATAAATAATCGTTGGATGCAAAATTTAATTTCCCATCCAAGGAGTACCCATGTTGCATAATTTTAATGGACTCTGCTACACGAAAAATGATAAATACACAAAAAACGTGATTGCAATTACGCTTTTTCATGTATTTCTAATTTTGTTTACTAGGGTTCATCAAAAGTATGAAACATGGGTACTCCTTGTATGAGGAATTAAATTTTGCATCCAACAAGTACTCCCACTCGAAATTTGATTAAACCATAAGAGAGATAAGTTGAAAATACGAGTTAAAAATATTATTTTATTATTTTATTATTTTTTAATATGTTTACGTTTTTACTCCAAAAATGGTGAATCATCCCCCATAGTTGACATCATCATCTTGAATCCTATTGGTTCTCATAAATTTTATTTTGGTTGTAAATTTTTCTTAGGAGGCCCATTTTAGACCTCAAAATTACCCTAATGCTTCTTTTTCATTTTCTATAACTTCTCTGATGCAATTATGAATCTCTGGAACCTCTTCTACTTCTACAAGCTGGTTATCTACATCATTTAGGACACTATTATTAAACAAAATAAATGACTCTAAATCTGTATGTATAGCATTTATCAAATCATTTTTGAGCTTTTCTTTGCTTGTGATCATATATTTCATCTTTTTTTCTCACTACAATTTCCTCAATTGTCCAAAAACGGAAATGGTTGCATAAGAAAAGTCTAATTGCAATGTACCTCTCAATTCCCCCCCCAAAATATCTTGACAGCAACATGCCAAAACTGTGGTGGTATGTCAGCTACAACCACATCCATTAAAACATTATTTGCTGGAATCTTCTCTAAGGAGACTACCAAATCTTTAATAAGTCCATTACAATGGACTCTACCTGAATCGAAGGAGTATAAGTCATGGTAAGGACGAGTGATATCAAAGCCCAACTTTTCCATTATGGCTTTCGGCATTAGATTATGGGAGGCTCTGGAGTCTAACGTGGAATTGTGTAAAATGCATTGGTAGATTCTTAGACTCAAGTAGAATGGGGGAAACCCACTATATTCTAACTGAACATCAATATTAGGACCAAAGATGAGTTCGGGTTGATCATCTTCGACATTTACCATGTCGGAAAAAGGATCTACTTTAAGCATATAGGCAACATGGGACTTATACTAGTTATTTTTAACAAGCTCGGTTAAAGAAATAGACACTTTTAATTTTGAAATTTCAGTTTCTAGGCTGAAAGGAATGGAATTGTCTACCTCTTTAATGACAATGTCTCGTCGTTTAGCATGTTCCTTTGATGGACCTTCTTTCTTCTGACTGTCCTTTTCCATACTTGTTGAACTTGTGGATGGTTTATTTACCTTGTTCTGATTCGTGACTGTAGGCTCTTTTCCCTTACTTTAATAACCCGGAGGATTCTACTTTGTTTTAGTATCTCTCTTCTTAGATGCTCTCTTCTAAATGGGATTAACCGGCACATATTTTCTTCTTAGTAAGAGTTTCCTTTGTTGTGAACTAATATCATTCAAGTACCCCTGTTGATAATCATCTGATTCGGTCTCCAACTCGTGATCATTGGCAAGGATGAAATCTTCATCCTTAGGCTCATCTCTTTTCAAAATATAATCATATTCCGTCAAAAACATGGGCAACCCATCATCTTTGAAAATTTTATTTTCCTGAACAACTATGTCTTCATCATCTTCTTTTATTCCTTGAGCATAATTATGTTGCAAGGGTGTCCTAATTTGTTGTTGTTGTGCTAGTTTCTCAAGAGCTCATTGTTCTCTCTGCTTGATCCTTAACTGAGGTTGCTCTTGGCCTCTAAAGTTAGGATTTTTGACCTTGGGCTATCTTTCAGTGATGGACATCCTGTCAACCATCCTTTCAATATTCCTTATCAATGTGTCCATCTTAGCATCAAAAGATCAGGTGGATGGTTCATCTTTACTAGTGACTTTTCTCTCATTTCTAGCTCTAAATATTTTCATCAGCAGATTTGCTTCAATGCTGACTATGTTCTTTAGCATATATTCCAATGTACCTAGACTTATTTCCCTTGGTTGGTAGGCCATGTCAAGATCAAATGCATCTATATAACATATGAGAGCTAAGCCTGGAGGAGGCTTTATCTCAACAAGGATTGCATTATAAGTTCTATTGAAGCGAGTATTGAAATCTTAGACTAATTCACTAGGATTTCTCTTTATGTTCTCATACTCAGAAAAAAACTGTAAATGATTTTTCTTTGCCTCCCATCGAGCTATAAATGCATCAACCAACTGGATTGGATTGGAAATGGAATTATCAGTCAAGGATCTAAACCAAACTTTGACATCTCCAGAGAAACTCTAGGCTATAATTCTCATTTTGGCATTCTCAGCATCAACTTCCTCCAAGTCTATGAAGTTAGTGACCTTGACAATGTGTTGTTTTAAAGATATGATAGAATTTTCATCAAACAAGGGGAGTCTCTAGCCATAACCCTGAGGTAGATCATTCAATTGAGTAGGTAAGATAAGTGGGGAAATTCTAGCCATGATTCCTACTAAGTGAAGTGTTGGATTGACAACGGGATGGGTTGGCTGAATAGGTAGTGGAACAATAGTTATAGGTACTGAAGTAGTAGGTATAAATGATGAGGTCAAGGGTGCAGATGAAAAATATACAATTCATTGAGGTTGAGTCAAGGCATGTATTGAATATTTCTAGTATAATTGGATCAAGGCTTTAATGTCAAGGTCTGATTTAGGTTTAATCTCTTTAAAAAGAAAATTTTCTTCAAGTTTCAGAGAACTAAGATCTAACTCAGATAATGACTTGACCTCAGAGAGTCTTAAATGATCAAATAATATGTTGGCTAAATAGGTTTCAGACTTAGATCTAAACAATGACAATTCAAATTTTAGATCATATGGTATATCTTCAAGATATAGAACTTTAGTAGGCAGTGAAGTAGATCTTACCAATGGGATTGGACCTAACTGAACCTCTGTAGCTTGATATCTATGTTTCCAGACAAGCTTCTCTGGATATTCGATTGGATCATCTGGATCAGGATTGGGATTTGCTTTGGTATATTTTCTCGAAGCCAGCTCTACAATCTTGGCACTAAAATTATCCAAACAAGAAGACCTCACACTAACATAAGTTCATTCATCACACCTTCAACCTTTAAACCTTTGAAAATGAGCCCTTGCCTCCAATTTATAAGAATTTGGGATGAAAAACCTTTCCATTCTTCTCCATTAGTTCGAATAGGGAAAAATCCATGATGTTTCCATGTTTTTATTGCTTTTTCCCTCTTTGGATGCCTTAGTTGGGTTTAGAAATGCCCAATCAAGGGACTGAACTGCAAGCTACCAGCTTTTTAGACTGACTCTTTGAGAAAAAGCCAGAAATGTCAGTTAGTTAAGTCAGAATCTTCCCCTTGAATCTCATGGAACACAGGTAATTCTTCCCTTTAGAAAAAATAGGGCATTAACCTAGGCATTAACGCTCCCTTAAAGAAGAGGGAAAACGTTATAACTCATCCTCGTAGTTTCTAGGGTGCGTTACTGTGGAAAAATAGGTCTTTATCTTAGGAAATGTCTTCCATAAATGTGTCCTCCTTCTCTAGCTGCTGAGGAGGTCATTTTGTTGTATAAAAAAAGGTCATAGGTTGCATGTGAGGAGTAAGTTGAAGGAAAATAGAGGGAAAATGAAGAAAATAGAGACATCAATAATAAAAGGAATCAAAGCATCAATTTGGATCCTTTCATAAGTTTAGTTTTGGAATTCTTCTCTGAGAGGATAAGAAAACCAAGAAGAGGAAAGCAAGGAAAAGAAAAGGACATACTAATAAAGAAAAGGAAAACAAGGATAAAGCAAGGAAAATTTGGATCACACAGCTTAAGCAGGAATACTTGCATGTAATAGGTTTCATGTGTGATTTCCTAGTTGGTTTGCGCATGCATGGAATATGCATGTGTGTATTTGGTTCGCTTGTTGTCATTAGCATAGGTTTTTCTAGGTGTGATAGTGGTTTTAGCCTTGCCTTGCCATTTCCAGATAACCATGGTGTGAGGGGATTCATTCTTGGTTGAGCTTTGGATTTCTGGAAGGTTTTGGATCCGTGTGAGGTGGTCTCAAGAAAATCCCAAGGGTTGGGGGTGGCGATGGTTTTCTCCGAGAAGCCCTCAACAGGTGGGTGCCAATGATGAAATCTTAGCTAAACTAAGGGGGGGTGAATCATTTTAGTACATTCATGGACATTTAAAACTCATTTCATTCAACTCAATTACACCTTCCATTCATAAGCATCTTAATACATAATGAATAAACAAACTTAATGTGTGTAGAGAAATTAATTAAGAAGATTAAAACATCACATCAACACATAATCATCAAGCACATAAACAACATATATAAGAGGAAACCCATAAGGGATAAAACCACATCTTATTATTGTTGTGATGAAAATGAAAGCTCCAACTCTCTCTCACCACTGATTTTCTGTAGGCTCCAACCTATAGGAGGCTACTACCTCAAATTTTGCAAGCTACAACTTTCAAGGAAGCTCCAACTCCCATCTATTTTTTGTAGGCTACAACCCACAGGAGGCTCCTACCTCAACCAGCTCCAACTAGACATCTATCAAGCTACAACTTGAAACAAAAGCACCAACTCCTATGTGTTTTTCTGCAAGCTACAACCCACAGGTGGCTCCTACTTCAACTAGCTACAATTGGAAATTTATGAAGCTACTACTTGAAAGGAGACTGCAATCCCCTCACTCATCATGAAACTAAAATGTTGATTTACCTAGATATCAGCTCTGTTATAATCCTTCTCCATTGCTGCCTCTTTAGCCTTTACTTCATATCATATTTCTCTCTTATTCTTCTACTCTGCAACCTTCTGCAACTCTCTTACATTCTTCTGCTCTTTTCAATTCTACATATTTCTAAGCTCTTCCACACTCTTCAAATCTGCTGCACCCTCTCTCTCTCTTCCTCTGTTTTTGTCATATTCTGCATACTGATATTGCCTGTTTTATACAGATAACTTCATGACTGTTTGCATTCTACAAGGAATATGGAGTGAATAGGCCTGAATCTCTGCCTTCCACCCATTTGATTCCTCATTCTTCAGTTCAAGATATTACATAAGAAGTAATCATTACAGCAGTCATGGAGTTTTTCCTATGCCTACGGAGACTTGCCTTTGCATCACAAACAATATAAAATAATCAATGAATTTACATTTACAGTTACAATAATATTTCAATTCAACCCTTTTAGCTTTTAGTTTTGCTATCTGTTTGTCCTCTTCTGCTTATTATCCCTTTATCTTCTATGTTTCTGCAGTTACATTTCCAACTGTGCTGCAACATTACTTTCTTATCCTGACTTGACCCATGCCTTTATGTTTTACACCACCTCTGCCTATTTCATTTCTTACCTGTAGTGATCTATGCTCTTCTTTGCTCCTTTGCTCTATTTCAGGTTACTTACATGAGTCTCCTTCTACCCATGTTCAGTATTTGTTATCAAACTTTTGCAGCCGTATAACACCTCTGCATGAGTGTCGGGTCACTTGCCCAAGGTCTTCTCTCTTACATTCAACCTTTCCTTTTTAACTCACAACCACATCTACATGAAATTGTTCTACACTTAGAGTCGAGTCTTACCTGAGTCTACTCCCATTCAGTATTTTATTTTAACTCACTGTCGCAACATTGTTCTGGACGAGCTCCAGGTATTTTTTCATGCATTCAGGCCTTTTCTTTGTAACCCAAGACGACCTCTGCTTCCATGGTTTTCTTCATAATACCAACGCAAAAACATTAAACCTTGGACCTGAAATATATTAATATTCACCTCTGAGCTGCATTGCGTCCACTTCAAAAATCACACTTTGCACTTTCGTTCCTTAGATTTTACGTCATACTCTCCGTTTCCTCCTCCGTTGCGATTTAAGGAATAAAAGGCTTTGGATACACGCTTAACTTTTGTTGTAGGGTCCCACAACACGGTGACCAATCACATGCGATTGCACTTCGCAACCTTTATGATTTACCTTAGCGGTTAAACCTTATTCCTTGTGATCTGCGATATTATGCAATGCCAACATGTGCCTTCTCTACTTCACGTCACAAACAACTTAAATTACCATGCGACACCTTAACGCAAAACTTTAAAAGTTGCGATTTGCGAAATCGCTCCTAGTGTGATTCGATCTCCGCCATTGGTCTTTGAAGGATTGGGTGGTCCACACTTGTTTCGCTGATCAACTTCACATGGCATGTTAAATAACTTACTGTGAAAAATCTTAACACTATCTGCTAAATCCTGCAATGTGCGAAGTCTTGATGGGTTTGCGAGATGATCCCCACCGTTGATTTGTGCCTGCTCTAACGAACCTCGCTTCTACTTGCAAATCTGATTGGTCTTCGATCCTTAACACATAAAAAATATAATTTATGATTTGCAATGTGCGCTTTCATTCTCTGCTCGACACGCGTCCACATCTCTATCATTTAATATTAAAAATTCAATTCTGTGATTCGATCCTCGCCATCTGATTCCTCCTTTTGGAATTCTTCTAAGCCTTTTCTACCTTAGTCGATTTCTCTACTTTCTATGACCACCGCTACTCTGCATCTTCGCTATCTTTCCTCAGCTTTATTCAATTTTTAAAAGCGTTGATCTCTCATGAGCTTGTTCTTCTATTTGTTATTCACTCTGACTTTGGATTATCATGATTGTTGCACGTTCACAACTTTGCCCAACACGTTCATGATTTTGCCTTTGCTGATGGTCTAATGCTGCTCCTTGCCTCTCAACTACTCCTCTGCCTCTCTTTTATGCTTTCTTTATGCATTATTGCTTTATGTTCTTCTTTGCCTTATTGATAGTTCTGGTGCTACTCCTTTGTGCTCCTTTTCCATCAATGACAATATTTCCAACAGTCTCCCCCTTTGGCATTGATGGCAACACATTCACCAAAACTCCAATGCTTCCTCCAAGACTTCCTCCCCCTTTCATTATAAGAAGTTTCTTTCTTCCTCTGCTTTCTTTTAAAAGAGCCTTTCTTCTTCTTCTTGCTTTTCCTCCCTCTTTGACATCAATGGGAAAGGTTTGCACATTTCCCAGTGTAGTTTCCATCTTTTCATTATTTCTCTCTGAGTTGTGTATAGGCCTTCTTCTTCTTATTTTATACCTTGCTGCTCCAGACTGGTGTACAAGAGTTGTTGGGAGAACACTTTGAGAATCATTGAACTTGTATGTAGATACATAGTAAGTTGATACCATCCCAAAGCACAACCTCCTTGCACTTGTATAAATCTGAAAGTGATGATAAGGACACTTCATAGAACAAAATGTACCAGACTTATATAATTAGAGATGCATCATTGGAATAATGAGAAAATATTAAGAATGCTCCATATGACATATAAATTCTAATCCAAATATACTTCAGTCTATATTATGATCTTCATGAGATACATATATGTTGAGGAAGGTTATAGATGGAATATGTCTTCTTCTACAATACACATCTGCATTACACATTTGTTCAAATATGATGATGCCAATATATATTTTTTAGTTTTGGTTCACCTTTACTACCTGTTGTTGGTGATATGTGCTAGACGTCTAACAAGGATATTACACTAACAGTCGAAATGCCCTTGATACTAATGTGAACAATGAATCTCAAGAATCATTACAACTTGTTGTAAAACGAGCTTGTCTTTCAATCTAAAGACCCAATGACTTTAATACTATACAGAGTATTTTCAAAACAAACCCTTGAGGCTGGATACATTCAATTCATTGGTGAGTCTCACTTATCAACTATACAATTTTATTTATGAAATAAGGGGGGTATGTTTGTCAATGACCAACCTCTTTACAATGGTGAACTACTAGCAATTCCTTTCTACTGAAGTAGGCTTTAGATGAATGAATAAAAGACCCTTGAGCTTTAAATAGTAATATTAACAAAACTATTCATTCATACTTCAGATACTTTAACTGTTCTACCATAATTATCTTCAACAAAACATCTTCAAGTTGTTTAATTGAAATCTCAGCAAACAGACTTCACACAATTTTATGAATGATCTTAAGAAAGAGGCCTTGAAGATATATCTATACTGACTTGAGGAAGGCATGCAGTTATATCTAGAAATAGGTACTGCTTCAATGCTCAATATAATACTTCAAATTTAAATGATATAATGATCCTTTAGCACTTTTATTGGCCTTTTCATGCTTTAATAATGTAGCTCGACATTCTCCAATATTTACAATCAGAAAATACTTTGCAATAATCAGAGCAACCAGAGATTAATTCACATATAGTATACTGATTATACAAATGGGAATACTGCCTTGATGTACTTATGCCATAATCCTCTAATCCTAACCTATACCATACCACTGCTCCATTGATAACACTTAGTATTCTACTGATATGCAGGTTGCTTGTTCCAAATACAAATTGATATTAATTTGATCATCCATGCAGTAATTTCACTTCAGCTCGCACATACACCCATAGTTAAGATAACTTTCATAGTTTCTACTATTGAGCTCTCCATTGTTCTCAACAGCAAACATCAATATACTGAATCTGATCCTGGCTTCATTAACCTTTTTCTTATTCTATCATTCTATTTTAAAAGAATGTCATTTCATATTCCTTTCTAGGATTGCTTCAGAATCATTGCTGCTCTATATAAAATTCAATTGCTCTAACATAATGATCTTCAGGAAGACATCTTCAATTGCTTTACTTGGAATCTAAAAGGGTAGAAAACTCATATTTTTATCACTCATTTAACTGCTTTCCTCCAAGGGAACCTTCTATTGATGAATGATTTAATGATATACTGATGATAAACATTTCTCTTACTCATCCTTCTTAATTTTGTTTCATTGTTAACTCTTGCAGTGTGATGCATAGTGTGATCATCCTCTATGGATTTTTCTAGTTCTGTAGCTCGAAACATATGTTTTTGTGATTTTAACCATTCATCTCTTAGTGTGTTGTTGTCTTCTTAGCTTACATGTTCATGGCTGATGTTCCCTCTACCACCATGACTGCTTGTTGCCTTCTCTCATTCCATCAACCTGCTAGATATTGAATGCTTCAGCTATCCTTCTTCCTCTATAGTTCTCTGTCAAAGGAATTTTCCTTTCCCTTCCTAAACTTTTAGATGTTCTTATTCCAAGGAGCTCTTCGTAGACTACTTTTATGGGGACTATTTATGAACTGCTCTCCCCCTGGGATGTTGCTTCTTATCTGTTACTGGTTGGATATTTGCGTTGCTTCCTAGAGCAGCTCCCTCTGAGACTATGATGGATTCATTATGTTATTGAAGTAACAGGCTCCCCCTTTCTCTTTTCCTTCCATACTTTATTTGGATTCTTCATAATGTATGCGCTTCCTTTTGATTCACAATTTTTTCTAATTTGATTGGATTCCATCATCTATCTAGAGTTATTTAATGTATATGGTAGTGTACAGTCTTTTTCTTTGTGACCAATCTTGTGGCATGGATAACATCTTATTTCACCTAAGGTTGAGCTGATGTATGGAATTTTGTTCCCCTTTTTAACACAATTTACATTCAATAGATTTATATCCAAATTCATTGCACGAAAAACAATAGCCATGGAAACGATTAGTGTACCTGGTGAAAGGTTGTCCTCTCCATTTGTTTTCTTGAGGTAGTCTTTTCATTTTCTGCATCTTTTTCTCGTTGGACTGGATTTTCTTTTTCTTACAGTATGCCGCAATATGTCCAGGTTTGTGGCAGGAAAAACAAGTGATACTTCTCATAGGAGAAAAGAACCTCCTTTGACAGCTTCCAAATTTATTCAAGTCATATTCTGGAGTGTATGACCCTTTTGTAGCTGACTATTTATTCATTTCATTCTTTGTCATTTGAGATTTTTTCTTCTTTCTGTTTTCTTCATTACCCATCAAGGTATTGCTGGCTTCTAATTCTTTGGATCTCTTTTGGGTTGATTCATCATCTTTCTCAATGTTTTCCTTCTCTAAGTTTTCCATGGAGGTAATCTCATCCCTGAGCTTCTTACACAACCTTCTCATTTATTTTATCATTCTTCTAGCTACAATAATCTCAGATTGCTGAGTGTTACCATTTTCTTTTATTACAAATTTCACGAAAGTGATATTCTTGTTATCTTCAACCTTGGACTTACTTTTTTCTCCTTCATATCCTATCCCGGTCTTTATAAGAGGATATCTTTAAGAATTTAGTATTTTTTCCAATTATTCAGAGCTTTTCATCCGTGGACTATTCATAGATAATTCCCTTTGGGTCTTTTCCAATTTCTTTCTCAACCATACTACTTCTTCTTCCAATTTCTCTTGCTCCCAATTTTTATCTTTTATTTGATTTATCATATTGTCTTCCACCTTCTTAGCTTCTTCAAGTTCTACTTTCAACTGAATGAGGTTTTCCGAACTTGGCTCTTCCTTTACATATTTTAGGAGAATGCCTTTCTATTTTCTGCACTTGAGTTTAAGTCTGCCTATTTCCTCCAGGCCACTCATTAGCTCCCTCTCAAGATCTACCTCACCTTCTTCCTCATATTCCAGAAGGTATCCTTCAAGATCTTCCTTGGCCATCAACAAAAATTTAGAGTTTCCTTCTTCATTTGAAGATTCATCTGAGCTTTCAGATGCATTGTTATCTTGCTGAGTATAAAATGATTTTCTATTAAATATCTTCCCTTTCTACCATTTATTTATGTTATTTTATTTTTCTCTCTCTTGTGGTTGGTTCTCTGCTCTCTTATGGGGACATTTTGAAGCATAGTGCCCCACTCTTCCACAATTAAAGCACTTAAATGGAAGTTTACCTTTGTACTTACTCATGCCTCTATCCAATATTCTGACGAATTTGGCCTCTTATTCATATTAGCATGAACATGTATCCTCCTTCTCTTTTATGCACTTGTCTGCCTTAAAGGCTGCCTCCCTCACATTTGAATTCCCCTTTGGAAGTCGCATCTCATAAGTTGTCAAGTTTCCAAGTAATTGGTTCATGGTCAAGCTTTCCCAGTTTTTTGTTTCTTCTATGGAAGAAACCTTAGGGTTAAACCTAGATGGTAAATATATCAATATATTTTGCACTATCAAACATTCCTTAATGGTTTCTCCTAGATATATCATGTTATTCACAACTTCCACAACATTTAAGAAGAAATTGGCTACATCTTCATCTTCATTCATTTTCAAATTTTCAAACTGAGTTCTATAGGCTTGCAGTTTGGACATATTCACCTTTTTATCTCCCTCATGGGTATTTTCTAAGGTATCCCACATATCTTTGGTAGTCTTACTGTGCATTACTTTGATAAATTTTGACTCACATAGACCGCTCAAGAGTGCATTCATTGCTTTTGCATTAGCTATGAAATCTTGTTTGGCTTCTTTCTCTGTGTCAATATCCTTTGGTGCATATTTTACTTCTACTGCAATCCAGACATCTAATCCAAGAGACATCAGATAGGCTTTCATTATTATTTTCCAGAAGGTATAGTTTGTGCCAGTAAACAATGGGTCTCTATTTGTTGAGCATCCTTCTAGGCTAGCCATTTGGGGACCTAGGATATCCTTCCAATTGTTAAATAGATACAGAAGGAACTGGCTCTGATACCAATTGATGAACTCTTATCTAAACTAAGAGGGGGGGTGAATCAGTTTATTAAATTCATGCACATTTAAAACTCTTTTCATTCAACTCAATTACACCTTTAGTTCATAAACAGATTAATACATAATGAATCAAAAAACTTAATGTGTGTAGAGCAAGTAATTAAGTAGATTAAAAAATCACATCAACACATAATCATCAAGCACATAGTCAACAGATATAAGTGGAAACCCATAAGGGAGAAAATGAAATTTTATTATTGTTGTGATGCAAAGGCAAGCTCCAACTCCCTCTCACCACTAATTTTCTGTAGGCTCCAACCTATAGGAGGCTACTACCTCAAATTTTGCAAGCTACAACTTGCAAATAAGCTCCAACTTCCATCTATTTTCTGTAGGCTACAACCCACAGGAGGCTCCTACCTCAACCAGCTTCAACTGGACATATATCAAGATACAATTTGAAATAGAAGCACTAACTCCGATGTATTTTTCTGCAGGCTACAACCCACAGGAGGCTCCTACCTCAACCAACTACAACTAGAAATCTATCAAGCTACTACTTGAAAGGAGACTAAAATCCCCTCACTCATCATGAAAATAAAATGTTGATTTACCTGGATATTAGCTCTGTTATAATCCTTCTCCCCTGTTGCCTCTTCAGCCTTTACTTCATATCATATTTCTCTCTTATTCTTCTACTCTCCAACCTTCTGCAGCTCTCTTACATTCTTCTAATCTTTTTCAATTCTGCATCTTTCTAACCTCTCCCGCACTCTTCAAATCTGTTGCACCCTCTCTCTCTCTTCCTCTATTTTCGTCACATTCTGCATACTAATATTACATGTTTTATACAGATAACTTCATGATTGTTTTCATTCTACAGGGAATATGGAGTGAACAAGCCTGACTCTCTTCCCTCCACCCATTTGATTCCTCCTTCTTCAATTCAGGATATAACATCAGAAGTAATCATTACAGTACTCGTGGAGTTTTTCCTACGCTTACAAAGACTTGCCTTTGCATCACAAACAATATAAAATAATCAATGAATTTATATTTACAGTTACAATAATATTTTAATTCAACCCTTTCAACTTCTCAGTTTTGATGTGTGTTTTTTCTCTTCTTCTTGTTGTCCCTTTGTCTTTTATGTTTCTGCAGTTAAATTTCCAACTATGCTTCAATATTAATGTCTTAGCCTGACTTGACTCATGCCTTTATGTTTTACACCACCTCTACCTATTGCATTTCTTACCTGCATCATTCTATGCTCTTCTTTGCTCCTTTGCTCTGCGTCGGGTTACTTACCCAAGTCTCCTTCTGCCCATGTTCAGTCTTTGTTATCAAACTTTCGCAGCCACATAAAACCTATGCACGAGTGTGGAGTCACTTTTCAAGGGTCTTCTCTCTTGCGTTCAGGCTTTCCTTTTTAACTCACAGCTACATTTACATGACACGTATATGCACTTAGAGTCAGGTCTTAGCCAAGTCTACTCCCATTCAGTATTTTATTTTAACTCACTACCGCAACACTATTCTTCATGGGCTCCAGGTCCTTTTTCATGCATTCAGGCCTTTCCTTTGTAACCCGAGTCGACCTCCATTTCCATGGTTTTCTTCATAAAACCAACACAAACACATTAAACCTTGGACCTGAAATATATTAATATTCACCTCTGAGTTGCATTGCATCCGCTTCACAAATCGTACTTCACATTTTGTGTTCCTTATATTTTACATTGTAGCCTAATTTTCCTCCTCCGATGCGATTTAATGAATAAAATGCTCTGTATACACACTTAACTTTGGTTGTAGGGTCCCACAACACAGTGACTAATCACAGGCGATCGCACTTCACAACATTTATGATTTAACTTAGTGGTTATACCTTATTCCTTGTGATCTGTGATATTGTGCAGTGCCAACACGTGCCTTATCCACTTCGCATCACAAACAACTTAAATTACCATGCAACGCCTTAACGCTAAACTGTAAAAGTTGTGAT
This sequence comes from Pinus albicaulis, assembly GCA_034641835.2. Taxonomy (NCBI): domain Eukaryota; kingdom Viridiplantae; phylum Streptophyta; class Pinopsida; order Pinales; family Pinaceae; genus Pinus; species Pinus albicaulis. Next base: position 216,670,156 of record CM076570.1, read on the forward strand.
TTGCGAAATCGCTCCCGATGTGATTCGATCTTCGTCATTGGTCTTTGAAGGATCTGACGGTCGACACTTGTTTCTCTGATCAACTTTGCATCGCAGGTTAAATAACTTATCGTGTGAAATCTTAACGCTATCACCTAAATCCTGCGATGTTCGAAATCTTCACGGGTTTGCGAGATGATCCCCACCGTTGATCTATGCCTGATATAATGAACCTGATTGGTCTTTGATCCTTAACACATAAACACTATAATTTCATATTTACAATGTGCACTTTCAGTATCCACCCGACACGCGTCCAAATCTCTATCGTTTAATTTTAAAACTTCAATTTTGTGATTCGATCCTTGTCATCTGATTCCTCCTTTGGAATTCTTCTAAGTATTTTCTTCCTTAGTCGATTTCTCTGCTTTCTACAACCACCGCTACTCTGCATCTCCGCTATCATTCCTAAGCTTTATTTAGCTTTTAAAAGCGTTGCTCTATCTTGAGCTTGTTCTTCTGTTTGTTATTCACTCTGAATTTAGATTATCACACTTTTTGCATGTTCACGACTTTGCCCAACACGTTCACGATTCTGCCTTTGTTGATGGTCTAATCCTGCTCCTCTGCCTCTCTTTTATGCTTTCTTACTTCATTATTGTCTAATCTGCTTCTTTTCCTTATTGATAGTTCTGGTGTTGCTCCTTTGTGCTCCTTTTCCATCAATGACAATATTTCCAACATCCAATACAGGTAAATTCCTCTAGGGATGGTGAAGGAATTTTTAGGCATCCAAACTTGGTTTGGTTTTGTGATCTCAAGACCAGTTTAGGTGAGACCAAGGTAGTGTGAGGGTGGAGGTGGTTTACCTTTGGATTCCCTTATTTTTTTATGTTTTGGGTTTCCTATGAGATCCCACATTCATTCTTTGAATATGGCACGACAATTATTAGCTGAAAGAAAGATTTGGTGCAGCCCAATCTATGGTCGGGTGGTATGTGGAAGTCTCTGACTTGGTTGGATTTTGCAGCTGTTAATAAGAGCTAGTTTCCTCTGTATTTCATGAGTAATTACACCTTTTAGTATGTCTTTAATGTTTGTTCTATCATTGTCATTTATCTGGTTATATGTTGCCTATAATCATTGTTTTATGACAAATTCCAGTTATGGCTCTTGTTAGAAAATTATATATTACAGAGCAATGAAACACATAAAATATGCGGAAAACACAAGCACACAAAACACATAAAACCAGAGAGACATAGATATATGTGGCTCACACAGTTTGGGATACGTCCACCCTGAACAGCCAATCCTTACTTTATATTATCCAGCAAAATGAAGAGACACAATCTACGGCAAATCCACTGTAATATCCTTTGTTCTCTCTCACAGTCTCCCTATCTGTTTCTTGCTCTGATAATACACATATACTACACAGCCACAATACAATACCCTCATAAAAGTGAGGGGTTTCATTCTAGGGAAAAAAACCCTAAATTAAACATAACTTCTACCACTAGATCATCCATCTAATGAATGGCCCAGATTGACTAGAAATTGCTATACTTTTACAAGGCAATTCTACATCTATTTTTAGCTTCAGGGGCGCTGCCCTGGAAACCCCCTGCCAGGGGGGGTGCTCCATAAAGTCGCAGCCTCCCCCCTGGACCCCCCAGGAAACGTTTAATTATGGGCATGCCCCATTAAGGTACAGGGATCCAACGCTATGATACAAAATAAACAAGATAAACAGGCTCCACACCCAAAAATCTCCTCGTTGGAGACTGATTGTAGCAACTCCATCGCTGCTTCATTTTCTAGACAATGAATCCTCTTTGGACCTGGTTGTTTCCCATCTTCATCGTCATCCTTGAAGACCAATTGAAACTGATCATAATCTCAGCTTCTCCCTGGTTACAACTTTTGTTATCATATCTGTAGGATTCTGGCTAATGTGTATCTTTTCTAACTTCAACTATCAATCTTCCAACACTGACCATATGAAATGGTACTTGAGCTTTATGTGTTTAGTCCTAGAATGAAATGTTGAGTTCTTTGCAAGATGAATGGAACTTTGGCTATCACTGTATAACGTGCCCATATCATGCTTCTTACCCAATTCATCCATAAACCTTTGTAACCAAATCATTTCTTTACTAGCCTCTGTAGTAGCAACATACTCGGCTTCTGTTGTTGAAAGTGCAACAACACTTTGGATTTTTGAAACCCAACTAACAGCTGTTCCACCTATAGTAAATACATATCCTGTAGTGCTCCTCCTGTTATCTCTATCACCTACCATATCTACATCAACATATCCCTGTAGAGCAATGTTTGAACCACCAAAGCATAATGCTTGATTTGTGGTACCTCTCAAATATCTGAGAATCCATTTTACTGCCATCCAATGTTCTTTTCCTGGATTTTTCATGTACCTACTTACAAATCCCACTGCATGTGCAATATCAAGCCTTGTGTAGACCATTGCACACATTAAGCTTCCAACTGCGGATGCATATGGAACTTTAGACATATATTCCATTTCTTCGTGGGTCTTGGGGCACATCTCCTTACTAAGTTTGAAATGGCTAGAAAAAGGTGTACTAACTGGTTTTGCATTCTACATATTAAATATTTTCAACACCTTTTCTATGTACTCATTCTGAGACAATGTTAATTTGCGATTTTTCCTGTCTCTAGTTATCCTCATACCAAGGATTTGTTTTGCAGCTCCCAAATCCTTCATTGCAAATGAATTTGCCAATTTTCTTTTGAGCACATTTATTTCCTGCATGTTAGATCCTGCAACAATCATGTCATCTACATACAATAACAATATAATATAGCTGCCATCATTTTGCCTTTTTAGATAAACACAATGATCAGAGTGACATCTAGTATAAACTTGTTCAGACATAAACTTGTCAAATTTTAGATACCACTGCCTTGGATCCTGTTTTAAGCCATACAAGCTCTTCTTTAACCTGCACACCAATTTTTCTTTCCCTTTTACCTCATATCCTTCTGGTTGCTGCATGTATATCTCTTCCTCCAAATCTCCATGGAGAAATGTTGTCCTTACATCTAACTGTTCAAGATGTAAATCTTCCGCTGCTACAAGACTTAAAATAGTTCTGATTGAATTCATTTTAACAACAGGAGAAAATATTTCATCAAAATCAATACCTTTCTTCTGTGTAAACCCCTTCACCACAAGTCTAGCTTTGTACCTCTGTTTTCCTCCATCTTCTTCCTTCAGCCTGTAAACCCATTTATTCTGCAATGTAGTTTTACCTGCAGGCAACCTGACTAAGTCCCAAGTCTGGTTATGCATTAATGAGTCCATCTCTTCTTCCATGGCTAGCTCCCACTTCTTCCTGCTTTCAACCTGCATTGCTTCTTCATAACATTCAGGTTCACCAGAATCAATCAAAAATAAATAATATAATGAAGGAGAGTATCGTTCAGGGGGTCTACTTATCCTGGTAGATCTTCTAACACCACTTTCAGGTGTTTGAGGTGCCTGTTGCTGTTGTGGTGGTTGTTGCTGCTGTGGTTATTGATTATTATTATTTTCAGGCACCTTTACTTTTTCAGTTATCTCATCAAGAACCGTGTATTCCTTGCTTTCTTTTTCCTGTTTCTTTTCCTGCAACTGATTCTTATACAAGACCTTTTCATTGAATATTACATCTCTGCTCCTAATGATTTTGTTATTTTCATAATCATATAAGCGATAACCAAAATCATTAGCACCATATCCAATAAAGGTACATTTCTTTGATTTTGCCTCAAGCTTTGTTCTGTTTTCTTTATTAATATGGACAAAGGCCTCACAACCAAAAGGCTTTAAAAAAGAGTAGTTTACCTTTTTACCTATCCATGCTTCATCTGGAATACCACCATCCAAGGAAATTGAAGGCCCTCTGTTTATTAGATAAATAGCAGTATCTACAGCATCTGCCCAAAATTGTAAAGGCAATCCTGCATGCAATATCATGCACCTTGCACGCCCCACGATTTTTCTGTTCATCCTTTATGACACACCATTTTCCTATGGTGTTCTTGGAACTGTCTTTTCTCTGCGAATTTCATGCTCTTAACAGTACCTATCAAACTCTTTGTTGCAATATTCACCTCCATTGTCTGATCTAAGACACTTCAACTTCTTTCCTGTCTCAATCTCAACCAAAGCTTTCCATTTCTTGAAAGTATCAAATACATAAAATTTATTCTGAATACAATAAATCCAAGTTTTTCTAGTTGCATCATCAATAAAAGTAACATAATAGTGAGATCCACCAAGAGAACATACCTAAGCAGGTCCCCATACATATGTATGCACAAGCTCTAATTTTTTTCACTTCTTTTCTTTCCCAACTCTGAGAAATCTGACTCTCTTCTATTTTCCATAAATGCAATTCTCACATAAATCCAAATCAACATTCTTCAAACCTGGCAACAAATTTCTTGAGTGAAGTATCTTCATCCCCTTCTCACTCATGTGTCCAAGCCTGTGATGCCATAATGATGCATCTACTCCTTTGGAAGTTAAAGCATTAACAGATTTATAAATACCATTTCATAAATACAATGTACCAACCTTTTCGCCTTTTGCTATTACCAGGGCTCCTTTGGTGACCTTCCAAGTTTTATCTGTGAAATTTGTCACACAAACTTCACCACCTAACTGCCCTATTGAAATCAATTTTTTCTTCAGATCTGGAACATGCCTTACCTCCTTTAATAGCCATTGGTTTCCATTCTGTTTTTTTACAATAACTTTACCCATTCCAACAATTTTACAGGGTTTATCATCACCCAAAAAAACTTGTCCAAAATCTCCTTGAACATAGTCATGAAAATAGTTCTTATCTGGTGTGGCATGGAATGAGACCCCTGAATCTACTACCCAGGAATCAGTAAAATTTTCAAAAGAAAGAATCAAAGCATATTTTAACACATCACCTGTCACACTTGCCTCATGATTTTTTTCTTGTTGTGTGTCTCCTTCTTTTCCCTTCCGAGATCTACAGTCTTTCTTCAGGTGTCCTTTCTTTCTGTATTTCCAGCACACTATCCCTGATCTGGACTTGGATCTGCCTTTCCTTGATTTACTGTGATATCCTGAGCTCTTTCCCTTTTCCATTCTTCTTCCCCTAGACTCTGCACTCAAAGCATTACCTGATGTCTCACCGGAGATTTTCCGTCACATTTCCTCGCTAAGGATAGCACTAACAACATCATCAAACTTTAAAGTACTACATCCATAGACAGAGTTACTAATGGCCGTAACTAAACCATTCCAGCTTTCTGGCAATGAGCATAGAAATAAAAGAGCCCTAACTTCATCATCAAATTTTACCCCTACAGAACTTAACTGACTGGTAACTGTATTAAAATTATTTAAATGGTCTACAACAGATCCACCTTCCGACATCTTCATATTAAATAAACGTTTCATAAGAAATACCTTGTTTGAGGCCGAGGTTTTTTCATATAATTTCGCCAACGCCTTAATCAAACCCTTTGTTATTGTTTCCTTCGATATATTGAAGGCTACCGACACCGCAAGGGACAACCGTATTGTTCCAAGTGCCTTTATATCGAGAATCTCCCATTCTGCATTTGTCATAGCCATCGGCTTCTTTGTTTTTCTACTCAATGGTAGGTACATATATTTCTAATACAGATAATCTTCCATATGCATCTTCCACAGCGAGAAGTTTTGGCCGTTAAATTTCTCAACCCTACACTTACTATCTTTTTCCAGTGCTCCCACTCGAACTAGGAACCCTTCTTTCCTGCAAGTTTATTAGCCAAATAGACCTTTGTCTCTAATACCAATTGTTAGAAAATTATATATTACAGAGAAATGAAACACATAAAATATGCGGAAAACACAAGCACACAAAACACATAAAACCAGAGAGACACAGATATACGTGGTTCACCTAGTTTGGGCTACGTCCACCCCGAACAGCCAATCCTTCCTTTCTATTATCCAGCAAAATCAAGAGACACAACCTACAGCAGATCCGATTTAATATCCTTCGTTCTCTTTCACAGTCTCCCTATCTGTTTCTAGCTATGAGAATACACATATACTACACAGCCACAATACAATACCCTCATAAAAGTGCAGGATTGCCTTCTAGGGAAAAAAACCATAAACTAAACATAACTTCTACCATCAGATCATCCGCCTAATAATGGCCCAAATTGACTAGAAATTACTATACTTTTACAAAGCAATTTTACATATGTTTTAGCTTCAGGGGTGCTGCCCCCGAAACCTCCCGCCAGTGGGGGGCTCCATAAATTCACATCCACCCCCCCTGGACACCCCAGGTATTGCCGCCCCATTAAGGTACAGGGGTCCAATGCTGTGATACAAAATAAACAAGATAATCATGCTCCACACCCAACATCTCTTATCATGTTTTGATTGGTAAATGGATGGTTATTGAATGCATGACCTAGTAGTTGTTATTTTTGATACACTAAGAGGGAATTATACCTTATTGATGATTCTAAAATAAGTATCAGATCCCCATGTTCATATATGCATTCATGACTTGTAGATTACATGTTCTCAAAGTGTTTGATGAAATGCTTGTCATGGTTAGGCCTAGGTAGGTTAGGTTTGTGGTTAAAATTTGTGAATTTATCCTTTTCATTGATTTACTTATCATTCTGAAACATTATACCAATTTTTTGGCAAAGGATTGGTGACTATCCCTAAAAAAGTGGCTCAGACCTAGCGGTTGCATGCATGAAACTAGGAAAATTGTATTGTAGTCTCTATGAGGAAGGGCCATCCATGTGATTGGAGGGTTACAGTTGAATTTATGTAGTGTTATTCCTGCGACTGGGAGTCCATATCACTAAAATAGAAAGTTAACTCAAGTTTTGGGCACCTAGTGTAATGAGCCCCCCCTCTCACGTCTACCCACTTTCACCAACATAACCCTGTAAACATGATATAAGGACCTAATATGACAAGACTCAATCACCTTGGTGACCTTAAGGAAATGGAGTTGAATACAAACCTTACTGACTTCTCTCATGTGCCACAGGACCCTCCAAGAGTAACCCAACCCCTCCAGGTGCCCATCCCTGAGCTCACCCTGAATTTTAATGGATTTTATGCCCTTCACACCCTTTCCAAGGCATCAGTACGACTGGAACTTCCCAATCGCTCCCACAGGCCTGCATGAGTGCAACCAGGGACTTTTTCACCCAGTTTTATGCCTGCAACTACAGATTTTAAGGCTAAATTCCAAGGCTGGGGCTAGACCTCTGCCCATAAATACTTGTAAATTTCATGATTCGTAAATTACACAAGTATAATTCTTGTAAACCAAAACCTGACACCAGATATATGCCTGACCATCCCCAATCAAGACTGGCATTCTGTCAAACACTTGGAAATAATGCAATCTACAAGCCATGAATACAAGGCTAAGCATAAGGGACTGGAAATTCATATGAAACTTATCAAGAATCATCACCATCCTCTCCCATTAGTTGTCTTAGCATTAATTAGGTCTTGCATCCATTATTCTTTCAGTCACAAATAAAAACATGAGATGAACCATGACTAGAAATTTTCACATAAGCATGCTTATAACTAGCAAATGACCAAAGAAATAACCATAAGATAGCATCCATTAAAGCCACATAAATTCAATGACAAAAGCAAGAGAACTTAGATTTCATTAAACATAGGCAATGGCAAACCAGGTTTGGGAGTTCCATGTGCCACCGGAACATAGACAAGGCTGACCGAAATATTTCTTTCAGCTAGTCACCCTCGTGCCATATTCCAAGCATGAATGTGGGATATCATGGATAAACCAATATATAAAAAAACAAGGGAATCTAGAGGCTAAACCACCTCCACCCTCATCATACCGTAATCTCACCTAAATTGGCACCGAGACCACAAAACCAAACCGAGCTTGGAATGCCTCTAGATCTCATCACTATCCTTGAGGAAAAAAAATTATCCTTGTCTCTAGGCTTTACCACAATCCACACTGTATCATTAGGCCCTTACCGAGACACCACCCTCAGGCTTTACCGTGTATCCCACCAAAATTGGTGAAGGGATTCTTATGCTTTTGGTAATGAACCTAAGACCACCTCTACCCCGGATTCTGAAACCATCCAGAAATTCTAATTCTCGCAACCGATAATAGTCCCATCCCATCATGGCTATCCAGAAAAAAGCAATGCAAGGTTGAAAACCACTTTCAAAACCCGACAAAACCTTTCCATGAAAGAAAAATAACCAAATATCAACATGCACATACCATGCATGTCAAAACCAACTAGGAAACCACACATGCAATATTTTACCTACTAGTATTTATGTTGAAGTTTCTTGATCCTTCTCCTCCTTGCTTTATCTTTTCTTTCATTTCCTTTCCTTATCCTTCCTTTGCTTTCTTTTCCTTCTTTTTCTTGCTTGATCTATTTCTCCTCTTGGTTATCTTCTCCTCTCTTAGTGTAATTCTAAAAATGAACTAAAAAAATTCTACCAACTAATGCTCTGAGGTCTTTTTATAATTCATACCTCCAATTTCTTCAATTTTCCATTATGTTTCCTTCAATTTCCTCCTCACATGTAACCTGTGACCTTTCACCTTCCTTTTTTCCTAATTTCCTTTATTTTCGTAAATAAATGTGCCAAAATACCTTTTTTCCTTTTTATTTCCTTATCCATTTCCTTTTCCAATTTCCCCTTAACCATAAACACATCAAGTGATGCCCAATAGGATATCTTTGCCCAACATTCAGCTTGGAATAAGTTTCCCTTAACCGTGGTCTTATTTCAACATTTATTGACTTTTATTACATGAAATTTTAGAAAGGTTTTTTATATAACCATTTCCCCTGGGGAACACCATCCTTGGTGTTAAACCACACCTATACCTCAGCAAAACCACTGAAAAATAAACATGTTTCCCATGGATATTTATAACTTAGCTTGATGAAGTATTTACAATGAATAACCTACTCAAAATCAAAAACGATCATGACAACATGACAATATAACAACCATACCACTTATTGGAGCTTTATAACTTAGCTCATGGCAATATTTACAATAGAAACCATACATAACTATGTACAAATACCAAAACTTCCTTGACTCAACCAGAAAAATAATGAAGGATACATAGCCTGCATCTGATCAGCCATCTCCCATGTAGCTTCTTCAGTCCCAAAGTGCTTCCACTGCACTTTAACTTTCTCTATGGTTATTTTCTTGAGCATGAGTTGTTTCTGCTGCAATATGAACTGAGGTTCCAGCTGGAATTCTCCTTATTTCTCCACCTACAATACAAACCAATGAATAACATTATCAACATCCTTTATATACCTTTTAAGTAATGAAACATGAAAAACATCATGGACTTTTGTTTTTTTGGGTAGTGCAAGTCGATAGGCCACTGGTCCAATCCTCTCAAGGATCTCAAAAGGCCCAAAATATTGTGGTGCCAACTTGGCACATGATCCAATCCACAAGGAGTCATTCTCGGGCTTGATGCAAAAATATACATGCTCCCCAACCTGAAATTCCTTTAGTTCCCTGTGTTGGTCTACATAAATCTTCTGCTTGTCCTGTGTGTCCTTTATATTCTTCTTTATAACCTAAATTTCCTATTCCATATCTTCCAACCTGTCTGGTCCAATAATTACCATGTTCATTGGATCACTCCATCTGATGGGAGTATTAAAATTCCGCCCATATAATGCCTCGAAAGGACCCATCCTCAATGACTCTCGATAACCATTGTTTTATAAGGTACTCCTCCCATTTTCTCTACGAGTACATCACATACATCCTCAACATGTCCTCCAGGATCTTTTTGACCCTCTCCATCTATCCATTCATTCCTGGATGATAATTTGTGCTAAAGGCCAGCTCTATCCCTAATCCTGCAAACATCTATTTCCAAAACTTGGAAGTGAACTTGGCATCCATGTTTGACAAAATATTATTTGGAACACCATGTAATCTCACAATTTCCTTGGAAGAATTGTAATAAAATCCATGGAAATGGCCTCCCATTTCCATTTCGTAATCGGAATAGGATGTAGTAGACCATCTGGATTCTTACTTTCCTTCACATGGTGACAATCCAAACATATAGCCATGAAATATACTACATCCCTCTTCATATTCTTCCAATACTAGAACTTCTTCACCATCGTTAATTTCTTTTGATATCCTGGGTAACCTGAGTATGGCTTGACATGAAATTCCCTCAAGATAATCTTCTTGAGCTCACTGTCATCTGGAACATATATCGTATCCCTAAATCTCACCAAACCATATGCTGTGAGATGATAGTCTGCATCCTGATCACCTGTACCTACAATTTTATCTGCACCTATACTCTACTATGACATGTTCCTGAGCTCCATATACTTGTCATCCTATTTTCCTACCTATAAGATCTGACCCTGTAAATTTATCCCATAGGAACTCATAGCTGCTATATGATTCACATGTACTTTCTTATTGAGAGCATCTGCAACCCTGTTGTCCTTTCCATTAATGTATCTGATCTCGAAATCAAACTCACTAAGGGTGGCCAACCATCTAGCTTTCCTGGCATTCAGATTCGGTTAGTCAAACAAATATCTCAAACCACTGTGATCACTCAACAATACAAACCTCCTACAAAGAAGATAGTGCTTCCACATCTTCAATGCATGAATAATAGTTTCCAACTCCAGATCATGAGTCACATAGTTATGTTCGTGCTCATTCAATTTCTTAGAATCATAGCATACCACCTATCCCTCTTGCATAAGGACTCCACCAAGTCCTCTTTTACAAGCATCTGTACACACCATGAATTCTTTATCTGGATCTGCGATTTTTAAAATTGGAGCATTTTTCAACAATTGTTTCAACTGTTCAAAACTAGTTGCACGTTCTTTTGTCCATTCAAACATTTTACCTTTCCTCTGCAAATATTTAATAGGATATGCAATGAATGAAGTTCTTGATGAACCTCTTGTAGTAAATTTCTAACCCCATAAAGGATCTGACTTCCTCCACATCCTTAGGGGTTTCCCACTCCATGGTAGGTCTTATCTTTTTTGGATCTACTGTTATGCCTTCCTTGGGAAAAAACATGTCCCAAGTAGTGTACCTCTGATTGGAATAAAATGCACTTGCTAAGCTTAGAATATAATTGATTCTCTCTTAACAATCTCAACATTGATGTTAAATTCTTGGCATGCTTTTCCTCATTTTTAGAATATACCAAGATGTCACTATTCATCAAACACATAAATGTAGTTGGGGAATTATTCAAACTGAATGGAACTACAAAAAACTCATAATTATCTTACCTAGTCTTGAAGGCGATATTGTATATGTCATATTCTTTGATGCATACCTTATGATATCATGATATCAATTCAATCTTATAGAACATTATTGCTCCCTTAAACTGATCAAACAAGTCATCAATCTGCGACAATGGATACATTTTCTTGATCATCATTTTGTTCAGTTGCCTCTAATCAATGCACACCCTGAGAGTATCATCCTTCTTCTTTAAAAACAACATTGGTGCACCCCAAGATGATACACTCGACCTAATGTGTCCATTTTCAAGCATTCCCTTCAGTTGCAACTTCAACTCTACTAACGCTGGTGTGCTCATCTTGTAAGGTGCTTTTGATGTTGGTGTTTCCCCTTGTACCAACTCAATAGAAAAGTCCACTTCCCTATGAGGAGGTAACTCTAGAATATCTGTTGGAAACACATCCCGAAACTGGTTCAACATAGGATACCTTTGGAATATTTTTTCATCTTCATTATCCTTACGCTTGTCACTTGAAACATGCATTGCAAACATCACACAACCTTTTTTGCAACTACACTTAGCCTGCATAGCAGTGACCATCCTCACTGATGTAGGCTTCTTCTTTCCCTGTAAAATTATCTTTTCTATAGGATCATCCAGGAACTCAATATCCTTGTCATAGAAATCTAATTTGGTCCTATGAAGATACATCCAATCCATACCCAAAATAATGTTATACAATTCTAATGGTAGTACATTCAAATTTGTTGATGTAGGCATACCATTTAACTCAAATGCACAAGCTCTTACCCAATGGTGAACTCTCTTCTTCATACATATAGCTAACTGCACCAACCAATATTTTGCGTGCACTTATTTTCTCAAGCCACACTTATCCACTAGGTCAAGATTAACATAACTATAATTAGATCCATGATCAATCAAAATATAAATAACTTGATCACAAATATTACCGTCAATCTCAATGATAGATGCTTGGTGATATTCCTGCCTATTTTCCACAGCTACATAAATCTGAGGAATGTTATAGCCAACATCCCCAACTGTATGTCCCTCCTGAGCACTATAGTCTGGGGTCTACCACCCTGATACAATGGAAAATCCCTCTTGCGATGATCCTTTCCACATATCCAACTCTAGAATGGAGATCTACCATCACCTATAGTCTATTTTTCTCCTGACTGCGGTCCATGCCCCTTCTCAACTGTACTAAAATTCTTGTAAGAAACCACATTTTATTTCTCACCTATATCCTAAGGTCTTCCCTACTTTGGTGGCCATGTTCCTTTAGGTTTCTCATTTCCTTTCAAGTGACACTTAGGCTCAACTTTGCACTTTGACTGTTCATAACAATTCTTCAAATTATGAATAGATTCTTCTATCAATATAGGCTCATAAAACTCAATCTAGTATCTTTATGCTATCGGCAGCCCACTCATGAATATTTTAACCTTGGCCTTCTCCTCGTTGAGGTAAGGAACATATCTCAATAACTCCAAGAACTTGATAGTATACTCATCATATGTCATGGAACCCATCTTCAACTCATAAAAATCCTTAGCTCTAGCATCATAATACCTCTATGACATTTACTTCATCTTTAATAGCCTCTCAAACTCATCCCAAATCAATTCATCCCCCTAAATACCTTTAAAATTTTTCACAACCTCCCACCAAATATCTACTTTCCCTTTAATACTGAAAGTGGCTATCTTGGTTTTCATGTTCCTTGTATAGTTATTCAATCTAAATAATTTCTTCATCCCAAGCAACCATGCCTCTGCATATTCTAACTTCTTCATCTCTCCATCAAATGTAGGTGGCTTAACTTTCTTGAACTCCTCAGGAACGTACTAACCCCTCAAATAAGGATGATGACGATGACGAGTATGATGATGTATCGTGGAAGAAAAACTAGAATGATGCCCATACATACCAGTCCTCCTATCAGGTGTGTCCAATGATCTGCCACCTATAACTGTGTCTCCTATATCCAACCTGTGTCTGTACCGATACCTACTACCATAGGCTCTATTATTATTTTCTTACTTCTCTTGACTGATCCTCATGTGTCCCTGTTTCTGCAACTTTGACAAGATCTAAAGAATAGCTGCATTAACCTCTATCTTCTTTTCCTGAGCCCTTGCAAGTATTTCCTGGGCCTCAACCAACCTGTCATTATCTTCCTTGCAAATTTTGATATCTACCCTCAAGCTTATCAATGTATCTTCCACACCATGAGAATAATCATCTCCTTATTGCCCAAATTGTTTGTAGCGAGAGTCACGAGAACTATAGTCTGCCATTTTTTTTGTCATCCTTGATTCTCTTATTCCTTAAAGTATATCATGTCATAAAATAAAATAGATGTCGAAATAAAATCCATACTTTATTGTTGTTCAAGATAGGTTTATCTCATCTGCAAGATTAGTCCACATTAGCATGCACATGTATAATCATAAACATATCTAGATAATCAACATACCAACATATAACATCATGCCTGACCATACCAAAAGTATACCCAAATCCCATGCAAGATGAGAATAATCTTGAAAACATTAGAATTTTCCCAAAGAGTGAGTATTCATGCTCTGATACCACTTATAATGATCCCCTCCTCTCACATCTACCCACTTTCACCAACTTACTTGGGTAAACATGATATAAGGACCTATTGTGACAAGACTCAACCTCCTAGGTGACCTTAAGGAAATGGAGTCGACAACATACCTTACAGACTTCTCCCACATGCCACAAGACCCTATAGGATTAACCCAACCCCTCTAAGTGCCCATCCCTAAGCTCACCTTGACTTTTAACTGGATTTTACCCCTAATTTCACCCTATTAATTTTTTCAACAAGGGTCAAATTCCACAGTGAACAGCTCAAATGATTAAGATAATAATTTAATTAGATTCCTATTTTCAATAGGATCAAAATCAACCTATAGATCGCCGCAATAGGTTAATAAAATGTTAAGTTATGAATTAATTTAATATATTATGAGTTGGCCTAACCGTATATTGACTTGGTCAAAGCCCCAAGTAGTCACTCACAAAGTTATAAATAGAGGCGACCTAAAGATCATTTGTACACTTGCTCAAACGATCTATGATTTGTGACTATTAGTTTATTTTTTCTATGTTTATGTTTTGTGTTAGAAAATTATATATTATGGAGCAATGCAACACATAAAATATGCGGAAAATACAAGCACACAAAACACATAAAACCAGAGAGACACAGATGTACGTGGTTCACCCAGTTTGCGCTATGTCCACCCTGAACAGCCAGTCTTTCCTTTCTATTATCCAGCAAAAATGAAGAGACAAAACCTACAGCATATCCGTTGTAATATCCTCTGTTCTCTCTCACAGTCTCCCTCTCTGTTTCTCACTCCGAGAATACACATACCAATACACAGCCACAATAAAATACCCTCATAAAAGTGAGGGGTTGTCTTCTAGGGCAAAAAACCCTAAACTAAACATAACTTCTACCGTCAGATCATTTGCCTAATGAATGGCCCAGATTGACTAGAAATTACTATACTTTTACAAGGCAATTTTACATCTGTTTTTAGCTTCGAGGGCGCTGCCCCTGAAAACCCCCGCCAAGGGGGGGCTCCGAAAAGCGATGCCGCCCCCCCTGGACCCCCCACGGCAGCGATTAATTACGGGTGGCGTTGCAGCCCCTTTTAAGGTACATGGGTCCAATGCTGTGATACAAAGTAAACAAGATAATCAGGCTCCACACCCAACAATCTCCCACCTGGAGACTGATTGTAGCAACTCCACCGCTACTTCATTTGCTGGACAATGAATCCTCTTTGGACCTGGCTATTCCTCATATTCATCGTCATCCTTGAAGACCAATTGAAACTGAGTACATTCTCAGTTTCTCCCTGGTTACAACTTTTGTTAGCCTATCTGCCGGATTTTGGCTAGTGTGTATCTTTTCCAGCTTCAACTCTCCATCTTCCAATACTGACCGTATGAAATGGTACTTGAGATGTATGTGTTTAGTCCTGGAATGAAATGCTGAGTTCTTTGCAAGATGAATGGCACTTTGGCTATCACTATATAGCGTGCCCATATCATGCTTCTTACCCAATTCATCCATAAACCTTTGTAACCAAATTATTTCTTTACTAGCCTCTATAGCAGCAACATACTCTGCTTCTGTTGTTGAAAGTGCAACAACACTTTGGATTTTTGAAACCCAACTGACAGTTGTTCCACCTAAAGTAAATACATATCCTGTAGTGCTCCTCCTGTTATCTCTGTCACCTGCCATATCTACATCAACATATCCCTGTAGAGCAATGTTTGAACCACCAAAGCATAATGCTTGATTTGTGGTACCTCTCAAATATCTGAGAATCCATTTTACTGCCATCCAATGTTCTTTTCCTAGATTATTCATGTACCTTCTTACAACTCCCACTGCATGTGCAATATCAGGCCTTGTGCAGACCATTGCATACATTAAGCTTCCAACTGCTGATGCATATGGAACTTTAGACATATAATACATGTCTTCTTGGGTCTTTGGGCACATCTCCTTACTAAGTTTGAAATGGCTAGCAAAAGGTGTACTAACTGGTTTTGCATTCTGCATATTAAATCTTTTCAACACCTTCTCTATGTACTCATTCTGAGATAGTGTTAATTTACGATTTTTCCTGTCTCTAGTTATCCTCATACCAAGGATTTGTTTTGCAGCTCCCAAATCCTTCATTGCAAATGAATTTTCCAATTTTCTTTTGAGCACATTTATTTCCTGCATGTTAGACCCTGCAACAAGCATGTCATCTACATACAATAACAATATAATATAGCCGCCATCATTTTTCCTTTTTAGATAAACACAATGATCAGAGTGACATCTAGTATAACCTTGTTCAAACATGAACTTGTCAAATTTTAGATACCACTGCCTTGGAGCCTGTTTTAAGCCATACAAGCTCTTCTTTAACCTGCACACCAATTTTTCTTTCCCTTTTACCTCATATCCTTCTGGTTGCTGCATGTATATCTCTTCCTCCAAATCTCCATAGAGAAATGTTGTCTTTACATCTAACTGTTCAAGATGTAAATCTTCTGCTCCTACAAGATTTAAAATAGTTCTGATTGAATTCATTTTAACAACAGGAGAAAATATTTCATCAAAATCAATACCTTTCTTCTGTGCAAACCCCTTCACCACAAGTCTAGCTTTGTACCTCTGTTTTCCTCCATCTTCTTCCTTCAGCCTGTAAACCCATTTATTCTACAATGTAGTTTTACCTGCAGGAAACTTGACTAAGTCCCAAGTCTGGTTATGCATTAAGGAGTCCATCTCTTCTTCCATGGCTAGCTCCCACTTCTTCCTGCTTTCAACCCGCATTGCTTCTTCATAACATTCAGGTTCACCAGAATCAGTCAACAATAAATAATATAATGAAGGAGAGTATCGTTCAGGGGGTCTACTTATCCTGGTAGATCTTCTAACACCACTTTCAGGTGTTTGAGGTGCCTATTGTTGTTGTGGTGGTTGTTGCTGCTGTGGTTGTTGATTATTATTATTTTCAGGCACCTTTACTTTTTCAGTTATCTCATCAAGAACCGTGTATTCCTTGCTTTCTTTTTCCTATTTCTTTTCCTGCAACTGATTCTTATACAAGACCTTTTCATTGAATATTACATCTCTGCTCTTAATGATTTTTTGATTTTCATAATCATATAAGCGATAACCAAAATCATTAACACCATATCCAATAAAGGTACATTTCTTTGATTTTGCCTCAAGCTTTGTTCTATTTTCTTTATTAATATGGACAAAGGCCTCACAACCAAAAGGCTTTAGAAAAGAGTAGTTTACCTTTTTACCTGTCCATGCTTCCTCTGGAATACCACCATCCAAGGAACTTGAAGGCCCTCTGTTTATTAGATAAACAACAGTATCTACAGCATCTGCCCAAAATTGTAAAGGCAATCCCGCATGCAATCTCATGCACCTTGCACGCTCCATGATTGTTCTGTTCATCCTTTCTGACACACCATTTTCTTGTGGTGTTCTTGGAACCGTCTTCTCTCTACGAATTCCATGCTCTGAACAGTACCTATCAAACTCTTTGCTGCAATACTCACCTCCATTGTCTGATCTGAGACACTTCAACTTCTTTCCTGTTTCAATCTCAACCAAAGCTTTCCATTTCTTGAAAGTATCAAATACATCAGATTTATTCCGAATACAATAAATCCATGTTTTTCTAGTTGCATCATCAATAAAAGTAACATAATAACGAGAGCCACCGAGAGATGATACCTGAGCAGGTCCCCATACATCCGTATGCACAAGCTCCAATTTTTCGCTCTTCTTTTCTTTCCCAACTCTGAGAAATCTGACTCTCTTTTGTTTTCCATAAATGCAATTTTCACAGAAATCAAAATCAACATTCTTCAAACCTGGAAACAAATTTCTTGAGTGAAGAATCTTCATTCCCTTCTCACTCATGTGTCCGAGCCTATGATGCCATAATGCTGCATCTGATCCTTTGGAAGTTAAAGCATTAACATAGTTAGAAATACCATTGCATAAATACAATGTACCAACCTTTTCACCTTTTTCTATTACCAGGGCTCCTTTGGTGACCTTCCAAGTTTTATCCGTGAAAGTTGTCACACAACCTTCACCGCCTAACTGCCCTGTTGAAATCAGATTTTTCTTCAGATCTGGAACATGCCTTACCTCATTTAGTAGCCATTGGTTTCCATTCTATTGTTTTACAAGAACTTTACCCATTCCAACAATTTTACAGGGTTTATCATCACCCAAACGAACTTGTCCAAAATCTCCTTCAACATAGTCATGAAAATATTTCTTATCAGGTGTGGCATGGAATGAAGCCCCTGAATCTACAACCCAAGAATTAGTAACATTTTCGAAAGAAAGAATCAAAGCATCTTGTAACACATCACCTGTCACATTTTCTTCATGATTGTTTTCTTGCTATGTGTCTCCTTCTTTTCCCTTCCGAGATCTACAATCTTTCTTTAGGTGTCCTTTCTTTCCGCAATTTCAGCACACTACTCCTAATCTGGACTTGGATTTGCCTTTCCTTGATTTACTGCGATATCCCGAGCTCTTTCCTCTTTCCATTCTTCTTCCCCTAGACTCTACACTCAAAGCATTACCTGATGTCTCACCAAAGCTTTTCCGTCACATTTCCTCACTAAGGATAGCACCAACAACATCATAAAACTTTAAAGTACTAGATCCAGAGACAGAGTTAATAATGGCCATTACTAAACCATTTCAACTCTCTGGCAATGAGCACAAGAATAACAGAGCTCTAACTTCATCATCAAATTTTACCCCTACAGAACTTAACTGACTGGTAACTGTATTAAATTCATTTAAATGGTCTGCACTAGATCCACATTCCGACATCTTCATATTAAATAGTCGTTTCATAAGAAATACCTTGTTTGAGGCCGATGGTTTTTCATATAGTTTCGCTAACGTCTGCATCAAACCCTCTGTTGTTGTTTCCTTCGAAATATTGAAGGCGACAGACGTCGCAAGGCACAACCGTACTGTTCCGAATGCCTTTCTATCGAGAATGTTCCATTCCGCGTCTGTCATGGCCGCCGGCTTCTTTGTTTTTCCACTCAATGGTAGGTATAGATCTTTCTGATATAGATAATCTTCCATCTGCATCTTCCAAAGTGGAAAGTTTTGGCCGTTAAATTTCTCGACCCTAAACTTACCATCTTCCGCCATTGCTCCCACTCGAACCAGGAACCCTTTTTTCCTGCGAGTTTATCAGCCAAATATACCTTCGGCTCTGATACCAGTTGTTAGAAAATTAAATATTATGGAGCAATGCAACACATAAAATATGTGGAAAATACAAGCACACAAAACACATAAAACCAGAGAGACACAGATATACGTGGTTCACCCAGTTTGGGCTACGTCCACCCTGAACAGCCAGTCCTTCCTTTCTATTATCCAGCAAAAATGAAGAGACAAAACCTACAACAGATCCGTTGTAATATCATCTGTTCTCTCTCACAGTCTCCCTCTCTGTTTCTCGCTCCGAGAATACACATACCAATACATAACCACAATACAATACCCTCATAAAAGCGAGGGGTTTCCTTCTAGGGAAAAAAACCCTAAATTAAACATAACTTCTACCATCATATCATTTGCCTAATTAACGGCACAGATTGACTAGAAATTACTATACTTTTACAAGGCAATTTTACATCTGTTTTTAGCTTCGAGGGAGCTGCCCCCGAAAACCCCCGCTAGGGGGGGGCTCCGAAAAGCGCTGCCACCCCCCTGGACCCCCCACAGCAGCGATTAATTACGGGCGGCGTTGCCGCCCCTTTTAAGGTACATGGGTCCAATGCTGTGATACAAATTAAACAAGATAATCAGGCTCCACACCCAACATTTTGGCTTGCACAGATACTTCAAAAGGAGATCGTGTATTGGCACACAATGGATCAGGATCAAGGCCTAAGACACATTTCAGATCTGGATCTATTGGGACAAATACATAGGAAAGAAAGGCCTAGGTAGCATCCTAGGTTAGAAGAGTCATGGGCATGGTGTGTTTTGCCCACGTCCAAGGTTCCAAAACCACTTGCAGGATGACTTCCATTAGGGGAATTTTGAGGTCCAAAATGGGCCTCCTAAGAAAAATGTACAACAAAAATAAAATATATAAAAACCAATAGGATTCAAGATGATGATGTCAACCATGGGGGATGATTCACCATTTTTTAAGTAAAAGGGTAAAAATATTAAAAATTAATAAAATAATAAAACTACTTTTTGAACTTGTATTTTCAACTTATCTTCCACCAAATTTCGTGGGAGCACTATTGGATGTGAAATTTAATTATCCAAAGAGGTACCCATGTTGTATACTTTCGATGAACTTACTAATTTAAAAATGAGAAATACATAAAAACGTGATTGTAATCACGTTTTTTTATGTATTTCTTTATCTGTGTAGTAGGACCCATCAAAAATATGCAACATGGGTACTCCTTGGATGGGGAATTAAATTTCGTATCCAACGAGTACTCCCACTCGAAATTTGAGTGAAAACTTTGGGAGATAAGTTGAAAATATGAGTTGAAAAAGTAGTTTTTCCATTTTTCCCTCTAAAATTTGATGATGTCATCAAATCTTATTTGATTTTTTCCACTATTATTTTATAATTTCCTTAGGAGGCCCATTTTAGACCTCAAAATTCCCCTAATGAGGGTGTGGCCAAGGTTCTAAGTTATTCAGACCGTAGTCGCGGGCACAGAATGATGTGGTAGTGACTCAGAATCATTCAGCCGTGTTGTAAGCATGTTAAGGCCACATCTCAGAGAATTATTGGGAAAATTGGATTTGTATCAGCTTCAGTTGATTTCATAGCGCTTCCAGACTCTTGTCATTTAGTCACAGTTGCATCAAAGCATCAATGACAAACTCCTAGATTCATATCTTGTACTTCAGAGTTGAGATCACTTGGTGATATTTTAGATCCGAGTTTTGATATTATAGATCTATAGATCTATCGATCATCTATGTTTGTTTCCACTGCAAATGTATCTTCAATCCTCATTTAGTATTAATTGTGTTCATCAGTTTGCTACAGCTAGTGTCAGTGCATTTCAGTTCTCGGATTCAGTTTCCTTCATGTAGAAGTATGGGTATGGTTTTAGTGCTTGTATGTTATTTGTTTTCTAAATCATAAATATATGTACTCATGGATCAGTATACTCTTGTTGCTAAATCATTCAATGAAGGTCTAAGAAGAATAATTTCCAAGGGTTTTCCCCCATAGTGGGGTTTTCAATGGTCTCGACCCAATCTTGGTGTCTTTATGTGTTCATGCTTCTCTTCCTTTGATCTTTTAATTTATGTTGTTTAGATGATGATGATGGTGGTGGTGTTGTTATTTTTGCATAGTTTCATTTTCTGATGGTTAATTATATATATTTTTACATTGTCAAAATTATTTGGGGTGAATGCAACATGTTAATGGTGAAATGTAACTATCAAAACAAATAACAATGTTTCTTTATGAAAAAATAACATGGTATCAAAGTTTATTGAAGAAAATCCATGAGGATCACCCCAAGGAGACACTTTTATGGAAGTAAGCAGAGGATGGTAGAGACCTAAAATAATTCTAGGGTATGAATAAAACTATAGGAAGTTAGTGGATAAGGGTTTGAGAGAAACCCTGGTTTATGGTAAAGTCTTGAGATTTTGTTTATGAAACCCTTGCATGTCCTTTGTAAAGATGATCAAGCACTTGGGATCGATTTGAAAGCTGACCTGGTTATTGATAAAGTTTTTGATTGAAGGCAACACCACTTTATGATCTGTGGCTGATTCTTACAGGCTAAGTCGCAAGGGAGAGGATAATCTCTCATTGAAGATAAGTACTCCTTGACTTATAACCATTACTCTTGTTTATGATTATGGATCTGATTTATATGATTATTGTTTCTAGTCATTACTTATTTCATGTATATTTGAGCACTTGGATATATCTAACCTCTGTGTTTAGATGTGATGAATGGATCCCTCTTCAGTATGTTTGGAAATGCAGGAAATATAGCTAGATCGGGAATTGAAGGAAATTTGGCTAGATCTGGAAATGTGGCTAGATATAGAAAGGGAAAGATGGTTACATCTATAAAAAGGTAAAGAGACACTTGCGCACTACAAGTTTCCTATGTGAAGGTGCATAGGTAATACGGTAAGGCATGTATGGTATATTTTTTTAATGTTATTATTTAGCTACAACATTGGATGGCTAGGTAATCCCTTCGGTATATTTATAATATCTACTTATTGGACAGCTCATGCATGCACATATAAGAATGATTGGGATTTATGTTGATGAAATAGTGCACCTGGTATTAAATGGTTTGATCCTGAATATCTGCTTGATTTTGCGAGAGTACTTGATGTGATTTCTAATCATGGATATAGTAGCATAACTTAATGTGTAGATACCATCTATTGTTTTTATATCCTGATTATGATTTTAGTGGAAGGTACTCAATTCTTAATATGCATAAGATCTATTGGATCTCTTATGGAAGTTTACCTCATTGATATGGTATTGATAATACGTGTGATCAGCATGATGAATCTTATAGAGAAGGGTGATTTCACCTTGTTGGTTTATCGATTAACCTAACATGATCCTATTTATTATGATGGTATTGGAAACCATGATAATAAAGGCATATTTATGAGATTAATGTTACAGTCTGATGACTATATGTGATTATAGCATGCGGTGAAATTAAAGGCTTTAACTTGATGTATTGTTATTGGATCTTAAGGTTGTGATGTCACATCATCCTGTCACCCTGATCTTTCTAGCCCAGGCCTAGATGAAATATGGATGACATGAAATTGATGATCATGATAGATATGTTTTTATGATAGATCTGCCATTACCTGATCCCTATAAAGACAGGTTGATGATATGAAATATGTGGATTCTCATTCAGAGGGAAAACTTCTCTCCTAAAATAATATTACTCTTGATTGTTATTGAAATATGATTTATGAGTATTTGACATTGTTGATCTACAGCAGAGGTCTCAGCCTCATTCGCACAAAGGAAGGCTCCTAGATGTGACTATGCCTGAGAGACACAGAATTGAATCTATGTATAATTAATTCGGTCTATACTCTGAATCCATGGATCTCT
Source organism: Pinus albicaulis (assembly GCA_034641835.2). Classification (NCBI taxonomy): domain Eukaryota; kingdom Viridiplantae; phylum Streptophyta; class Pinopsida; order Pinales; family Pinaceae; genus Pinus; species Pinus albicaulis. The sequence goes on from CM076570.1 coordinate 216,693,236, forward strand.
GATTTTTCTTGTCATTTTGAACTGATTTCTAGTATTGTTGGAATTGAGCATGAAATCAGATGGTCACTTGGAAAATATCAGTTTTGTAGATGTATTGCAGATGCCAGTAAGATATGTTAGTCAGGAAATTTTGTATGTTTTAATCGAACTTGTGTGTGCAGATGACCGGGACATTCATATGGATATTCCATTGTGTTTAAGGCTGATTAATATTGATAAAATGTGTTTGGTACTTTTGACATGATGCTTAATGATTGAGACATGTCTGGATTTATAGATCTTACCATGATTGCACATTTGGATTTGACATGATTTGATCTAGTGATGATTGATTTTCCCAGATGACTATGTTATGTAGACATATTGACCTTCAGTGTTGTATGTGAGTATATAGACATATGTTTATGTATTTGCCTACTTATTCCTAGTAGAATGGTTGTTGTGACGTAGTATGAACATGCATGATTTAACCGTGATATGTATGCACTTACATATAATGACAGAAATGGCCTATAATGACATGTTAAATGATAGACTTGAGAACTTGACATGAATTCAAGACTTGATATGTGCATTACCTATCTCTGGTTCGAAAATTTGATACTATGAAATCAATGTCTTTGATAATAGTTGTAGCTGACTTCTAATGAGCTTATTTTGTTGACTCGACATTGATTTGAGTAAGGTTGGATATGTCGGCCTGATGAGGCCTTAGGCTCATAGAGAGTTTTGCGTGATGCAAACTCCTTGATTTAGAGTTTTTTATATGTGACTAAGTCAGGATAATGAGTTCCAAGGTATGACCTTGATTTTTTATTATGGTTTTGACTACACATATCTATCAATGACAGGTGATGAGCCTCAAAAAATATAAGAAATGGGGAGATGAATTTTGAATATCATAATGAGGTATCATGGCATGATAAATTGATCTCTATAATTTGGGAAAGAAATTCCATATAGCAAGACTTTTGAAATGCCTTAGTGTAATGTAAATCCTTGGATACTTTGATTTAAAGTTCAAATGTTGATTGAAGGTGATATGGCATCTGATAGTTGATTGAAGCATTGTTGTTCCGTGTTGAAAATTCATCCTATATGATGTGTATATAACATGATTGAATTCATGATTGATCTGCTTCACTGAGAATTGCCACTAAACATTTTTTATTTGGTTGAGATATTTCTCCCATGATATGTAGTTGCATGAATGTACTAATGATGTTTTGGATTGATGAGCACATTTTTATGTTTCCTTAGTATGAGATCTTCCATGATATCTTGGACGAGAGGTCCATAGCATGACCGAGGTCAGGTACAATGCTACTAGCAAGGATAATTGTGAGGCATGATGTAGAAGCTCCTTTAGAGATTTGATCGAGCATGATCTGGATAGGACATGGATACACGATGATAACAGAGAATCCCAAATATGTATAGTTGGGACTATGTGTTCTCCATTCATTTGAGACAGCACAGCTGTCTGAGACAAACTAAGACTTGTGTTTGACACCTCCACGAAAGGGAGTATGGTTACAGTATCCATGTGACCTCCGTGAGAGGGAGGATGATTATAGTGTCCATGCGTGTTTTACTCCTCCATGAGAGGGAGGATGATAATGGTATCTTGTTGTGATTTACATGATTATGCATGTTCTAACATAACACTTGATTTGATTTCTTGTAGGTACATGAATCAATAGATACCATATGAGAGAAGCATTGATCAAGGACCCTAAGTCAACTCTTACTCTCTGTTTTAGCTCCTAAAAAGAGGAATTGAGATAGAGGGCTCATGGGGTTGAGGGAACTCTAGAAAATAGGGCATATTCTGTATCTGTTACCCAAGGTTGAGAATGTTTCTCCCCTATCCGCATAGGTTCATAGAATGATGCTCCCCTATTTGGTCTTTTTAGAGTATACCCCAGTTGGCATCATACCCACAAGCTGGGCTAACTTTCTGGGAATACCACTCCTCATTTGGCAAATGATTTGAGAGTGTACTTGATGTGTACAACCCAATATGATTATGATGCAGGTGTTCTACCACATGAATATTCAAGTTCATCATTGGGAATATCAGTAGGCAATAGGGTGAGTTGTGATAACTCTATGCTGTTTCGAGTTGAGAGTGCACTCCCTGATGTAATTCTAGGGTTGATATAGACTCCCCTACATGATTGGATATCCTATTGTTAGATATGGGGTTATAGAGATATAGCTCCCCCATGAGGTTCCAGGTTGATATATGCTCCCCGATGTGGTTACAGTTTGAGATGTATTGCCTGTTGATATGCTCTTCGATGATGATATTATGGGTAGTAGCCCGATGGAAGAGATTGCATGATGACAACCTAGTGAATGAAGGGTGGTAGCCCAAGCTCCCCTCAAATGACAAACTCTTCTTATTCTAGATCTGATAATGTTTAGAAAACAAGAAGAAACAATCAAGAGATAAACAGAAATAAGCATGAAGAGTACATTGATGATTTGCAATGAGAAAGGTTCACAGCATGTCGACTACATGACAGAGATTTTTAGTGGTGACACGTGATGATGCATGAATATCATAATGGCATATTGATTGATGAACAGATATCAGTAGATTGTGTTGAGTTGTGATGGCTCCAAGTAGAGATTGCAAAGTAGAATTCTTCCTAGTTGAGAGGGAGTGTTAATTTTTGCAACTAGGGTGAAATTCCATAGTGGACAGCTCAGACGATTAAGATAATAATTTAATTAGATTCCTCTTTTCAAGAGGAAAAAAATCGACCTACATATCTCCCCAATCAGTTAAGCAGAAGTTAAGTTATGAATTAATTTAATATTTTATGAGTTGGCCTAACCGCATGTTGATCTAGTTAAAGCCCCAAGCGGTCAATCAGTAAGTTATAAATAGAGGCAACCTCAAGCTCATTTTTACACTTGCTCAAGTGATCTATTATTTGTTCCCATCAATTTTTTTTGTCTATGTTTACATTTTTTCTCACACAGGTACTTCGGAAGGAGCTCCCGTAGTGGCACACATTGGATCAAGATCAGGGTCTGAGACACATTTCAAATCCGGATCTATTGGACCAAATCCATGGGCAGGAAAGGCCTAGGTCAGTAGAGCCACAAGCAGGGTGTGTTGTGCCCATGGACAAGGTTTCAAATCCCCTGGCAAGACGGCTTCAGGGTGCAGCCAAGTTTCTAAGGTATTCAAACCCTCGGCCGTGGACATAGAACGTTGTGGTAGCGGCTCAGAGTCCTTCAACCGTGGGCTAAGAATGTTAATGTCATGGCTCAAAGAGTTACTAGGCATATAAAATTTGGATCACCTACATTTGATTGTGCAGTGATTCCAAACTTCAATCGTTTAGTCAGAGTTGCATCAAAGCATTATTGACAGACTCCTGGATTCAGATCTAGGACTTTAGGGTTGAGATCACTTCGTGATATTTTAGATACAAGTTTTAGTATTATCTGTATATCTTTACATTAGATTTTTTCATTTCCATTGCAAATTTATCTTCGGTCTTCATTCAGTATCAGTCGTTTTCATCAGTTTGCTACAGCCAATGTTAGTTCATTTTAGTTCTCGGATTCAGTTTCCTTCATGCAGAAGTATGGGTATGGTTTTAGTGCTTGTATTCTATTTTTTTCTACATCGTAAATATATGTATGCATGCAGCATTATACTCTTGTTGCTAAATCATTCAATGAAGATCTAAGAAGAAAAAATTCCAAGGGTTTTCCCCATAGTGGGTTTTTCCCTGGTCTCGGACCAATCCTTGTGTCTCTATGTGTTCATGCTTCTCTTCCTTTGATATTTTACCTCCTAATGTTTAGATGATGATGATGATGATGGTGTTGTTCTTTCTACATAGTTTAATTTTTTGATGGTTAATGATATACATCTGTAAAATGGAAAAATTATCTGGGTTGAATGCAACATGTTAATGGTGAAATGTAACTATCAAATTAAAGAACAATTTTTCTTTATGAAAAAATAACACACCCTTGCCAAGGCATCAGTGTGACTGGAACCTCCCAATCGCTCCCACAAGCCTTCATAAGTGCGACCAGGGGATTTTTCACCCATTTCTATGTCTATGACTGCGGATTTTAAGGCTAAATTCCAGGGCTGGGGCTAGACCTCTGCCCAGAAATCCCTGTAAATTTCAAAATTTATAAATTACACAAGGAAAATGCTTGTAAACCAAAAATTGACACTAGGACTAGGCCTAACCAACCCCAACTAGGACTAACATTTTTTCAAACACTTAGCAACAATGCAATCTACAGGTCATGAATACAAGACTGAGCATAAGGGACTAGAAATTCATATGAAACTTATCAAGAAGGATCACCACCCTCTCCCATTAGATGTCTTAACATTAATTAGGTCTTGAATCCATTATTCTTTCAATTACAAGTAAAAACATGAGATGTACCATGACTAGAACCAGTCACATAACCATGCTTATAACCACATATAACCAAAAAAATAACCATAAGATAGCAGCCATCAAATCCACATAAATTCAAGTACAAAAGAACTAGAACTTAGCTTTCATTATACATAAGCAAGATCTAACCAGGTTTGGGACTTCCATGTACCACCTGACCATAGACATGGCTGAACCAAATCTTTCTTTCAACAAGTCACGTCCATAGAATTTTCCAAGATTGAATGTGGGGTATTATGGATAAACCAATCCAAAAACAACTAAGGGAATCCATAGATTAAACCACCTCCACCCTCACCATATTGTGATCTCACCTAAACCAGCACCGAGATCACAAAACTGAACCGAGCTTGGAATGCCTCCAGATCTCATCACTGTCCTTGAGGAATTTTGTGTCTCCTTGTCTCTAGGATTTACTGCAATCCACACCGGATCACTAATGCCTTACCGAGACACCACCCTCAGCTTTTACAGTGTATCCCACCAAAACTGGTCAAGAGATTCTTAGGCCTTTGAGAATGAACCTGAGACCACCTCCACCCCCAATTCCAAAACCATTAGGAAATTCCAAATCTCACAACCAAGAATAATCCCATCACACCATGGCTATCTGTAAAAAGGAAAGGCAAGTCTAAAAACCACTATCAAAACCTGACAAAACCATGCCACTCACAACAAAAGAACTAAAATACCAACATGCACATACCATGCATGTCGAAACTAGTGAGGAAACCATACATGCAATTTGTTACCTGTAAGTATTCCTGTTTAAGCTACTTGATACTGCTCTTCCTTGCTTTACCTTTGCTTTCCTTTCCTTTCCTTGTCGTTCCTTTGCTTGATTTTCCTTCCTCTGCTTGCTTGATCTCTTTCTCCCCTTGCTGATATTCTCCTCTCTGAGTGTAATTCTGAAAGTGAACTGACAAAAGGCTACCAACTAATGCTTTTAGATCTTTTTATGTGCCTCTAATTTCTTCATTTTCCATTATTTTTCCTTCAATTTCATCTTCTCCTAATTTCCTTTATTTTCATAAATAAATGTTCCAAAATAAAAAATTTCCTTTTTAATGCCTTATCCATTGCTTTTGTCAATTTCCCCTTAGCCATAAACACATCAAGTGATGCCCATGAGGATATATTTGCCCAAAATTTAGCTTGGAATAAGTTTCCCTTAACCGTGGTCTTATTTTTTCCTTTATTGACTTTTATTACATGAACTTTTAACCCTGGCCTATTACACCTGAAGTGGTGGTTTAGCTCTTGGGGGTCCTGTAACACCTGAGGGAAGTCAATAAATTTTGGGTTTGTCAATTCCACTTCTTTAACTACACCTTGGAGGTTGATTCATGTCATAGTGGCCCTCAAATCATGTTTACCCTGGCATCCCGGTGAAAGTGGGTAAATGTGCGAGGGGTGGTTACATCCAAATACTTATATTTCATAATTTCAAATTTTGGTAGTGATGGTTACAGATATATCCAACAGTAGGTTGGTAATGTTGTTCCTAGAAGGATTTTTGAGCCACTATGTGATTGAATCAAGGTTTTCAATACAAACACATTGCGGGATGTTATATCATAAACCAAAGACATGAAAGATGTGGCTCTTAAAAGGGCCCTAGTTAAATTTACCCCCCCTCAAAAAATGAGAAGAAATCATGGCAAGGTAAGAGCAAAGTAGAATAGACCAGAGACGAATTAATGAGGAAAAAAAAAATTTTATAGCTACAAGGAAATGTGGGTACTATGACATATATGTATGGGAAAAGGTAAGGCCCACTATATAAAGGTCTTATCTAACAATGAAGAAGAAGAGGAACCAAGAGAAATTCCATAAGATGGACATAGAAGTAGAAATGAAGAACCAACATGGTTGGATATAAAGGGAGTTACAATAGTGACACTTTCTTTTGTACCCATGTATAACACTTTTAGATTTAGAGGGGTTGTGTAGGGTTAGTGAGTAATTATTATTATTGATGGTGGCTCCATTGACAATTTCATAGATGTATCCTTGGTAACCAAAAGGCACCTGACTACAAAATAGTTCGAGGAATTTGATGTTGAAGTAGCAAGTGCTTATCAATTGGAATGTACAAGGAAGGCCCCATCGATGGAGCTCAAGATGGGAAATTATTCCCTTACTAAAAACTTCTATGTGGTGGAGTTATCCGACACCAATATCTTTTTGGGAGTCTAGTGGCTTGCTTATATAGGAAGGCACTATAAATACTATTTAACTATGGAAATGGAGTTCATCACCATTGTGAACAAAAAGGTATATTTAGGGGAATTACCAATGCTTCCCCAAGGGTTGTCACGGCCAAAAATATGGATGCCATATTTCGACATGGAGACATAGCTTTGGTTGTAGAATTCTTGGTGAAAACATAGAAACCTCCATATGGAAACAAGAATTACCCAGAGAACATCCAATCATTATTGAGCAAGCATCATAAGGTATTTAGAGAGATCCCACTGGGAAGGACTCTTGATAGGGAATTTTATAAAACTAGAGGAAGGAGAAAATCCAGTTATAATACATCCTTATAGGTGCCCCAAGAAATGTAAGGAAGAGATTGAGAAGACTATCATGGAGCTATTGGATATGGGGCATATAAGGCCTAGCTCAAGCACATTCACTTCTTCAATCATGCTAGTCAAAAATAAGGATGTGGTAATGAGGTTGTGCATCGATTATAATGCCTTAAACAATAAGACAATTTAAAACAAGTATCATATACCCATGATTGACGAACTATCAAAGAAACTACATGGATAATTTTATTGTTCAAAAATTGATCTAAGGTCAGTTTATCACTAGATCAGGGTACGTGAGCATGATGTACATAAAACCACTTTCAGATGCCATTGTGGACATTACAAATTTTTTGTCATGCCATTTGGCTTGACTAATGCACCTGCAACTTTCTAGTCATGCATGAACCATATTTTCAGGAAGCAATTTTGGAATTTTTTTCCAGTATTTGTTGATGATATCATAATATATAATATAAATTGGGAGGAACATCTAAGACACTTCGAGGAAGTGTTGTGTATATTGGAGGAGTATTCCATTTTTGCAAAGGAGTCCAAATGTAAATTTGGAAGGACAAATATTATATATCTAAGGAATATTTTCAGTGCTCAAGGGGTATAGGTGCATGAAGAAGAGATCTAGGCTACAGTTTATTAGCCCAGACCTACATGGATTTATAAGCATATGTAACTATTATAGGTGTTTTATCCAATGACATTCACAAATGGTGGCATATTCAATAGATTTAACCAAAAAGGGGGCTTTCATATGGTCTAAAGAGGCACAAAAAAATTTTGAGCGATGTAAGGAGGTGATGAACACTTTTCATCACTTTTAGCTCTATGTGTTCATGCTTCTCGTTCTTTGATATTTTACCTCCTGTTGTTTAGATGATGATGATGATGATGGTGTTTTTCTTTCTACATAGTTTCATTTTTTGATGGTTAATAATATAGGTCTGTAAAATGGAAAAATTATTTGGGGTGAATGCAACATGTTAATGGCGAAATGTAACTATCAAACTAAAGAACAATGTTTCTTTATGAAAATTTAACACACCCTTGCAAGGCATCAGTGTGAATGGAACCTCCCAATCGCTCCCACAAGCCTTCATAAGTGTGACCAGGGAATTTTTCACCCATTGCTATGCCTATGACTGTGGATTTTAAGGCTAAATTCCAAGGCTGGGGCTAGACCTCTGCCCAGAAAACCCTGTAAATTTCAAAATTTATAAATTACACAAGGAAAATGCTTGTAAACCAAAAAGTGACACCAAGACTAGGCCTAACCAACCCCAACTAGGAATGACATTTTTTCAAACACTTAGCAACAATGCAATCTACAAGTCATGAATACAAGACTGAGCATAAAGGACTAGAAATTCATATGAAACTTATCAATATGGATCACGACCCTCCCCCATTAGATGTCTTAACATTAATTAGGTCTTGCATCCGTTATTCTTTCAATTACAAGTAAAAAAATGAGATGAACCATGACTAGAACTAGTCACATAACCATGCTTGTAACCACATATAACCAAAGAAATAACCATAAGATAGCAGCCATCAAATCCACATAAATTCAATTACAAAAGAAATAGAACTTAGCTTTCATTATACATAGGCAAGGTCCAACTAGGTTTGGGACTTCCATGTACCACCCAACCATAGACATGGATGAACCAAATATTTCTTTCAGCAAGTCATGTCCATGCCATTTTCCAACCTTGAATGTGGGTTATTATGGATAAACCAATCCAAAAACAACTAAGTGAATCCATAGATTAAACCACCTCCACCCTCATCATATTGTGATCTCACCTAAACCGGCACCGAGATCACAAAACTAAACCGAGCTTGGAATGCCTCCAGATCACATCATTGTCCTTGAGGAATTTTGTGTCTCCTTGTCTCTAGACTTTACTACAATCCACACCGAATCACTAATCCCTTACCGAGATACCACCCTCGGCTTTTACTGTGTATCCTGCCAAAACTAGTTAAGGGATTCTTAGGCCTTTGGGAATGAACCTGAGACCACCTCCACCCCATATTCCAAAACCATCAGGAAATTATAAAGCTCACAACCAAGAATAATCCCATCACACCATGGCTATCTGTAAAAAGGAAAGGCAAGTCTAAAAACCATTGTCAAAACCTGACAAAACCATGCCACCGACAACAAAAGAACTAAATACCAACATGCACATACCATGCATCTCGAAACTAACGAGGAAACCATACATGCAATCTGTTACCTACAATTATTCCTATTGAAGCTGCTTGATACTGGTCTTCCTTGCTTGACCTTTCCTTTCCTTTCCTTTCCTTGTCATTCCTTTGCTTGATTTTCCTTCCTCTGCTTGCTTGATCTCTTTCTCCCCTTGCTGATATTCTCCTCTTTGAGTGTAATTCTGAAAGTGAACTGACAAAAGGCTACCAACTAATGCTTTGAGGTCTTTTTATGTGCCTCTAATTTCTTCATTTTCCATTATTTTTCCTTCAATTTCATTTTCTTCTAATCTCCTTTATTTTCATAAATAAATTCCAAAATAAAAAATTTCCTTTTTAATGCCTTATCCATTGCTTTTGTTAATTTCCCCTTAGCCATAAACACATCAAGTGATGCCCATGAGGATATATTTGCCAAAAATTTAGCTTGGAATAAGTGTCCCTTAACCGTGGTCTTATTTTTTCCTTTATTGGCTTTTATTACATGAACTTTTAACCCTAGCCTATTACACCTGAAGTGGTGGTTTAGCTCTTGGGGGTCCTATAGCGCTTGAGGGAAGTAAATAAATTTTGGGTTTGTCGATTCCACTTCCTTAACTACACCATGGAGGTTGATTCATGTCATAGTGGCCCTCAAATAATGTTTACCCTGGCATCTTGGTGAAAGTGGGTAAATGTGGGAGGGGTGGTTACATCCAAATATTTATATTTCATAATTTCAAATTTTGGTAGTGATGGTTAAAGATATATCCAAAAGTAGGTTGGTAATGTTTTTCCTAGAAGGATTGTTTGAGCCACTATATGATTGAGTCAAGGATTTCAATACAAACATATTGCGGGATGTTATATCATGAACCGAAGACATGAAAGATGTGGCTCCTAAAAGGGCCCTAGTTAAATTTACCCCCCCTCAAAAAGATGAGAAGAAATCATGGCAAGGTAAGAGCAAAGTAGAATATACCAGAGACGAATTAATGAGGAAAAAAAATTGTTATAGCTACAAGGAACTATGGGTACTATGACATATATTTATGGGAAAAGGTAAGGCCCACTATATAGAGGTCTTATCTAACAATGAAGAAGAAGAGGAACCAAGAGAAATTCCATAAGATGGACATAGAAGTAGAAATGAAGAACAAACATGGTTGGATACAAAGGGAGTTACAATAGAGACACTTTATTGTGTATCCATGTATAACACTTTTAGAGTTAGAGGGGTTGTGTAGGGTTAGCGAGTAATTATTACTATCGATGGTGGCTCCATCGACAATTTCATAGATGTATCCTTGGTAACCAAAAGGCACCTAACTACAAAATAGTTCGAGGAATTTGAAGTTGAAGTAGCAAGTGCTTATCACCTGGAATGTACAAGGAAGGCCCCATCGATGGAGCTCAAGATGGGAAATTATTCCCTTACTAAAAACTTCTATGTGGTGGAGTTATCCGACACCAATATCTTGTTGGGAGTCTAGTGGCTTATTTATATAGGAAGGCACTAGAAATACTATTTAACTATCGAAATGGAGTTCATCACCATTGTGAACAGAAAGGTATATTTAGGGGAATTACCAATGCTTCCCCAAGGATTGTCACGGCCAAAAATATGGAGGCCATATTTTGACATGGATACATAGCTTTGGTTGTAGAATGCTTGGTGAAAACATAGAAACCTCCATATGGAAACAAGAATTACCCAGGGAACATCCAATCATTATTAAGCAAGCATCATAAGGTATTTAGAGAGATCCCACTGGGAAGGACTCTTGATAGGGGGTTTTATAAAACTAGAGGAAGGAGAAAATCCAATTATAATAACTCCTTATAGGTGCCCCAAGAAATTTAAGGAAGAGATTGAGAAGACTATCATGGATCTATTGGATATGGGGCATATAAGGCCTAGCTCAAGCACATTCACTTCTTCAGTCATGCTAGTCAAAAATAAGGATGTGGTAATGAGGTTGTGCATCAATTATAATGCCTTAAACAATAAGACAATTTAAAACAAGTATCATATACCCATGATTGACGAACTATCAAAGAAACTACATGGGAAAGTTTATTGTTCAAAAATTGATCTAAGGTCAGTTTATCACTAGATCAGGGTATGTGAGCATGATGTACATAAAACCACTTTCAGATGCCATTGTGGACATTACAAAAAAAATTTCATGCCATTTGGCTTGATCAATGCACCTGCAACTTTCTAGTCATGCATGAACCATATTTTCAGGAAGCAATTTTGGAAGTTTTTTCCAGTATTTGTCGATGATATCATCATATATAATAGAACTTGGGAGGAACATCTAAGACACTTCGAGGAACTGTTGTGTATATTGGAGGAATAATCCATTTTTTCAAAGGAGTCCAAATGTAAATTTGGAAGGACAAATATTATATATCTAGGGCATATTTTCAGTGCTCAAGGGGTATAGGTGCATGAAGAAGAGATCTAGGCTATATTTTATTAGCCCACGCCTACATGGATTTATAAGCATATGCAACTATTATAGGTGTTTTATCAAATGACATTCACAAATGGTGGAATATTTAATAGATTTAACCAAAAAGGGGGCTTTCATATGGTCTAAAGAGGCACAACAAACTTTTGAGCGGTGTAAGGAGGTGATGAACACTTTTCTAGTCTTAGCACTTCTTAACTTTTCACACCCTATTGGGTGGTGTGAAGCATCAAGGGAATACATGGGATTCATGTTGATGTAGGATAACCACCCAATAGCCTTTGAGAGCTCAAAATTCAGGGAGATAGAAAAATAGTGTTCCATATATGATAAAGAAATGTTCATTATCATGCATGTACTCGTGAAATTTAGGCAATACTTAATGGGAGGAAGGTTCATGGTCAAAACTGACCACAAAAATATGAGGGAAGAAAAGTGTGGTATCAAATGCACTCTCAAGGATATTATCAGCATGTTCTCTCATGGAGATCACTACCAATTAGAAGGCACTTTTTCCAGTGGAGTACTCCAAAATAACTTTGCATGTGAATTGATGGATAGATTGGTCCAAGATAATAGGTACAAGGTAGTAGATTACATCTTTTTTTACAAAGGTCAGATTTATCTAGTCCCTAAATTGACTCTCAAAACAAACAACTTGAAGGATTTCCACAATTCACCTCTATTCAATCATCAGGGATACTTCAAAACATATCGAAAGGTAAGGGAGAGGTTCTCTTGGAAGGGCCACAAAGAAGATGTATGGAGACATGTGACAGAGTGTAGTACCTGCCAGTAGAATAAGGTGGAAAATACTCATCCCATGGGATTGTTGCAGCATTACCCACCCCAAAAAAAATATGGGAAAGTATTTCCATGCATTTCATTATGAGGTTTTCGAAGGTACAAGGAAGAGATTGCATTTCGGTGGTAGTTAGTATACTAACCAAGTTTTCACACTTTATGGTAATCCCATCAGACTACAAGGCAGGGAAAGTAGCAAAATTATTTTCAGGGAGGCCTTTAGACTGCATGGAGTACCCAAATATATAGTCAGCGACAAGGATAGTTGATTTATTTGTGCCTTCTGGTGAGAATTGTTTAGATTGGGAGGTAAAAAATTAATCTTGAGTGCTAGTTATCACCCACAGAAAGATGACTAGACATAAATCACAAACAAATGGGTGGAAGGTTATTTGTGGAATTATGTGATAGGGAAACAGAAGACCTAGATCTGGTGACTACATTTGGGGGAATACTGCTACAATACTACTTATCTTATGTCCATTGGCGTGACACTATTTTGAACACTATATGAGTATGACACTCCTTCATTTGTTGAGATGGATTTTTGGGATAGCTAGGCTCCAAAAGAAAAGCATTTATTGCAGGAAAACCATGACATCTTCATATTCCATAAGGAGAACTTACAGGTTGCATGGAATCAACAGAATATGTATGTAGATCGCAATAGGATCGAGTGTCGATTCTAGGAGGGATATTTGGTTTTCTTGTGGTTATAGCCATGTAGACAATCCTCCCTAAAGAGGAATGGAGCAGAAAAATTGAAGCCTCGATTTTATGGACCCTACAAAGTCATACAGAGGATTGGGAAAGTAGCTTATGAGCTAGAGCTACTCGAGGAGAGAAATATTCACAATGTATTCCATGTGTCATGTCTTAAGAGGTGCTAAGGAAGTAGATCATAGATTTAATTGAATTACTTTCATTGGACGAGAAAGGGCAATTGATCCTAATCCCAAAGGAAATTTTTGATATTAGGGAGAGAAGATTGAGTAGAACCATCAGAGAGTACTTAGTTTAATAGAAATACCTGCCAATAGAAGATGCCACATGGGAAGGAAAACAAGTATTGCAACATCCTGATTTATAGTTTCTTGAGGACAAGCAATTTCGAGAATGGAGGACTGTAATTTTCCTCAGTATTTCCAAAAATAAATTGATATAAATTTTCCTCAGTATTATTAATAAAATTGATTAGGTTTTGTTGTCGCATATTATATATATATATATATATATATATATATATATATATATATATATATATATATAATGTTTAAATATAAGGTGTAGTTCAATTAACAATGGCCTTGGTATGAAATATTATATAATCAATGAGATTAAAAGTTTATATATATATAATTAAAATTAAATGAGATGAGAAGATTAAAATAAAATAAAATAAATTCTATGTAAGTTGAGATTGGCCCTTATATAATCAAAATTGTAATCAACCCTAATATTATACTAAATTTGGATTTGGATATTGTTATATCTTTTTGGAAAAAAAATTATTTAACTTTTAAAAAAATTATATATATATATATATATATATATATATATATATATATATATATATATATATATATATTAAATATATATATATATATATATATGTAAAATTAAAATAAATTAAAATGTTTATACAATTAAAATAAAATGAGATGAGAAGATTAAAATAAAATAAATTGTGTGTAAGTTGACATAGGCCCTAATATAATCTAAATTGTAATCAACCCTAATATTATACTATATGAAAACTATTTATCCAACAACATGATGTTGTCTATAAAAAAAATATAATATAATCTTTGGTTTATAGCAATCGCTCCGCTTTCCTTTGTGGCAACAATTACGTCATTTGCTACTCTAGCCAAATCGCTCCACTTTCCTTTCTGGCTGCAATTACGTCATTTGCTACTCTAGCCCAACGGGAATGGCCGACAGGCAAAACCCAACCCGTGAACGATTTGCAGGCTGGTCAATGGGAGCAGGTTTGAAAAGACAACGCAACGCAACCTAGAAGCTCCAAAGTAGATATGACGAATCCAAATTTCACAAGTCACGCTTTTCATTTTGCCTTCCCATTCACATTACGAATAAAACAGCAGAAGTGACGGGGTCGCACAGAGACCATACAACCGAAATGGTTGAGTGCCAAATGAGACCCGACAGGTCGTAACGCTTAAATTGTATACAAAACTATTCGTTCTAACAAAAGAAAGCATAACCAACATAAGTTCTATTTTGGAGGTAGCATTTTGGAAGAAGTTGTAGATTACAAATACCTCGGAATTGACTTCAACAAAAATTTAAGTTGGGATGGTTGTAGAAAGAAAAGAACTTTAGGGGGTTGGAAAGCATTTTATGCTCTTCAAAACAGGTGTAGAGAGGCAGAGCTGTGGGACTGGAAAACCACCCTAACTCCTTTTGGGCTTCTAGTGATTCCGGTGATTCTTTACGGTTGTGAACTATGGGCCAGCAGCACAACCAAGATGCAGTGGAAACAAATTGAGAAAATTCAGAAACGTTTGATTACAAACAAATTCAAAATTAAAAGTGCAGTTCCTTATGCTATTCTGTTAAGTGAAACAGGGGCTGCTCCTATTGAAGCAATCGCTATGGTGCGATTCATAAGGTATCTGAAAAAAATTGAGCAAATGGAAGAGGATAGATGGCCTAAGGTGGTGTTTAGTGACAAATTGTGTAAAAGACAGAAGACTTGGATGCGGCAGAATAACAAATGGTTTAGTAAATGGGGTATTTGCTTGAGCATGTGTCCTACAAACAGTAAAGAGATAAAAACTTTTGTTATGGATAAATTCCATAAACATACTTGGAAGAAAGAGCTAGAGAGAAAGAAGAAGTACTACATAGAAGAGTTCAACCCCACACATAACCATCAACAAAAGGCATACATAGGCGCTGATATTTCTTGGAGATCTAAAATTCTTATTGCTCAATTAAGGACTAATTCTCATCAACTCCGTTGTGAAACAGGGCGCTGGAAAAGGCCAAAAGAAATGTGGGAAGCAAGAGTATGTATTTTTTGCTCCTCCGGAAAAGTGGAAATAGAAAAACATTTCATTCTAGAATGTGAGGCCTTCAAGGACACCAGAGAAAACTATGCAGGCATTTTGGCAGCTAATTCTTGGGATAATCTATTCAGCGAAGAGTTTGTCGATAAGCTGGGAGTGCTCATTGTAAAACTTCACAGAAAAAGGGCCGAATACAAGAGTCAGATAGAGAAGCAATCTGTCCCATAGGCTATTTTTAGCCTCGTGGACATTAAAAAATTCTTTCTTTCTTTCTTTCTTTCGTTACATTCATTGTACTTAGACCATGAGTATTATTACATGACAAATATTTTTTTTAATTTCATTATTATTTTTTATTTTGGTGACTCTGTATAAAGTTTTTATAGAGGAAAGATTTTATTTTTATTATGATTTTTATTTTTTATTTTATTTTGGGTGAATTTTTTTTAAATATGAAAAATGGGTTAAGAAAAAGTAGAGGGGTTTTATATGAGTAGAATTTTATCTTTTTATATATCAATAAATAATTTTACACGAGTAAAATTTTAATTTTTTATACATTAATAAATAATTTTATGGTGTAAGTTTTAGAAGTGATGATTGACCCTATGTGATTTATTTCATTAGTTTCAATTCCACTTCTTCATCCTCACCGGATGCAATGAATGCTAAGTGAATTATTCAAAAAAAAAATCATGAGAAATTAGTCACTAGCTACTATGATATCTAATATAATGTACTATTAAAACCCCTCAATACTTAAATACAAAGAGTGAAGGGAGCTCTACTTTAATGGTTCATGATGCACAATACTTGCTAAAGTTTTGCAAATGGGGTACCAAGCTAAGTGGATTTGATAATGGGGAAAACTCCACAGTTAAGGGTGCTTAAGCGAGAGACGATTTGGGATGGGTGACCTCCCAAGAAGTCCTTGTTACCGGGTGCAAGTCCCTGAAGTGATGATTAATTGGTATAGTTCACATAAGTGATGATCAATTGATCTAGTTCACGTAGTTAAAACCCTTGTGCTATTGAGAGATCACCTACACTCGGTGGTTTGAGCTAGTAAGAACTAATTCTTTCAAATTGATTTGCCCAAATCTTATGCAATTGAAAAGTCACCAACAATCCATGATTAAACTGGTAAAAACTAATCATTTCAAATAAATCTATCATAAAAATAACTATCACCATATTATAATAAATAAATAATCCAACAAAAAAATCCAAACTACCACAACATAACAAATACCTAAATCACCATCTTATTGTTAGAACGTTGACAAACGTTGACATGTGATTCTTTGAACGTTGCCATGAATAATTCATTTGAGGCTATTCTCGGCTAAGTTTAATTTGAGTTCATTTTGATAATTTAACAAAATGAATATGAAATAAAGTCAATAATTATAATTTAATTTTAAAATGATGAATTTATGAATGTCAATTAATTTTAAAACGATGAATCTATGAATGTCAAAATTTATGAATATATAACTTTTATTTTTTAAAATTTAAATTTATAAAAATAATATTTGTAATTATTAAACATACTCAAATTATAAAATTTTATATGCTAATATTTTTTTTTATTATTTAACAATTTGACAATAAATTTAAATGTCACCTAAAAAACAAAGTATCCTACAATTCATTATAGAGAAATGGTATCTCTAGAGTAACAAAGTACTTCACAACTCATTATAAAGAAATGTTATCATATAATATTAAAATATATATGAGAAATTAAATTTATTTAATATTATATATATATATATATATATATATATATATATTCCCTACTTTATAAATCTCAATTTAAAATACATTTAAACCAGGGGAACGTGAATTCAATACTTTCCCATAATAATATATTTTAAAATTATCCGATGACTCTGAAAAAATATATTTTCTTTCTTTTTATTTCTTCAAATGGACTTGCGCAGAAAAGATGTAAAAATAATGAGATAATGTGAGGATTAGACAAGAGAGGTAGTTATATAGGGGTTGTGGCCTCTGCCACGACATATTGCTAAATTGATAAGATGGTTATATGCACTGTGTTCGGTCTCCCCTGCAACGTGGACACTGTATTGCGGGGTCTCTCCGATGGTTTCAATTACTTTTTAATTTTGACAATTCGTACTTATTAGGCAACTAGAGTCGGAACGCATTATACGCCAACGACTTGGTTTATATGATGCTGCTTCTGACAATGTCAATAGTTTATTTCTGCATGTATTTTGAGATTCAAATTATACCTTTCGTGACAAATTGAAATTAATAAATTATAGATTAATTTTATATCTTTCATGAAATTGTGGTTGGATTTATGATTAGTTATGTCAACATTTAAGTGCTTGTTTAAGAATTTCATATCAACTTGAGTTGTTTATTGAAGAAAAATATAATCTTTATCATTATTTTGTTAAATTGATATACCCTCTTTTTTAATGTTCTTTTGAGTTATCAAGAAACCTCTTTGTTCTTCATGTTACTTTTGGAAGCTATAGGGTTTGAGTGCTCCACTCTAAATGCTCTTGCAATACTCCTTTACACTTGAATTTGGATTTGAATTCCCTTGTGTTTATTTCACTATGGGGTTTGAGTGCCCTACTCTAAATGCTTTTGGATATGCTCTTTTATGCTTCAATTTGAATTTTCTAAAGAAGCTAAGCTTGTGTGTAAGTGCTATAAATTTTAGAATTTTGGTTATGATTTTTTTTTCTTGGTTGGTTTTGAATATGGTTGTGTGTTTTTAAAGGCAATAATTATGACTTTCTATTAAAAGTTTTTTGCACTTTGTCATTGTCAAGTTATTTTCAATAATAATTTATGTATTCTTTAGTTAATTAAACATAAGGGAGAATTATTGTACAATGTTTATTTGACTTTTTTTTTTACTATATTAAAAAATCTTGGTTGTAAGTGCTACAAATTCTAAAATTTTGGCCATGAATTTTTTTTCTTTATTGGTTTTGAACATGTTTATGTGTTTTTAAAGGCAATAATTATGACTCTCTATTAAGAGTTTCTTTGCACTTTGTCATGGTTAAGTTATTTTCAACAATTATTCATGTATTCTTTACTCAATTAAACATAAAGGAGAATTATTGTAATGTTTATTTGACTTTGTTTTTATACTATATTAAAGAATTTTGTGTGTAAGTGCTACAAATTCTAAAATTTTGGCCATGACTTTTTTTTCTTTGTTGGTTTTGAAGATGTTTATTTCTTTTTAAAGGCAATAACTATGACTCTCTATTGAGAGTTTCTTTGCACTTTGTCATGGTTAAGTTATTTTCAACAATTACTCATGTATTCTTTACTCAATTAAACATAAGGGAGAATTATTGTAATAAGGGAGAATTATTGTAATGTTTATTTGACTTTGTTTTTTTACTATATTTATCATCATTATTGATCCATAAACAAGTGACTTACATTCCACTCACTTGATCGACATGAGCCCTCTGCAAAATTTGACCTCTAGCCTCTATTCTCAATCTTGTATAGAGGTTTACTTTCTCTAAATGATTGCAAGGCTTGTTTTATATATATAACCTCTATTCAAGATTTATTATGAGGCTTCTATTATTGATGCACATTTAGTGCAAACTACCCTACAACACTATATTCTTTGTATTATGGCAATTGACAAATACAATATTCCTCAAATAAAATTCAATTTCTTACTAATTGACTCCTTTCAATGCATTGTCAACCACATGGGTTGTTTGTAGTAGATTCAAAAGCAATATAGTTCATAACTCTATGCTCAATGGAACCATCTCAATATGATAGTGACAAATTGAACATAATAACGACAAGTCAATTCAACTACAAATTTGTATTTGAAACCCTATCATTAAATATGAACAAGGCTAATGTTTCCACTCATCCTTCTTTTGCTCCTTGAGATGGTGTTTATTGATTGCACAATATATAGACTTGCTTTGCTATCAATTATCGGCTTGTCTTCCAGTATTTTTACAAGCAAAACAACTTAGTTTAATGAGCATTTGGTTGAAATTACCATAGGCATGCACTTAGACTTCAACACAAACTATCAACACAGGTTATTGTTCATCCACACACACGCAATTTGATGAAAGAAAATTGTCTGCAATGAAGCTTTCACCAATAATTGGCACATAATTCACAATGCCTTCCTTCCAAGTTTATGCAATTCACTTAAACACCATAAAACACATATAAGATGGCACTTAATTAACATATATATGGGATAGAAGTTATTTGAACATATATGAAATACATTTATATGATGTGGGAAAGGAAGCCACTCCACACTATGTCAATGCTTTGGGTTTGGGAATGCACATGTAGATTGGAAACACTAAAATTCAAAATAAATGAAAGGGGGTAGTAATTAAAATTCCATGTTTTAATTTGATGATACTTATTACGAGCTAGTACATCCACACCAAGTACCATACCTAGAAGATAGCCTAATGTAGTGAAACTAATTGAACAACTCCGAGAAGAGAAGGTCCTCTTTGAATTGAATATGGTTTTTTTGGCTTACATATAGCCTCAAATTTCTTCCAATCAACTCATATAGATTGCAAATGACCTTCTATGTTGAAGCATGGCAACACATTGCTATCCTAGTAGAGCACAAGTAAGGTATGACCTCAAGAACAATATCTTTACAATGTATGGGTTTAGAAAACAATTATGACTAGCATATGGTGAAGAATGAAACTCAAATTCGTTGGAAAATGACTCCAACAATCAATAAAATTGAAAGAACAATTAGCAAGCCCATAAAATATTACCACAACTTTGTAATGAAAACCATGAATTTCTAATCTCATAATACATTGAATAATTGGAAATAGAAATATATTTATTTTCTTTAAATGCTAAATAGATTGAAACTAAGAAGTAAATAAAAGAGCTACGGTGTAAAATGCATCCTCACAACATTAAAATAACTAGGCATCCTAAAAAATTGACAACAACCTCATTTAAATTCAAATGCAAATTAATATAGCAATCAACACAAACAAAATCCATTAAAACTAAACACAATATTTATTATGGGACCAAATGAGAAAAACAACATTAAAATGGTTGTTTAATCTTATTTAACAATATTTGGTTATACGTAGCTTATGGATCTTTATAACTCCTCCTCCCTTTGATATGTTCCCAGTCCTTAGAAGGCAATCTAGTATCATGGGCAAGAGGGAGGATCGTAACTGCATATCTGTCTCCATTGCATCCATGGGACTCGGGTCCCCCTCCCATCCATATCGATGAGGCGACAAGCATGAATCAAGGTTGGACCTCGGTTAGGGGTAGGGAGCCAACCCTAGTCCCCTCGGCAATCTTGAAGGGGCGAAGCAGAAATTCCTGACTATAATAGCAAACTAGTAAGTAAAAATAAATCTGGGAATGTCGCGACACAGTGGAGGGCCTCTGAGGCCCACAACTAGCCCTAATAGAGATGAAAATAAGTCTAAATAGCAATAAAATATGTCCAAATAGCTAAAATCACTTCCATATATGGGCGAAGTTCAGATCCAAGCTATCCCTTGAAAGTTAGCAGGATCAGTCCAGGCCCTTTCCAACCAACACCTCAATCCAATAATAAATATGGTTCCCTGATGACAATCTTTAACAACCTCGTTAACTACCAATTTGATCCAAAAATGTGAATTCTAGGGGTGGGGAAGATCCTAACTACCATACCTCCCTGTAAGGTGCAAAGGTATCCAAGGTTCGAAGCAGGACTTAGGCCCTTAATTTATGCCCTTAGTTACCAATCAAATGGGTGTTGAAGCAAGTTCTCACTTTTTAGAGGTAGCGGAAAATCATCCGATTTTGAAAAGTGTTCAATCAGAATACACCTTTTTTTAGACTTCAAATTTTCTTATGTATTAAGTATGCACATTTTTTTTTAAATGATAGAGATTTTCATGCCAATTTGAAAAGTGTTGATGCATCATCAACCCTTTTTTTTGGACTTATTTTTGACACTTTAAATTTTTTGATATATATTATGTATGGATATTTTTTTAAAATATTGGTGATTTTCATGTGGACTTTGAAAAGGCATCCACCTTGTTTTTTTGGGTATATTTTAGAAACTTTAAATTTTCTTATGTCCTAAGTATGCACAATTTTTTTTAAATGTTGATTATTTAACCATTTTTCAAGTTGTTTTAATATTCTTCTTGTTTCTCGTCCTAAGATGTTTGTGTTTAAGGGTTTTCCAAACTTGTGTTTTGTGTTTTTCTATGCATTGTTTTTTCTATAATGAAATTTTTAAAGTTTTTAAAGTTAAAAAATAATAATAAAATTAATATTTTGAGGTTAGGATTTTTATATATTTATATATTTTTAATGAATACTTCAATAGACATAAAATAATTGTCACTAAAAAATAATATTTTTAAACGCTTGACAAAAAATACACATTTTGCATATAGATATAATTAAAGAAAATACGTATTTCGAGATCTTTTTGCTAAAAATGACATGTTAAATATATGATTTTTATGAACAAAATGAATAAAAAATGTTGATAAAATAAGAAATTTTATTAAATTTTTATGAATTTTATATCCAAAAATTATGACATTTGAAAAAAAATGAACATTAAAAACGAATTATATATATATATATAACGAATTAAAATAAAAACATTAGAATAAAATATTTAAAAAAAAACATTAAAAAAATAAATAAATAATAATAATAATAAAATTTATAAAAACAAAAAGCACACCCTTCCAGCATGCAAAACGCCTGAGGATCCCAATCCAGAGGCCAAAGGGGCCACGAGCCACGATGGGTGGGGGTACGTGTCACTACCATCCCCCCTGGCCCGTGGCTCCTCGTGCCTCTGGGTAGGGTCTAGGCAGGTGGGCTTATTGTTTTTTTATTTTTTTTACTTTTTAATTTTTTAATTTATTTATTTTTAATTTTTTTATTTTTTTTATATTTTTAATAGCCCCCACGCCCCCACTTTGGTCCTTGCCTAGTTTCCCGAGGGGTCGCGGGCCAAGGCCTTATTTAATTTTTATTTAATTTTTTTATGTTTTTTTTATTATTACTATTTTTTTTATTGTAAGTTTGGCAGGACTACATTTTCATCATGTCCAATATATCACCCCAATCGGGGTGGGAATTGAACTAGTGACTTTACAACAAGGAGTGCCTTAACATAGCACCCTATCACCATTTATCGAGGACCCGTGTACAATATTTTTAAAATTTTTATTTTTATTTGATTGATTTTTTTATTTTATTTTTTGATTTCGCTTTTTTTTAATGTTTTTTTTTTGTTACTTTAAATTTTGTTAATTTTAATTTTATTTTAGTGTTTTATTTATTTATGTATTTAATGTTTTTTATTTTGTTGGTTTTTTTTGTTTTTCCAATTATTTAATTTGGTTTTATTTGTTTGTTTTTATTGTTTTGTTTTTTTTTGGGTTAATTTTTTAGATTTTTTCTTAAATTATGTTGTTTTGAAAATATTTTCTTGTTTTTTCTTTTATTTTTTAATTGTCTTTTTTAAAAAAATTATCTTTTATAATTTATTTTTTATTATATATATTTTTTTTATTTTTTTTATGTTTGATTATATATATTTTTTTCAAGGAAAATTTTTTAATTTTCATATATATAAGAAAATTGCATGTTGTATCAGCAGCATATTCATCTATACATAGATTAAAAGAGACAAAACTCTAAAGAGTCATATAGCTGAGTCTATAGATAGATTAAAAGAGACAAAACTCTAAAGAGTCATATAGCTGAGTTTTACATATATAAATTGTAATAACAAATATCGTGAATGAAAAAACAAAAATTATCTACATAATCACAAAATATAAACAGATAATTTTGGGCAAGTAACATGTCAAAATTCTCCAAAATTTGCAGTATGCTTAGATTTCCCCCTGTCCCTCCATATCCTCTATGAAGGGTCTATGATAGTATTGATATTCCTATTGTCCATCTTGTTCAAATATGAGCCAGTGACCCCACTCTAGCTATGATGCTTCTTTGGATAATTGATCAGCCACTCGGTTCCTCTGCCTGTAAATGTGAGTAACAATTATGAAATCAAAATAAGTTTTAAGAGCCATAACTTCTTCCAACAATGATATAAGAGTATGAGCATGACATAGTGCATCATTGTTAAACCAATTTATAATGACTTTTGAATCCCCAAATATCTAAATCTTTTTAAAACTTTTCTCTCGAGAAAAGGTGAGGAGAAGTCTGAGGCTGTTGAGCTCAGCGTAATTTTTAGTCCCTGGGCCTAGTCCCATCTTGATTTTATAGCAGTGTGAATCAGATTTGTGAAGGATAGCACCTCCACCACAACCCTGCATGTTTGAGGCCCTGTCAAAGTATTCCCATGGGATGGACTTGTCAATAAATTTAGGAGTAATAATTATTCCCTGTGTTGTAGGTGCATCACTTGGGATGGAGTGATAGATCGATATAATAGTGTTTTTGATGCTGGCCTAATCAGCCATTGAACCTTGGAATATCGCATGATTGTGTGTAAGCCATGTGCCCTAGGAAATCAAGAGGGGGATATTTCTCTCTTTTGGACATTGAGTCGATTGCCACCAGTTTGACCAAGCTTCAAAAACAATACTACCTTGCCATTGCAGAGTGGTTCCCAGGGAATTTGAAGTGAGGAGCTAGATATGTTTGCTAGCAGCGCAGGTGAGAAAAAGGTGGTCCACATCCTTGGCTTATAATTTTCAAAAACAACATCAATATGGTCCATGTATAGCTCTTTTGATAAGGTTGTCCTCTGTTGGTGGACAATTTGTGAGAATACACCACATGAAGAGTCTGGATTTTGGTGGATCCTTTAATTTCCAAAGGTGTATCCACCACCAATATTTATTTTGAGGTTCATGTATCTCACATGGAGAGGTATACCCATCCGTTGGTGTGTATTGGCCCCTGGGGGATAAGGCCTATAAGAGTTTGTCCTCCTTCTCAGTAATCTTGATGTTGATAGAACGAAGAGCTCTAAGATATTGGTTCCGGGCCGATTGCCAAATGTCTGAGATATCTAATTCTTGAGCTGATTTCCATGCCTAAGAGATCCAAGTGGAATTTTCATTTTCTGCAATTTGGGAAATGGTTTGGATGCCAGATGACGCTAGATGTTTCCTAATGGCCAGTGGTAATTGGAATGCATGTACAAAACCATACCAAGCATCCACTCCCATCATAAAATTTTCCCCAAATTTGATTCTCCAATCTAGGCCTTTCTTGATGATGTGGATGGATCTGGTTATGGTACGCCAGATGATGGATGATCCAGGAGTGTGTGGGTTGTGACCTCTGATCCACTCCAAGGTGGACTGTGGAGCGATGTACTTGAAGTAAGTTACCTCTTGCCACAAACTACTGCCTATAATTAAGTGCCACCCCATTTTGGCTGCCAATGTAGTGGCAAAACGATTGAGGTCTTTTAGCCCCCAGAACCCCAGTTTTTGGGTTTGGAAATCTTCTTCCAAGCGATCCATGCATAAATATTTCCATCTTTCTTACCCCTCCAAAGGAATCTTCTGCATATTTGTTGAATTCTGGTTGTCACTCCTTTGGGAATCCATGCCAAAGCAATCCAATAAACATGAATTGCTTCCAGGACTAATTTTATTAGAACTAATCTTCTTGCTTTGGAAATCCATCTCTACTGCCAAATGTTAACCCATCGCTCCACTTGGGAAATTAACCAGTTCCAATCATTGATGTGTTAATCAATAGGTTTCAGACAAAAGCTGAGATATTTGATTCCTTCCTCCAATTCCTTGTCTCCAAACTGAAAGAGGCCAAGATCATGCCTGCATTCAAGTTCGAAGCACCATACCAAAATAATTGTAGATTTACTGTGGTTAGGATCCATACCAGTATCTTTGCATAAGATATTCAGTAATTTCATGAGGCTGGTGTTTTCATGGCATGTACCATCAAGAAAAATGGGTACATCATCCACAAATAATAGATGGGTTATTTTAATAAATTCAAATAATTTAACACCATTAATGTTCCCTTCTGCCTTTGCTTTTGCCAAAATAATTTACAGCCCTTACATAATTAATAAAAACAGTAATGGGGAGAGTGGGCTTCCTTGTCGAAGTCCTCTACCTGCATGGAAGAAATTAGATGCTACACCATTGAAAAGTAAACTGAAAGATGCATTAGTAATACATTCCATTATCCAATTGGTGAAAGAGTGGGGGAAGCCAATATGAAGAATAATAAGTTGTAAGTAGCTCCAATCAGTACAATCAAAGACCTTAGCTAGTTCAATCATGAGAATAGTACTCTTGAGGCTTTTTAGATTTATGGAATGAAATACTTCCTGAGCAGTACCAATTACTTTATGTATTTGTCTCTAATTTAGGAAAGAAAATTGTTCCTTGGCAATGTGCATAGATAGAATAGGCTTAATGATATTGGTGATGATATTTGAGATGATCTTGTATATACAGTTGCACAGGGATATGGGGCAATAATCATTGAAAGATAGGGGTTTTTCAGTCTTGGGTATGAGGGAAATGAATGTGGCATTGAAGCCATCATATACTTGACCAGAAGTCCGACCAACCTCAATAAATTAGAGTATATCCTTTCCAATGTGATCAAAGAAGGTGATATAGAATTAAATGGGCCATCCATCTGGGCCAGGGCTCTTGTCCTTCTTGAACCACTTTAACAACTCTTCAACTTCCCCCAAGGAGACCGGCGCATTTAGATTTTCAATGTCTTCAACCTCCACAAATTTGTGCATAGATATGGCAATCTGAATAATCTCAGTAATGTTTTCATCCCTGGGGTCCCTGTAAATATTTTAGAAGTGTCTAATCCCCATATCCACAAGTTGGGCATGGTTTTTTTCCACCCTGGCAGCTTGATCCTTCAGTTCCCATATGGTGTTTATACTCCTTCTGCCTTTTGCACATTGTTGGAAAAAAATTGTATTGTCATCTCCCGATTTGAGCCAAATGGCCCTGCTTTTGAGCCTCCATTCTTCCTCCCATTTCCTTAGTAATTTAGCTTTTTCCATTTCCAGGAGTATGAGTTGATCCTTAGTTTCATTAGACAAGAAACCAAGACCATCTGGTCTCGTCATGATTTCTAATTTAGAGTCAATCTTCCTTAATGCCTCCTCATCCTGTTTTTTATTCCCTCTAGCTCAGCTTATGGTGAGAGTCTTTAATTTTGGTAGGTTGTTGAATAGTACTTGGGCAGGCTCTAAATTGGGCCTCTGGTTGTAGTGGATCTAATCACTTTTTACCAAGTGGTGGAACTTTGGCTCCTATAGCCAACATGAATTGAATTTGAAATGGAAGTGTGGTTTGTAGTTATCCTTTAGAATCTCAAGATAAATGGGGGAGTGGTCCAAGGATCCTCCCGACCCCACCCATTTTCTAGCTTTTTCAAACCTATCAACTAGGTTGGCCTTGATCAAGAATCGGTCCAGTCTTCTAGCCAATGCAGCCTCCCTTGTTCTCTTGTTCCACCAAGTTGGAAATTTTTTAGCGTAGCCAGATCCAACAGATTAGCTTCATCAATTAGGCACTTGAAGAATGTTGATTTGGGGTTTGGAACTGCGTTGGGCCCCCAGGATTCAGAATAACCGATGGAGAAATTAAGGTCACCTCCCATGATGATGTGATATCCCTTCATAATGGTAGATTTCATCCACTTTTCCCATAATTACTCTCTATTATGGCAAGGGTTGTAAACATTTATCATGATAATGGGAAAGTCAATGCTGATAATGGTTATGTCTACTCCTAAAATCCCATCTCTTCCCCACCAATTTTTCACTTGGATAGTCCTATTGTTAAAACCCATTTCACATCCGCCTGATCTCCCCCTTGCATCCAGGGATTAACATTTCCAGTCAGGAAGAATAGAGGATAGAAATTTATAAATGTATTCTCCATCTCCCAAAGTTTCCTGAAGGAGGAGTGTGTCCACTCATTCAAGGGTTAACAGTCTTCTAAGGGCTAGTTTTTGGTCGAGACTAGCCAAACCCCTATAGTTGAATGAGAGAAAAATCATGGGTCACCAATGTCACGGGTGTTCTTTGCTCTAATAACCCTGTCAATTGAAGCTTGTGTCCCAGCGGAAACCTCCATACTAGCCCTAACAATGGCCTTGGATAGGGAGGAAGGTCTACCTCGCGTCGCCTTAGGTTATGAATCACTGATATCATAACAGAGTCCATATTTTTGGGAGGATATGGCCCTGGAGGCAGATCTGAGATTGTAACGGTGGCCAGCGGATCGACCCGAATATTCTGAGATGGAATGGGATATAGTCTCACCTACTAGGGTATGTAGATTAGGCCTAGAGACAGAGGAACGGGCAATTGCAACAGGACATATAAGGGGATCCAAATTGAATATGATTAAATATATTTTAGAAGTTATAATAGAATTAACAAGGGACACAATGTGATTCATATTTGAATTGAGAGCAAGAGAAATAGCAAGAGGTGTACCCAGGATCGGAGTAGTGTCCCCCTCCTAGGGTTGGGTAGTGCAGACCTATGAATCTGTTGGTTCAAGATGAATCGGGGAGTGGCATGGAGAGGTCCTCGGCATTGGTTCCACTGGTGTTTTTTCCTGAGTAGTGTCATCTTCCCCATTTCCAACTGTTTGAGTCCCCACATGCACAAAAAACTTATTTTGTTCAGTATTGATAGCAGTGACAAGAGGGAATTCCTTGTAAATATGTTTGACTTCATGACATCGTCGGGATCTAAACAAGACTCCTTCATTGTCCAGGATCCAGCATCTCATGATGTCTCTGTAGCACAGATTGTAGCACTCCATTAACCCTTCCCTAGTATCCAAGTGGACAAGTATCAGGGCCACCAAAATGTTACCAGTCTCCAAGTAGTACCTATCATGGTCCAAGTATATCGCTAAATCTTTGCCTATGAAACGGAGCGCTTCCTCAGTCCAAAATTGCAATGGAAGACCCGAAAATTTGACCCAAATAGGGCATGCACCAATCTTCTCTTTTTATGGGTCTAAGAGAGGTGTCCATCTCTTCAAAAGCATCGGGTGTTTAGCAGGTAAATCCCCTCTACAGACAAAGGTGTTCCTCTAGCCCTAGGGTGGGTCTAGCAATAAGGGAACATGCTAGACTCCTAAATTCCTAGCTTATAAATGAAATATGAACCGGAATAGATATCCTACCTTGGTCCAATTCTTTTTTCGTGGCACGTGGAAGGGATCCTTCGATCTTTGTCTTCACGCCTCACACTCTGTGTTGGTGACGATGTTCACATGTTTGAACAAAGATCAAACAAACGATTGTAGCATACAAGCATATACATTCATCTAAAGTTATTCATCTAGTAAAGGAGGGCTGAACACCTTGCATATAAATGGAAACAAAGTTGGATCTAGAAACCAGTCATGTATTATTAATAAATGAAAAATAAGTTTACAACCTTATGCCTTGGCATTGTGAATCTCCTTCGATGGGTTCAATCGGGTGCATCTCAAGCATTCGTTCAGCACTCGACTCAATGAGGCAATGGCCTTAAACTCTCTCTCAACAATGGATTCTTCTCTGCTTCTTCAACACACTATCTATACCAATGAATGTTCAACTAGTTGAATCAATGTGAGGAGGAAGAATTTATAGGAGAGGAGGTGGTTTGGGATCCCACATAAGGTGGAGGAGAGGTCTATCCCTTTGGGGAGTTACAAAATTGTAGGAACAAATGGGCCAAAGGGAGAAACATGCTGTTATTCAGTCGAAAAAACCATGATGAATCTACTCATGAAGTTTTTAAGCATGGAAACTTCATTTCTATTTTATAAAAATTTCCAAAAGCAACTCGGCGCGGGTGCCCTTCTGAGACATAGCACCAAAGGGCGTAGGGCCAAGTGTTAATTTCCCAATGGGCACGAGGCCATAACAGCCTACCAACGCCGACCAAAAATCACATGCTTTTGAAGGTCTGCTTGAGGAATGATCAACAGAGATTATATTCTTGACAGGCCAAGGGATGCAATGATATTTATGGAAATGTATGACAGTACACAGGGGTCACTGAAATGGTCCTCCAATATTTGGGATGGGGATTACAGGGACGATGAAAAAATACTATGTAACAGATTCTCCCTAAAGCATGTAGTCCAAGAGATATAGGAGGGGTGAAATGCTTTATGAGAACATGCCCAAACCCAAACATCATCATCGGAAGTCCTACAAGAACTAGTACAACTGATATCTCTGATACATAAATATGTGGTATGGGCACAACCATCCATAATAGAGTACATACAACAAGATCTGAGGTATGGATGCAGCCATCCAGTAATAAGGATCGTCAAATAGACTCAGTTATGGTCACAACCATCCATAATAGAGTCATGCATATAGTCATGATAAATCAAATCATCCCGCAGCCTAGATTTTATCAGTCAAAACCCAGGGTCTTGCGCTCCATCTCGACCCGAACAAGTACAAATTCAAGCATGCGAATGAATTAGCTAAATTTGAACATGCGATAAAATCACTCGATTACTAGCCAATGATGAGAGTTGTTAACAGGTGTGAGAGAAACCACCAATAATGAAAATGGTTCTCAAGGTACAACCAGTACAATCCGTGGAATGTGAACAATGGGCTAGAGTCGAACATCCATGAAATCACTCGATCCAAGGCCAATGATGAGAACCTGTCATAAAATGTGAAGAACTTGCCATTGAGGCATGCAAGCTCTAAGATACCAGAAGGGAGCCTCTAGATCAGCTTCCTGGATAATGAGATGAAGTCGATAGGAAGTGACCGGTTGAAGGAGGGCCATAATTTTTCCCACATCATAAACACGAGACAGAGGAATAAGATGATAGTGAATCAGTATTGTATAGAGGATCAGGGGTGAAAACTACAAAAGGAAACTTCTCTTGAACATATTGGAAACACGTCTCAAAAATTTGGCAGTATTGTTATAGCATCATTTCTCACCTTCACATGATTCATGATTGCTTAGATGGTTTTGGGCACCCATTCCTACAGACTTGGACAAATTCACTTAAAAACAGTGTAAAAATACCCATACGCGACTATGCCCGTGCTTTTCCGCGTGTATACGCGAGTACACCTAGAATTTTCCGCATATGCCATTAAAATGATTAAAAATATATATAAAAATTCCCTATTTTCGGGCTGGGTTGATGGTTACTCAGGTAGTTCAACCACCCCAGCACGTGGCCAACTGTTGAAACTAATTGGAGGGAGTATAAAAGCCCCTCATGTGTATGGCCTAAGGGAGAGAGAGAATTATTGATATTATACTCTGTTGGTATTCCCTATCCAAGTCTGATTCCCCGTGCCTCCCGCAATTTCCCAGTTCATTGTAGGAAACCCTTGTTTCCTTGAGATGCACATCCCTTTATATGCCATCTCGTATGCACCAGTTTGGAAGGAGTCTTAGCGAGGCAAGGGCTGGACGGATCCGGACGACGGTCTGCGAAGGCCGTGGAAGGATCAGGTGATCTCTCCACTCGTTACTTTTGTACATGCTATTTATAATACAGAAGTATCATGCCGTTCCCGAAATAAACATGTTAGTGTATGCTTATATGTATGAGAATATTTGTTATACAAGCATTCATTATGATTTATTTAATGTTTTATATGAATCTCACTAACATTTAGAGTAGATATATGTCAGATAACCAAATTCTTTGTGTTTTGCTTTCTTCTTGTCTTTCAGGTTAAGAAGGAAGGACGGTTGCTGGGGGTTTGAACCCTGCGGGATCTTCTTCAACCGTAGGACCTACGGGTAACTTTCTCATTCTACTCTATTTATTTTTTCTGAACGTGCATGGTTGTGTGAGTCTCTGTTAAGTAGCATGCCCCTGCTCTGTGGAGGTTGTAACGCAACGAACCTCTAGGGTGATATTCCCCGAAACAGAACTGGCGACTCCGCTGGGGATCACATTCTTGTGATTCTCCTATTGGGTTGTTTCAGCTGTTTGGTAGGTTTCCGACAGTTTTAACTTTCATTTTCAGTCCAGTTTACTTTCTTGCAGTCAGTCTGAAGTCCTGGTGTCTTTTCCAGGCTTGTCCTTTTTGTTTTTTCATTATTTTCCTTTGTATACGCGCTTTTTTCTGCACACAGTCACGTATACACGCAAGTTTGTATAAAGGAACCCGTGTATACGCGAGTTTCCATTAGCACAGACGCGTATGCACGCTGGTTGCATAGCTGTGAAGTAGCGTATACCTAGACAGATTTTGAATTTTTTGGTTTATTGACTTTTTGGTCCTTTCTGGCTGTAGAGGCCTGTTTCTACAGTGTCTCTGTACTTACTGGATTGTGAAGGAAGTGGTTTCATGTCTTTTCTCTCTTTCGTTTGATTGAAAACTAGTCTTTTTGGCAAAGTGTTGTTACTGGTGCTGGCACTTCTGGATTGAGTTCCAAGTTCGCTTTCTGAGCATTCTTGGCTGTTCTTCTTTATCAGAACAGAGAGCTTCTGCTCACTGACTCGCTCCTATCTTTGTGTTGTGCTTCGCATTGCGATTTTTGCTTCGTTTTTGATTGGTTTTCTTGAGTTCCATAGACTAGGTTTTGTTGCAACTTTTGAAGAGCTTTTCTTGCTTCTTTGGAGTTTTTGTTTGCGACAAGTTTTGCACTATTTGTCTAGGCTGAGTGGCTGAGTTTTTGGTCTTCTTTTGCTCTTATTGATCTTTCTACGAGTTAGCCTTATAAGGTTTGGGAGCATTGTTGAATTTTGTGCTTGAAATTCGGTCCCGTTTGGTTTGGATTTTGATAGTTTTGCTTGGTCTTTTCGAGCTCTCTCTCTATAAAACTAAAAAGCTCAAAAAACATTTGCTTTGCTTTTTGTTTTTGCATTTCAAAGGCTTAAAAAACATTTTCACTTGTTATTTGCTTTTGTTGTTGCATTTTCATTTTCGTTTGCTATAACTTTTGAAGCTTGTGAGGTTTCTTGCTTTTAGTTTTGGCTTGATTTTGAGGAGTTGTCATTAGATTTCTTCTTCTTGTTTTTAAGAGTTTTTACTGTCCTTATTTTAAGAGTTCTTGATTTCGAGAATTAGCTTTCTAGATAACAAAAGAAGATTTAAAACTGAAGGACTTTTTGGGAATTTCACTCTGCTTTAAGAGATTTGCATCTTAGGATTTGCATGCTTGTAGTGATTTGCATTAGGTGCATATAATCATTTAGTCAATTTCTTAGTTTTTGTGAGTGTGAGTTTGCCATTTGAAAAGAAAAATACAATTTTTAGTCTCGTAGAACCTGTATAGAGATTGCTCTTCATCGAAAGACAAAGAACTGCATTTGCATGTAGTTAAGTTTTTATTAATTTCTTTTGCGTCAAAAACACCATACGTTTCATCTCCATATCCTTGTGACTTAACATAACAGCCATTAAAATAAGCGATTTAATCTAAAAATCAACTAGCAAGTTTTCTAAGTGTCAATCACCAACTAGCTAGGTTGTAGGGCCTTGGAATAGGTGAGTGGAGAGTTAACTCTCCAAGGCCGCTCAAACAAACATAGAAGTTGATTAATTGAGCGAAATCCAACTCCGTGAGGTGGACCGGGAAATCTCTCATCCGAGAGTCAAGCGCGAGGGGAAGTGAAGGTTGAGAAGAGGGATACCCCCCCTCCGATTAGCTGAATCTGACCTCAAGACCGTTCCGCCCAGCTTCTGATACGGATTGGTGTCCATAGTTGCCACTCCTAGGTTCCACACAGGTGACTGCGGGGGGGAATACCCGTGGTACCCGAGGCAGACGTCGCATCACTTTCAGCAGTACTTCTGGGGGGTGCCCTTGCGAAGCTTGGGTGCTTGAGCCGGCAAAGGCTGTCGTTAGGAGGTCGGCGTAACTGTTTCTGATACCTTCGCTAGTTTTTCTGGGCCCTAATCATCCCAGACTGCTTTCGGGAGGTCCTATACTTCGCTTTCCTGTATTTTGGTGTCCGGTCCTCATCACCCGGAGCGGAAATACTTGGAGGCTGTTTGCTTGCTGTTTCTCAGGGATTTTTATTTTAGTGAGTGCTCTTTGCTCCTAGCTTGCCTAGCTTTTCACTTTTTGAGTCTAATTTAATAAATCTATAAAAGTGGCTGATCAAGCGCCTCGACGTTCGAGGAGAATCCGGGGGTTATCTCCCGAGAGTCCAGAGCCTTCTTCGAGAAGGCGTAGGAGCGATTTAGCAGGTGGTTACCACCCTGTGGCGTCTGACACAGTGGAGAGAGATCCTCCACAAAGGTCTGAAGGTTTCATAGCTGATTCTGGTGTCGGTCCCGAGAGGAGCGTTCCGCTCACCTCGCGAGTTTTGTTTTCTCAGAAAGAATATTTTCAAATCGAAGACGTACCTGAGCCTCCTGCTATAGGTCCATCTCCTCTTCCTCCTGATTATCCGTTTTTTGTTCAGTACATCGGACCGGAGTCGGAGAGACCGCCGGATCTTCCATATCATTCTTATCTTTCGATGGCCACGACTGGGAACGCGGCTTCTACCGTGAGTGCTGCAGGCATTCAGACTCCTGCTTCTGTTGAAGCAGGGGGCAATATTGCTTCATCTTCGATTGCTTCTAGTGTTGTTGTGTTTGGCTCTGGTTTCACCCAGGCACATCCTTCTCATTCTGGTCCCTTTTGTTCAGGGATGTCCATTAGTGGAAATCCCTCTTTTTCCTTTTCCGCTGCTTCAGCTGGGTCTACGCCCATGTCTAACATGGCTAGTGGATCAGCTTCCTTTCAGGGTTTCCCCTTTGGGACTGGACACATTCCTAGTTCCAATCCTTCTTTAGGGTCGTTTCCGTTTACGTCCCAGACCCAAAGTTTCAACCCTTGGTCTGGGGGGCAAAGTTCGACTACTTTTATGGGATGGAATCCTGTCTTTACTACATCGGGGGCAAGGAATCAGTTTTACGCAGGTCATCAAGGGAATGCTTCTTTCCCTTCATCGAGTGCTTATCAGACCTTTTCTCCTCTTTCTAATGCTTGGAACCCCTATCAGGGGCTCTCCTCTTCATTTAACACTTCAGCGGGGGGAACTGGTCTGGGCTTTGGTAACTCGGCGTGGGGAGGAGGTTCTTCTCCGTTTTCTACGAGTCCTTTCTGGCAGCCTGGTGCCTCATCAAATCCAGGCTATTCTTTTTAGAATGTTGGGAATCCATCCCATCAAGGATGGAATCCTCAGGCTCCGCCTCGCTTACCTTTTCTGGCAACATTAAACTTGCCAGATTTGTCGAAGTTGACTAATGACCCGATTCGTTATAGTCCGGGGTGGCCTCCGGTCCCAACCAAACTTCCTTCAGACATTCCAAAGTTTGAAGGTAAGAATGGAGAGGATACGGCGTACCACATCACCACTTTCCACTTATGGTGCTCCTCGAACTCCCTGATCGATGAATCGATTAGGTTGAGATTATTTCAACGCACCCTAACTGGAAATGCCGCCAAATGGTATATCGAGCTCACTGGGGGCAGTTTCGCCACATTTGGGGAACTGGCTATCACATTTCTAAACCATTTTCAGTTGCCTGTCAGATATGAGGCTGGGACCGAACTCCTGGCTAATTTTAAGCAGGATGAGGCAACACACATTTCTGATCACATTCAGGAATGGAGGAGAAGGAAGAGGCTTATTAAAGCTCATATTCCAGGAGAATTCCTTCTCGAATGGTTTCTGAAATCTCTGCAGTCAGATATTTCAAAAGATGTATCCCTATCTGGGGTATTTTCTGAGGAGCAGGCCATTTTTAGGGCCCAGCAGCTAGAACTGATCTATTCTCAGTCCGGGGTACTTTATAAGTATTTTCCCAATGCTCCTCACTCCAAATTAGATTTGTCGAAAACTAAACCTAGTCCGCATGGTGATGGGCTTGTCGGATCGGTCAATAGTGGTGCAACCAGCCTGCTTTCTCAACTGCAGCAGTTGTCTTTACAATCTTCTCCTTCTGGTCAGGTTGTGCCTGCTGATTCATCACCTTCCCAGTCTTTGTCCATAAATGTTGTCCAAGCTTCTGATCCCAAAGGAAATCAACAATCCGATGGGAAGAAGAAAGGACGAAATAACAAGAAGAAGGGCAAGAACGGGAAGGGAAATGCAAATAAAACCAACGAGCGTGTTGGTGAGGGTCAAAAGGAGAAAAAGAAAGTGAAGTTTCCGTGCAAGCTTTGTGCTGGAGACCATCTCACACACCTTTGCCCGAAAATTCAGGATGCTCAGCGCCTGTTATCCCAGCAGGGTTCTTCTAGTTCCCAAGCTGTGCTAACAAACCCTTTTCCCCAAGGGCAGCAATTAGTTGTTGGCGCGAACCAAAATCCTGGGGCTTCCTCTGGAGGTGCCCAAGAAGGGGAAATTCCATCGAACATCTTTATGATGAGTGCTCACGTGGATGTCGCTACGAGATCCCGTGATTATGGCGGAGAGGAATCTTCGAAAGCTAAGGAAGTTCCTGATGCTACTGAGCCGCTTCACATCACGAAGCCAACTGTTGAGTCTATGCCTCGGATACCGAAGGCATCCTTTAAGCGGTCAACGATTAATCCGAACATGAGGGCTGCCCAGAACTACTCGATTGTAGAAGATCTGGCGCAGAGTCCTTGTGCTATGTCAGCTTTAGAGGTACTCCAGTCTTGTCCGGCTCAGCGCAGTGCTTTGCTCACCGCCATTGGGGCTATTGATCCGAAAAATTCTCTTCTGATTACCTTTGATATGAAGAATTTTAAGAAGAGACTTCCTCATCATATGGCCTTCCATATTAAATCATCGTATCGGAAGACTAATATCTTTCGCACGGTTGTTGATGAGGGTGCTTCTACTTGCGTGATGTCTCTCGCATGTTGGAAGACACTTGGATCTCCCAAAGCTGTTCCATCTAGCACTGTTCTTACTGCGTTCGATGGCCATTCTCACAGACCCCATAGTATTGTCCCAGCTTTGCCCATCTGTGTTGGGGGCAAAACTGTCAACATAGAGGTTGAGGTAGTGGATGCAGCCTTGGACTACAACCTTCTGTTGGGGAGGAATTGGATTTATGAGATGGATGCCATTGCGTCCTTATTATTTCGAATAGTATGTTTCCCCTACGAAGGGAGGATTGTCACAGTGGATCAACTCGACTGTCCTCAGGTAGACCTGAATGCGCCTTCTGACTCATCTGTTCCTAGTTTGGATAATACTAAGGCTCCTGTTGAGAATCTAGGAGTTGGAATGTATTCTTCCCTGATGGGTACTTTCGATCTTCCTCCTCCTACGGTGCATATTAATGTTATTTCATCCTCCAAGGCTCCCCTTCGAAGAGAGTTCTTTCGAACTCATTATTTTTCGAACCCTTGGACCTTACCTTCCCCTACTGCCACATTAGCGGAAGGTCAAGTGGGTGGAATGGCATTTCCGATTTCTGCAGCTGAGATTGCATATCAGTCTATTGTTGACACTGCAGAATCTATTCCAGCTCCTCTTTCACCGGAAGAGTTGGATGGTGATGTGGCTCCGGCTTGGACGATTAGTTCTTCTTCGGCCCAGGATTGTCTTGATACCACTCTTCCATCTGAAGAGGCTATCCTGGAAGCCATGACTGGTATAGATAGACCGTGGGATGATTTGCATCATTGGTCTTACTTCCTACCTGACTTGAACGAAGTTGAAACTAGTTTTCCAAGTCCTCGGTCTCCTGGTCCTGTTCACCCAGTCTTGAACCCTTTGGCACCAACATAGGTTTATGCTGAAGGGAACATGGTTGTGACCTCTCCTACTATCCCGGTGAACATTTCCAGGGATCCCAATATCATTGAGAATGTCTTCATTGGAGCTGAATGTTCCCGTGAAGAGATTCAAATCTATACCGAGCTCTTCAAAGAGTATAGGGATGTATTTGCTTGGTCTTATGAGGAAATGCCTGGCATAGACCCATCTATTGTCCAGCATGAGATCAAGACGTATGAAAACGCTAAGCCGGTGAGGCAAAAACTTCGTCCGGTCAATCCTAGGAAGGCAGCAGCTATCAAAGCTGAAGTTGAAAAGCTGCTTAAGGCGGGATTCATTTTCCCTGTTCCTCTGACTGAATGGGTTTCAAACCCCGTTCCTGTTGATAAAAATCAAGGAACGATTCGAGTGTGCATCGATTTCAGAGACCTAAATAAGGCATGTCCTAAAGACAATTACCCCACACCATTCATCAATCAGATCATTGACGAGTGTGCCGGTAACGAGATTTTCTCCTTCATGGACGGTTTTTCTGGATATAATCAAATTACTATCCGTCCTGAAGATCAACATAAGACTGCATTTATTTGTCCCTAGGGTACGCTTGCATACAAGAAAATGCCTTTTGGACCTAAAAATGATGGGGCTACCTTTCAGCGGGCCATGTCTTACGCCTTCCACGACATCAAAAATATTATCGAGGCATACTTAGATGATCTTGCTGCTCATTCTCGAAAGAGGATAGATCATCCTGGTCACCTCCGGAAAATATTTGAAAGATGTCGTTTTTATAAAATTCGATTGAATCCGAACAAGTGCGTTTTCGCGGTTACATCCAGTCGGCTATTGGGATTCATTGTGTCTAGGGAAGGGATAAGGGTAGATCCCTTCAAGGTTGAGGCAATACTTCGGTTGCCTCCCCCGTCTTCCATCCGTCAGCTTCAAAGTCTCCAAGGAAAGTCTAATTTTCTTCGGAGGTTTATCGTCAATTATGCTGAGATTACAAAGGGATATATGAGACTATTGAAGAAAGGAGTTCCTTTTCTTTGGGACGACTACGCTCAACGCTCATTCGATGCCTTGAAAAAGGCATTGACCTCTGCTCCTTTGCTGAGTCCACCCGATTATAGCAGAGATTTTCTTTTGTATCTGGCTACAGCAGAATCTACCATTGGTATGGTTCTGGTTTAGGAGGATGATGCTCTTGTTGAGCATGTTATTTACTACCTTAGTCGAGGACTGGTAGGACCTGAACTTCGATACACCCCGATAGAAAAATTAGCCTTAGCAGCAGTTCATGCTGTGCAGCGACTCCGGCATTATATTATTCTTCGCAAAACTTATGTCTTGGCAGCTGCCAATCCATTTCAGTTTGTCCTCAGCGGGCGAGTGATTGGGGGCAAATATAATAGATGGATTGTGATTTTACAGGAATTTGATCTTGAGTTCATGTCTGCCAAATCCAAGAAGTCATTAGTTTTTGCGGAATTGATCTCTGAGTTGCCCTGTGGAGAAGAGATGATCTATGATGAGTCCTTCCCGGATGAACACTTGTTTCTAATCTCTTCACGGGATCCTTGGTATGGGGATATCATTGTGTATCTTCATACTGCGAAGTTCCCCTCTACTTTTTCGAAAGATGAGCGTCGTAAGGTTTGTTCCACTCCCACCAGTATACGATTATTGGTGATACAATCGTCGGATTTGATTCAATCTAAGACGGCAGCCCTTTGAAGAAGTGAAATTTGTGCTCAATGATTCTCACAGTGGAGCTTGTGGGGGTCATTTATATGGGCTTGCTACAGCCCAAAAGATTTTGCGTGCTGGATACTTTTGGCCCTCGATTTTCAAAGATTGTATTGAATCGGTCAAAAGGTGTCATCCTTGTCAGGTATATACTCGAAAAATGCGCGCTCATCCAGCTCCGCTTTTTCCAGTCGTTATTGTCGGACCCTTTACAAAGTGGGGTATGGATTATACTACTTGTAACCCGCCTTCGGCAAAAGGTCACAAGTACATTATCGTAGCAGTAGACTACTTTACGAAGTGGGTCGAGGCTATGCCTACTTTTGGGAATGATGGTGAGACTGCAGCTTTGTTCCTTTTCAATCAAGTTATCGCTCGTTTTGGTATACCTAAAGAGATTGTCACTGACCATGGCAGTCATTTTCAGAATAGTATGATGGCTGAGTTGGCTCTCAAATTGGGTTTCCGGCAGGAGCATTCATCTCCATATTATCCTCAAGCCAATGGGCAAGTGGAAGCCGTGAATAAATCCTTGAAGACAATTCTTCAAAGGACAATTGATAAGCATAGATCCAACTGGCATATTATGCTATATCCTGCACTTTGGGCATACAGGACGTCAGTGAAAACTGCAACTGGCTTTACTCCGTTTCAGTTAGTCCACGGGGTGGAATCCATATTTCCTATTGAATGCGAGATTCCTTTTCTTAAATTAGCTGTTGAACTTCTTCCTGACACTTCTAGTCTGGCAGAACGACTTCTTCATTTGGAACATCTCGATGAGCAGCGTCAAGATGCTGCCACGATGAATGAAGCGCATAAAAGCCGAGTAAAGGTTCAGTACGATAAGGCGGTCAAGCCTAGGGTCTTTTCGGAAGGCGACCTTGTTTTGGTCTATGCCCAAGAAAAGGATGCCTTGGGGGCAGGAAAGTTTAAATCGATGTGGTATGGCCCCTATATCGTTAAAAAAGTCCTTAAGAAAGGAGCTTATACCTTGGTTGATTTCGAAGGGAACGAGTTGTCGGAGCCCCGAAATGGGCTCTATTTGAAGAAGTATTATGCCTAGGCTTCGGCCTGGCATGTTGCTTTTGTATATAGTAGTTTTTGCTTTGTACATATCTGGTTGATTTTCGATCTTTGATGAGTTGGTGATGTTTTTGATCTGCTTTGGCAGGTTGTGTTGAATGTCATGAGTCATTTTGGTTTCGCCGATGGTGCTAGTAGACACACCCGGAACTTAGCTTCCGCGGCTTGGGTGCTTCATTATCCATCCGGTCAGCTGTTAGTGTCAAGAGCAGTCTGCATTGGTCCTGCTTCCAATAACGTAGCAGAATACACTGCAGTCGTTCATCTACTCTCGGAGGCAATATCTTTGGGTGTTGATTCGTTGGTAGTTTTCTTGGACTCCCAGCTGGTGGTGTCGCAGTTGAACAACACTTATCGGGTACGAGATCCATTTTTATTACGATTGTTTTTTAGGGTACGTTTGTTACAAAGGTCATTTCAATTTTTAACATTCATTCATATTCCTCGAGCTGACAATTGGTTTGCTGACTCATTAGCTAATCAAGCATTAGATTGTCACATTAATCATTCCATACAATAATTTATAATCATCAAAAACATCATACATTTGATACATTTATCACATCACATCAACTATCGCTGTATATATATCATCGGAGTGTCAAAAACTTTACAAAATTTGGATCCATAATCTCGTACAAAACTTGGGCTTTGCCCCATCATGTTCAGTCTCAAAAAAGAATATACAGTCATCTAATATATAATATCTGTCTACTTCTGAGGTCCCTGCCCAGAAGTCGTGTTCCCATAGAACGTAACTGCAGTGGCCACACGGCGGAATAATCTAACCCAGTCTCGTGGTACTCCTACCACCCGTCTCTGGATGGCTTCCGGCAAGTCCTCCACGGCAGCCATAGGGATTTGGCGGGTTAATCCCTCCAAGTTTCTCTGCACGGCCTGGAGAGTCCTGTCAGAATCCACTGTCTCTGCCTCACCCCTGCGACGCTTATGGCGTGGGAGACCCTCAGGTCGCACTGGTCCAACATCTGAAACATGATCATTTTAAATTTTCAGTCATTATGAATCCAATCAAAAACATGTTTGTTTTTTTCATTTTTT
Organism: Pinus albicaulis; assembly: GCA_034641835.2. Classification (NCBI taxonomy): domain Eukaryota; kingdom Viridiplantae; phylum Streptophyta; class Pinopsida; order Pinales; family Pinaceae; genus Pinus; species Pinus albicaulis. The sequence goes on from CM076570.1 coordinate 216,734,382, forward strand.
CATACATATTTGAAAAAATCCAAAAAATTATATAAGTCAATTTTTTTTGCAAAACTTACCGACTGTTCCCCATGCCGTGCCTGGTGGAAGAACTAGATCTGGATCTCCACGAAAGTCCATCTCGGCATAGGGATAGTCGTCCACTGCGATGATCTGTTCTCCCCACCACAGGAAGAACTCATCGTCCCATGTGGTCCGGGGTACCTCACTACCCCCCAGTCTCTTCATCATGTCCGCCCAACGAGCAATTCTTGGGTCCCGCGGGCTACTGATAGTAGAGATGACTCTGGGTCTCAAAGCTGGAATCTTCTCAAAGAAGAATGTTGTCAAAATGGTCCCATAGCCAAAGTGTTTGGTCTTTGCTTGGCGGATCGAGGTCAGCTGTTGTTTCATGTTCAGTAGAAGGGCTGTGCACCAATCGTACACATGAGTCAAACACTCTACAGCTATGCTCATTTGCGTCCTGGACGCCTGATGTAGTGAGGCAGATCCTGCCACTCTGCTGATGGTGAAAAGGAGGATTTTCATGTGCAAATCCCTGATATCTTTAATTGCAATCTGAGTTCCAACCTTTTTGGAACCATCTACGCAATATACGAGGACATAGTCTTCCATGGTTAACCCTCCCAGGGGCTTCCCGTGCAAGTCTATTGGTTCTCCCCTCCGGGAGAGTCCAGTAATGAAATATATGTCTTCCACTTCAATGCGTAGTGGCATCTGATCAATTATGAAGCAATCCTGATCTAGTTCCCAGTAATTTACGAGCATTTCTAGCAACCGCACATTGCTTTTCATATTTGGCATTTTAAAGAATTTGAACAATCCGCAATTTCGGAGGATATTTTGCGCTGCGCGATCTTGCATGACCTCTTGGTCTATTGCGCTATGCTCATGTTCCCTCCATGAGATGGTCATCCTGAGAAATTTCATCAAATTATGCATTAGCCATGCTTTTTAAGTTTCGGACCTGCGCATACGCGGTTTTTCTTTTGCACAGTCGCGTGCATACGCGAGTTTCCTTTAACGAACCCGCGTATGCGCAAGTCCGCATATTTTAGCAAGGGGTTTAAAGCTAAAAATCACTTAATTTTAATTTCCAAATGGACAAAATGAATAAACAGGATGATTAAGGAGCCTACCTGGAGTTTCGCTGAGTTCCGATGGTCGGTTGTTCCTGATTTGACAAAAGAAGTTTTTTGCTCCAGAGCACTTTTTCCAAATCAGCTATGCAATAATGAACCAAATGAGAGGTAATTTGTCTATTTATGGCTAAAAATTTGAAAATTTTCGCAAAATTTCCTTATGCCTATTTTTTCGATCTATCTTAAGCTGCATAACTCAATTGCTTGGAAGTGCCCAGTTTGGTATGTTTTCAGGCACATTTTGACGATTTTGAGATTTTTCTCAGTTTTTGATCCATGATTTCCAACTCTTTACGGCAGGTATATGATCTTCACTAGCATATAGGTTAGGGATATCACTTTCCGTTGCATCTTGCATTCTAGCCTCCATACTGATCACTTGCCTTAGGGTCGATCCCATCAAGTCATGAGTATTACACCCTTTTCACTCGCCGATTATTTAATCATGACTTGATGGTAGAGCCTTCCTTTACATGGGCTTCCTAGTTAGTTCCTCGCTATCACTTGTTGCCCATGCTGCTTTTTATGTAGGCTCGGGAGTCCTCTTTAGTCCCGCCATGTCTTATGTGCTGAAGCTTCATTCTTCTTCATCATCATTTATCATTTTTTCTGGATTTTACCCTAGAGACTCCCTGGTGTCGTTTAAGTTGTATTTCTGCATTGCATATTGGCTACTTGTTTATCCTGGCCTTTAGCCGGCTTCATTTGGACTCGATGTTTAAGCCAAATTTTGACCTTGACTTTCTATACAAGTTAACCATTGCATGCACTTAGCTATCACGACTTGACACCTTTTACCCATGGATGGAACGTTCCTCTGAGTATCACTTACCAGTTTTCGCCACCTTGCATTGAGCATAGGATTGTTCCAATCCTAGGAACTAGTGCATCTGATTTCTTGATACTCGTTCTATCCATTGTACCATAGCATTCTTTTATTCTTTTTCAGGCTTATTATATGAAAAAGACAAAAAAATTAAATATAACAAAAAGAGCGGGAACGGGATGTATCTTCGTTATTTTGATAGCAGTACAGAGTCAGTTTGTCGCCCTTGAACAAAGCACATATACTTATATATATTTCCTTCATTTGGGATGGTTTTAGTTTTGACCTAGGTTCAGCCTTTAGCATGTTTCACTTGTCAGTTCTCCCCCGGTTGGTTATCTCTTCCAATCATATGGAGAGTTTGTTCTGCCTCCTGCATAACAGACTTATACAGTGTCACTTTTTACTGCCATGGTCATCACGAGTCGTGCTTTTGTTCAAGGGAAGTCTAACCTGAGTCGGCCATTCTGCGGTGTCTCTTGACTCATTATTCAGTCGACCTTCCCGGTCTTGTCAGTATCATGTTCTATCACATCAGATGTTTTGGTCTTCTGCTCGTGCTGGTTTGAGAAGGTCCCCATTGACTTCTTGCCGGCGGGTTTGTCTCTTATCGACTACGACACATTGCTCCGAGAGCAAACCTAGAGCCGCACCTTGGGCCTATTTCCATCATTGATAGGTGACCTCGTGCTCAGCATTTGATCATCATCATGGGTCTTTGACCGAGTGGTTTCCCCTGTGTTCGACGTCAGCACACATTATCACACTTGGGATTCGTGCAGTACCTGGATTTCCATTTGACCCTATCGGTGGATTTCTCGCCTCTGTGTCAGCTTTCATTATTGGTTGGTTCAGAGGGTTTCTTCCGTGTGCTAGCTTCATCTTGTGCATGTCAGAAACGTACTTCGGTTTTGGTTCCATCACTCTACTTCGTCCGATTCCTTCCAAATCTTGGCCTGCGGGTTACACTCGCGCTGGACTGATGTGGGATGCCTTAATGCCTTCCTTCCAACAGATCTTTTCCCATCGAATCCGACTCATTGCTCTGGGAATAAGGTCTAGAGTCTTTTGTCAGTACCTTAGGGTTTGCAGTCATCAGTGGCAGACTCTTCGCTATCGACAGTGGGGATTCATCATTGCCTCCTGATTGGTAGATTCTTTCAAGTGTTCGACTTCAACTCATTCATTCGCACGTGTCAGATTGTACTGGGGCACCTTGACACTCATTATCATTATCGGTGCGTTGTCTCGCGTTGGTTAATGGTATACATCATTGACCGGTAATCCAACGATTTCTCACATGGTCGACTTCAGCTCATTTATTCCCATCGTGTAGAATTGTGACATAGTGATCGGTGAAGACCTCGGGTTGCATCAGCATTTTCGGTTCACTTTTGACAGTCCATTCAGTTTCTGCCAGTGATGCTGTCCACCCTTATATGTTGCAGTTCAGTACAGCAGCATCCTATATGTTGGCTCCCGAGTTGCGTGATTGTACCATTTGATCCACCTCTTATGATCCAGTACTTGGAGATTCAGTTACTTATTTGATCAGACATCCATTTGCACCATCTTTGATCAACTTTCTATATGTGATACTTGGACATTGATTCAGACTTGAATTCCCGGTCCATGCTCAGATGATTCATTGTGTACTTTCAGTTCATCTATACTTGTATACATGTTGGATATATTCAGTACTTTTCATATGATGTATTTTTGACTGAGCATGGGTATGCCCGCCTCAGCATGAGTTGACTCTCTGTTTTCTTTCATTGGTTTTTGGCAGGCTGAAATCTGGTGAAGTCCTCCCTTGTCCTTGCGAAGTTATTTCTATGTGCATAATACATTTCGGCCATCATGTACCCCTTCTGACCTCATATATTAGGGGGCATCTGTTATAGCATCATTTCTCACCTTCACATGATTCATGATTGCTTAGATGGTTTTGGGCACCCATTCCTACAGACTTGGACAAATTCACTTAAAAACAGTGTAAAAATCCCCATACGTGACTATGCCCGTGCTTTTCCGCGTGTATACGCGAGTACATCTAGAATTTTCCATGTATGCCATTAAAATGATTAAAAATATATATAAAAATTCCCTATTTTCGGGCTGGGTTGATGGTTACTCAGGTAGTTCAACCACCCCAGCACGTGGCCAACTGTTTCCAACTGTTGAAACTAATTGGAGGGAGTATAAAAGCCCCTCATGTGTATGGCCTAAGGGAGAGAGAGAATTATTGATATTATACTCTGTTGGTATTCCCTATCCAAGTCTGATTCCCCGTGCCTCCTGCACTTTCCCAGTTCATTGTAGGAAAACCTTGTTTCCTTGAGATGCACATCCCTTTATATGTCATCTCGTATGCACCAGTTTGGAAGGAGTCTTAGTGAGGCAAGGGCTGGATGGATCCGGACGACGGTCTGCAAAGGCCTTGGAAGGATCAGGTGATCTCTCCATTCATTACTTTTGTACATGCTATTTATAATACAGAAGTACCATGCTATTCCCGAAATAAATGTGTTAGTGTATGCTTATATGTATGAGAATATTTGTTATACAAGCATTCATTATGATTTATTTAATGTTTTATATGAATCTCACTAACATTTAGAGTAGATATATGTTGTACAACCAGTCCTTTGTGTTTGTTTCTTCTTGTCTTTCAGGTTAAGAAGGAAGGACGGTTGCTGGGGGTTTGAACCCTGCGGGATCTTCTTCAACTGTAGGACCTACGGGTAACTTTCTCATTCTACTCTATTTAGTTTTTCTGAACGTGCATGGTTGTGTGAGTCTCTATTAAGTAGCATGCCCCTGCTCTGTGGAGGTTGTAACCCAACGAACCTCTAGGGAGATATTCCCCGAAACAAGT
>CM076570.1:216739327-216874327 GCA_034641835.2 Pinus albicaulis
TTAAAAGTTCATAGAGATAGAATATTTCTTTTACATTCATTCATATATATATATATATATTTTTTAATAAATTGAAAAAATATATATTTTAAATAATTTTTATTTTATATATTTATTTTATAATAGAGTTTTTAGAATTTTAATTTAATTATTAGTAACTATTAGATGGATAGTAAGGATTAATCTTCATAGAATATGTTGAAATATTCATAATATTATGCACAAATCAAGACTTCAAATTTATCTTCAAACTAGTTATATTGTTTTAATTAATTTATGAATATATATCATATTGAACATGTGATATTGTTAATCCATAGTATTTGCCTATAATATTGTAACACAAAATATTTACAAATTAATATTTGTCATGGTAAAATGGAGGTGAATATCCATATTTAAGAATATTGTTATATGTATTTTAAAATATATATATATGTTTAGCTTATATAATAGTTCTTTTTATAATTAATAATAATATTAATTTAAAGTAAAATTGTAATTTAGTTCATTTTTATGAGTTCTTTTATAACCTTAATGTGATAGTGTATTATAGCTAAAGTGTTTTGATGTATATCATAGATTACATATCATTTATATAAAAATAATGCACATATAAAGAACAATGTATCCTAAACAATCATGCAAATATTTTGTTGTATGTTGTTTTAAGTAACGCTTATTTAGATTTAGTTACAAAGGAAGATGTATTTTGTATTTATTAGTTTTTCATTGGTAGATATGGTAGTTATCATTACTTGTTAGTAGTTAACTCGAGTTGACTTGTTTTTTATAGCTAATGTTAATTGACTCAGCTAACTCATCACTTTGTATAATTCATGTTTATTAACACGAAGGAGTTGAATAAATTTTCTATGCTATATAAATTGATGCTAGAGAGGTAACCTAAACCCCTAAACCACATAAAAGGAACACATGGATATCATAGTGGTAGACAAGCACCTAGGAAAAAATTAACAATGTTGATCTAATCAAATTTATGGAGGCTTTGACTTCCCTAAAAAGATGTAATGGCTTGTGTCGTAGTAGGTGTTGTTGTTATTAAGTGTGTACGGAATTGTGACGATGAATAATTTTTTATAACGTCTATAGGTGATACCATCATGGATGGCATGGAATATATGTGTGTGTGTAACAACTATTTGAGCATAATGTGTGCCACAGTATAAGTTATACTAGATATTAGTGACAGGTACATTTACTATATCATATTTGTATGATGACGTCGATACAAAAATTTAAGCATTACTGTTATAAGAAACTAGAGTAAGAAGGTGTCATTACCTTTTATCCATTTTTATTAATTAATATGAATTTATTAATAACAAAGGTTATATTGAAGGGTGAAAATGAGGATTTTCTTTAGTATTGGACAAGGTTAAATGATTGTAAAGTTTGTTTGTTCAAAAAAGTATGAAATGCCTTAATATAATGATTGGATGTGTGATTTTCCAAATACATTATATTAATGGTATTTTGACCCATACACACATAAGTGGATCAAATCTCATCATCATGGCATTTTAAAAAATCAAGGGTACATATATTGGGTGGTAGGGTGGATGATTTGATCTCCCCGAGTCAAATTTGATTACCACAAGTTACATGTTGCCTTATTGTGATAAAGTTAGAAGGGTAGATACCCATTGTGAGTGGGATCCCCCTCGTAGGTGTGTTTATATACGTCTTAACTCCTGGAAATTCATAATTTCCTCACTACATTTTGACTTATGAACTATTGGCACATGCCTACGAGTTATAGTTACAACTATCTGGTTTTGAACCTAAAATTTCCCAAATAACCTTAGTATATTACCAATTCATTATCTTTTATTTTTTTGCTACATATTTGCAGCTTTAGGGGAAATTTATAATAATAAATTGCAATGAAATAGTTTATGTGAATTTTATTTAGAATATTGATTTAAACATTGATGATGTATTTGATGAAATACATTTATGGCATATTGAATAAACACATAGAAAGCAACCAATAAAGTTGTAAACATTCTAGCATTTTCATTAAAAAATGAATTTGAGTGATGATTATTGCACAATATTTTAAATTCAAATTTAGCTTATTATTACTAAATCTTATGTGATGGTTAATCAATATAAAAGTGTTTAGAAGTCAATTTCAAGTAATTATTGTTGAATATTAGGTGATGGTTGCTCAATCGTAAGACATATAGACTTCTAGTAGTCAACCAAGTGAAATGAATATTTTTATTTATATATTGGGAAACAATGATTTACACATTTTGTGGTCTTGCTTTCCCTGAATATTAATGCCCCCAAATATTTGTAAATAGTCTCAACATTCTTGGTGCTCCCTCTCAAGGCCCAATGATGAAAACTTCATTATCCTTGCCAAAACAACAACTAGATGCAAAGAAGGAAACATCATATTTAGTAAATACACACTGGATTAGTTGTAGATAAATGGAATTGGTATTTTCATGTTGTTGGATGTCCAATCTGAAGGGTGAAACACAAGTGAAATTCTTAATAGGAATTATGCTTACTATGAATTTGATTGAAAAATTATATATAGAGAGGAGAGGAATAACCTGTTTTTGAGTTTTTATTAATAACCCAGAAACTCAGAAACAGGTTATTCCTCTCCTCTATAATCTACTTCACCTGTATGGACTCTCTATTTAAAAATTATATATACTATCATGACGTGCGAGTGAAAGATGCTACCGCAAACAACCGAAACACAGATTGTGTTGTGACTTTGATAAAATATAATATATACCTTGTTAAAAATATTGAATTAATCTCACATGTAGTGCAGGCCAATTTAAGAGTGTGATTTAGTTTGAGTTAGCGTGAGTTATTTTAGTTTAGCATGTATTTGAGAATTTGAAAATTAGTGTGAGTTTGCATGATGAATTAATATTGGAGTGACCTTCAGTTGAGTCTTTAGTTATAAAGGATAAATATCCCACATTGGATTAACTATAATCAACAGAATTTGTGTACTAATAGAGAATAACAACAATTAATATTGTTTGTGTGTGAATTTTTTGCGGATGTGTGCCTTTTTTCCTCTGTCTTTCCAACAAATTTCTATCAAAGCGAGCAGCATGAGGATAATTTTTTTTTTGGTTGAAGAGAATGTAGTAACATGGTATACATTGTTTTACCTATGTTATAATGCAATAGATGCCGGAGGACATGCACACTACATCTCATATTTTCCTTGATGCACTAACACAAAGGCTCTTCCAAACGAGGTTCCTTAGAAATAATGCAACCTCTCCATAGAACAAGTAATGTTAGCAAGCGATCTCACTATGATCCACACCATGTTAGCAAATCCCAATGGGAAAAATGAAAGGTTTAAAAAAAAAAAGTGGCCTTTTGAAGTAATATTAAAGACTATATTCGAGGGAAAGCATAAATATGTAAAGTATTTTTGGGGGAAATAAGGTGTGAGTGATATTAAAAGTCGCTTAAAAAAAATTTAGTTCTCCTTACTAAGTTTTATTTTAATTACTTCGAAATGGAGACGTTTAAGGTTTATTTGAGCCATATTTAATTAATGGAGAAACATTTTTTGGTAGATTCAAAGAAGAAGATATGGCTTTATCAAGATTCCAGACACAACCTCCATCGTTCATAGGGAAGAACTATGATATTTGGGCCATGAATATGGAGATGTTGTTATGAAACCTACTCCCAAAATAGAAGAAAGGATAGATCAACACCTTAGAAATCAGCCGCTCCGAGGGGGCAGCCTCCTTTACATTACATAAATAAACAATTCTTGGATGACACAAATGACAAAACCTCCTTTATATATATAGGATTCCATGGGGTCACAATATAATCCCAGCCAACCTAATCATAATAATATAAGGGCACAACAATAACAATAATGGGATTTTATTGGGCACAATAATAACAATATGGGGAATATAATGGTACAAAAAAAACTATAATGGGGTTACTAACAACAATAGGGGACTACACTAGTAATATAGGGACCTAAAATGCCCCTCTCCTTAAAAAAAAAAGTGTTTTCCTCAATTCTTGAGTAGCTATGTATGCTTCTGTATATAATTCTCATCCTCCCATGTGGAATCTTCAGTGGGTATGTTCTTCAACTTGATTAGACACTCTGAAATTAATTGATTTCATAGCTATCGATTTCTTGTTTCAGTGACTGATTCAGGTTCCAATAATATTTTTCCTTCCTCATCAAGTTCTGAAAATATTTTTTGAACTCCAAGTTTGTCACCTATAACCTTCGTTAAGCATGAAACATGGAAAATTGTGTACACTTGAGAAGAAGCAGGAAGCTCCAATTCGTATGACATAATAGCAATATTTTTCACCACCTTTTAAGGACCATAGTACTTTGGAGATAATTTATTATCATTGTTATATTTCTTGAGGGACAATTCTTTCTATAGTTGTAGCTGTAAAAATACACAGTATCCTACATCAAAACGTCTCTCGCTACAATGTTGATCCACCTATTTTTTAATTCGATTTTCTGCCATATTTGGGTTATCCTTTAAGAGTTGGAGAACTTGTTGTTGCTGCTCCATGTGATCCTCCATTGCTTGAAACTTATAATTTTCTCTTAAAGATGATGTGATAGATGATGGATGATATCCATAAAGTGCCATAAATGGAGTCATTTTGCTGTAGTATGGAAGGAAGTTTTATACCACCATTCAACTAGAGGTAACCACTTGACCCATTGTGTTTTTTTATCAGATACATAACAATGACGATATCCTTCCAAAAAAATGTTCACTATCTTAGTTTGCCCATCGGATTGAGGATGATAAGATGAGATATGAGCTAGTTGAATACCCAAACAAGAAAATAATTCCGTCCAAAAATTTCCAGTGAAAATGGGACCTCGATCACTTACAATAATATTTCGGTTTCCGTGTAGCTTTTGAATTGTTTCCATAAATGAAGTAGCAACTATACCTGCTTTGAATGAATGAAATAATGCACAAAAGTGTGCATACTTGGTAATTATATCAACTACCACCATGATGACACTCTTTCCTTCGGACTTAGGCAAACTTGTGATAAAATCCATTGAAATCTTCTCCCAATGTTGACTTGGAATGGATAAAGGTTGTAACCGACTCGGGGTCTTAACTGTCTCAACTTTACTTTTTTGGAAAACCAAACCTTCCACCATAAATTTTTGAATATTAGATTTAAGGCCATCCCAAAAAAAATCTTTCTTCACCCTATGTTAATTTTTTAAAAATATTGAGAGTCCTCCTATGTGAGAGGTGTGCAATTACAAAAGAATATATTGTTTTAGTTGGTAATTCTTACAAAGATATAAGCGAGCTTTGTGCCATAAGGAATTATTTTTCCAAGTAAAAGTATCATATGTAGTGGTATCTTGCTGCGAATTTGGAATGAGTTTCCACACATCTTCATCATTCTTCCATTCCTCCCTTGCTTTAGTTATCCAATCTGGTTGGATAATAGAAATGGAACAAAGAAATGCTCCCACCTCCTCATCGTGTGTTGACAGTGCATCTGCAACAACATTTAGCTTCTACTTTTTGTATATGATTTCAAAGTCATAACCCATTATATTTGTGACCCATTTTTTTTGCTCTTATCAAGATAGTCTTTGTTCCAAAAGGTATTTAAGACTATCATGATCATTTTTTACCTTTAAGTGTCTTTGCATTAGGTAAGGTCACTATTTATTTATTGCATGTAGTATTTCCAACATTTCCTTCTCATAAATAGCTTCCTGTAAATACTTTCGTTTGATTTGATGGATTTAAAAAGAAATGGGTCTTCTTTCTTGCATTAAAATAGAACCAATTCCATTTCTTGAGGCATCACATTCAACAATAAAGGTTTTTGTGAACTTTGGCATAGATAAGACTGGTGCTAGGCACATTTCCTCTTTAAGATGTTCAAAGGCCTTAGTATCTTTAGGAGTCCATGAAAAATGCATATTTCCTCAATAATGTTGTTAGAGGTGTTTTTATTCTCCCATAATTCTTAACAAACTTGCAATAATACCCTGTTAACCTCAGAAATCCTCGCAACTACATTACGCTTGTGGGGACATTCCATTCCTTAATGGATTTAATTTTCTTAGGGTCTACCTTAACACCCTTCTAAGATACAATATGACCTAGATATTCCACCTAGTGTACTCCAAAAAGACATTTGGAGGTTTTTTCATATATAATTGTTTCTCCTCCAATAGTTTGAGCACCCTATAAACATGTTAAACATGATCCTTCCAAGACCTGATGTAGATTAGTATATCAGAAAAAAATAATAACACAAATGTTCTAAGGATCAAAGGGTTTGAAAATGGAATTCATCAACCCTTGAAACGTAGAAGGTGCACTGGTAAGGCCAAAAGGCATGACCAAAAATTCATAATTTCCATCATGAGTTTGAAATGTATTTTTCCAAATATATTCAATCTTCATTTTAATTTGATGATATCCTGAATGAAGATCCAATTTGGTAAAATAAATTTCTCCATGTAATTCATCCAATAATTCATCAATCACACAAATGGGAGATTTATCTTTAATAGTGAGCTTATTTAGCTCCCTATAATCTGGACACATGCGCCATGATCCATCATTGTTCTGCACCAATATTACTGGAGCAAAGAAATAAATTTTCCTAGGTTGAATTATACCAAACTCTAACATTTCTGCGATCATATGTTCAATTTCACACTTTTGGACATAAGGATATGTAAGTCCTGATAATTTCAGGAACACGTCCTGGAATCAAATGAATAGCAAGAACATGATAACTAAGGTGGGAGTCCTTTAGGAGTTTCAGACACCTTGGAATGATTTTCCACGATTTTTTAGAGATATGGAGAAATAGATGATTTTGATGTTGGAACTTCAAGTGAGCATAAATGTGCAATTACGCTTTGTTGGTATTTATTCAGAAAATTTTTCATTAAATTAGAGCTTATTATCCTTCTTGCCTTCCATGTGATACCCTGTAATTCAACTTCCTTTCCTTTTGAAAAAATAATTCAAGAATAGTTCTTGAAAATTAAAAGCTATCGTCGCCAAAGACTATAACCATTATACTCCTAATACAAAATTAGCACCTGCCATTGGAATGGAAAGCATTGGACTATTCAATACCTATTCCCCCATGGTTAGCTTGATATTATGGAATTTTCTAGAGTAAGTTATAGTTCCTCCATTTGCAACGATCACTTAACACTCTCGTGTTGGGTATAGGAAGAAATTCAATTCCATGGCTACCTTACAAAGAATAAAATTATGGGTACTACCCGAATCAATCAACACTACAACATTTTTCTTCTTGATATGTACTTATATCTTGAGAGTTCGAGGAGCGGTAATTCCTACCAATGCATTACAGGATATGGTCATACTCATGTATTTTTTCTCTAAGGTTGGTTCCTGGTGTATATCCTCTTCTTGTGAATTTTCTTGTTCATTTTCTTCCTCCTCTTCCAAATCTATCTAAAAAAATTTCTTTTCAGCACACTTATGACCTTTAGTGTATTTTTATCACAACTGTAGCAAATCAATTTTTCTATTTTTTCTCCCAATCGTTGTGGTGTCAACCTTGTAGGTTCTGGAAGTCTAGGAGTAGAAACACTTCCATATTTATAGATGCCAGTGGTACACTTCCTTTTCTGCATATTTTTACTTTCAATTTTTCTTGCCAACCTAAATGACTTCTCCAATGAATCAGGTTCCCAAAGGCAAACCTAATTTTGGATGTCATCCTTTAAAGTCCCTATGAAGACATCAATAATGTGTTCCTCTAGAATATTAGTTATCTTTATATGCAATTTTTGGAAGTCCACAATGTGCTCCACCATTGAACCCTTTTGTTTGAGACTTATCGAATGGCTAAAGAAGGTATTTCTATTTTTATCCTCATGATGTGTTATCATTTCCTCTGTAAAATTGACCAAGTGACAATTTTTTTACGAGATCAAGCCATCAATACCATAAAAATGTATTTTTTTCTAAACATAAAGTTGCAATGCGTACCTTTTGTGTGTTTTTCACATTATGGAGATCAAAATATTGTTCCATTTGTAGTATCCATGTCATGGGATTCTTCCCATCAAAATTTCTCATATCGATCTTCCGAATATAGTGGGCCTTCAATCCAACATTAGAGTTTATGAAATCACAATTAGCATTTATTTTATTTTCATCATGGGTTTCCTCTACTAAATTTTAGCCATTAGGAACCATTCCTTGTATCAACACTGTCAAACCTTCCGTCAAACTTTCCATGTCTGTTTTTAGATATTTCTTCATCTCTTCAATGTTTCCTTTCATTTTTTTGCCGATATTATCTTCCATGTCATCCATCTTAGCATTAATCTTAGCTTCCATGCAATTATGCAAACCATCAGTCTTAGCTTGCATGCCTTTCTTCGAACCATCCATCTTATATTTTATGTCTTTCTTCAAAACTTCCATTTCATTTTTTGTTACTCTTTGTGAGAGAAAAATTTGGTACACTCGGTATTGTAATGTTCATATATCATGTTGCAATTATTTCTCTACATGAGTCATAGTTGACTATTATGGGGGCTAAATGGGTGTTGAATTATTTTTAGGGGAAATTTTAGAACCAAATACTGATATCTATGCTTCAATATGCCCTTGGAATCACTTCAAACTAATTTTTAAAACAAGACTTATGCGATTTGAAAAAACAAATACACACATTTTTATTTATTTTGAGGAGCTCGATATTAAAACTGATGTGTCTCTATAATTTCAGATCCCTGAGATTTTATCTTTAGTCCTTTAGTAGCCCTCTGAATCTTCTTTCCAATTTCATAGATCTAACCTGATTTAGATTATTCAAGAAAAATTTATTCCAAATCTCCCACAATGGCCTAATTATGGACTTGTATAGTAGAGAAAAAATGTAAGGTGTGCCACATGTCATTGTTTCTTCCTGCATTTCTAAAATTGATACACAGGAAAATAAAATCCATGTATGTGCAGCCATTTTTTACAAAATGTTAATCTGAATCTCAGATAGAGTGTTATGATGCGTTTACCAAGGTCACCTCTTTGAGATAAAATTTGGGAGCCTGGAAAAACCCTAAATTCCGTAGATAATATCTCTAAAAATATTGTGAAAAAGTATTTGAAATTTTTACACGTCATTCCTCAGGATATCTTTACAAATGGGTTATTTTTTTAGCATCTGAAATGTCATAGAAAATGTTTTGTAGCAAAAATACCATGATGGCTTGTTTGAAGAAGAAAAACCCTTAAATCCAAAGCTATGATACCAAATGTTATGAAATTAGCTCCCAAAATAGAATAAAAGAGAGATCAACACCTTAGAAATCAACCACTATGAGAAATAAACCTCCTTTACATTACATAAATGAAAATTTCTTAGATAATGCCAATGAAAGTACTTCCTTTTGATATATAGGAATACATGGGGTCACAATAGAATCTTAGTCGACCTAACAATAATAATGTAATGGCACAACAATAAAAATAGTGGGCTTTTATTGCGCATAATAATAAAAATATTGGGACTACAATGGTACAACAATAAAAATAAGGGGGTTACAATAATAACATTAAGGGACTACATTCGTAATATAGTGACCTAACAGTTTCTACTACAAGTTCAAGATGTTTGGGATTACAACAGGATTATATCTCTAAAACCTGACGATAATGCAACAGAACAAGCCCTCACACATGAAAAAAGGGAATAATTGAGGATAAATGAAAATAAGAATGCACATGCATTCTAATTTATCCAAGTATTAGTTCACGAAGTACTATTCTACAAAATTATGACCACATCATTGGAAAAGAAAACTTGGGATATTTTCGTGATGAGCTATCAAGGTATTGCCAAAGTGAATATTTTTAAATTGTAGAATACTAGGAGAGATTTTGAATGTCTACATATGAAAGAAACATAGAATATTTATTCATTAATTAATAGGGTTTTGACTATTGCAAAACAGTTAAAAATTTATGGTGTTGAAATTATGGATCATGCGATGGTTGAGAAGGTCCTTATATATATGCCTACTAAGTTTCATGTTGTAGTAATGGCTATTGAAGAAGACAATGATTCAACGATGATGATAGTTGGTGAACTGATGGGATATTTTCAATGAAATGAGGCGAGGATAGATAAAAATAATGATTCCTCCTTATAAAGTGGTTTTAAAAGTGAGGTTTCTATATTAAGAGACATAGGTAGAGGACGAGGTGGAAGAAATGGTGGTCAGAGAGATGGAAAAAAATAGAAGGAATAACGAAGTGGAATAAATACCATAAGCTTCAAAAACAATCAAATAGTTGATAAATCAAAGGTGTGTTGTTATTATTGCAATAAATTTGGTCATTATGCACCTGATTGTAGAAAGGGGATAATTGATTAGCGAAATAACAAAGATAATTTAAATATAAAAAATAGTGAATCCATCTTCCTAGCTTACCATACTATGCATGAACCTTTTGATAATGTTTGGCTACTAGAAAATGGTTGTAGTAACCACGTGATTGGAAACAAGAATCTGGTTGCAAATCTAGATAAATCGGTCAAGAAAAAGGTAAAATTGGGGACTGAAAAGACTGTGGATGTAGATGGAGTAGGAGTGGGAAACATATTGACCAATAAGGGGGATCCAAAGATAATATCAAAAGTATATTATGTTGCTGGTTTAAAACATAATATAACAAGTCTTGGTTAATTAATGCAGAAATGACACAAGATTATTTTTTATGGAAAATATTGTGTTATATATGAAAAGCCTCCAAGAAAGAACCTGATAATGAAGGTGCAGATGGAGAGAAATAGATTTTTCCCTCTAATCATGAATTACAAAAATCCAGCCACTTCTTTTAAGGTTTCATGTGTTGATGATTATTCATTATGGCACATTTGGTTTTGACATTTGCATTTCTCTGGTTTGCTGTTATTGTAGAAGAAACAAATTGTTCGAGGATTACCTCCTTTCAAATAATCTTATAGTACTTGTGACTATTGTATATTTATAAATCAACATCATGCTTTTTTTTCAAAAAGAGTTTCATACAGAGCAAAGTAGCCACTACAACTAGTTTATACAAAGCTATGTTGACCCATGCAGACAAAACTTATTGGTGGGATTTGGTACATCCTTACATTTAATGATGATATCAGTAGAAAGAGATGGATATATTTTTTGAAGAAGAATTGCGAGTCCTTTGAAAATTTCAAAGAATTCAAAACCCATGTAGACAGCTAGAGTGATCATTAGATCAAAGCATTGAGATCATATCATGGTGGAGAATATGTTTCGAAGGCATTTCATGCTTACTACAAACACAATGGAATCAAAAGGAAATTTACAACCAAATACACACCGTGGTGGATTGGTGTAGCAGAGAGAAATAATAGAACATTAACGAATGGGTGAAAACGTGAAATTGGGAAACACTTTTTGGCATGAGATAGAATTCGGGAGAAATTTTTAATTTCTTGGCCGAGAAAAAAAGTCAAATAAATTTCTCGGCCGAGAGTTTTCAAAACTCTCGTCCGAGAGATTTTAAATATTTCGTATTTTCTCGGACGAGATTTTTGAAAACTCTCGGCCGAGAGTTGTGGTCACAAAATTCTCAGCCGCAAACTCTCGGCCGAGAGTTAGAAAAACTCTCGGCCGAGAGCTTTTAACATTCAAAAACTCTCAGCCGAGAGTTTTTCTAACTCTCGACCGAGAGTTTTATTGTGCAAAATCTCGGCCACAAACTCTTGGCCGAGAGTTTTTAAAACTTTCAGCCGAGAGTTTTCCCGCGCGTTAAATTGGTTTAAATTTCTCGGTCGAGAGGTTTAAAAATTTCTCGGCCGAGAGTTTTTCTCGGCCGAGAGTTTCTGGTCAATGAAAAACTCAGAAAACTCTGTAGTTTTGAGAAACCTGCAACTTTGGAGGGACAGAACACCTACAAAAAAAAAATGTTATATGTCGGACCAAGTACCATTAGATTCGTCTCTAAATCTAGTTTTTGATGATGTGAGATTTATGGAGTTTCATTAAAAAATTAAATTTTTTATTAATTTTTAACTAAACTGTGTCACTGTGGAATTTCATTGTTCGAAAAATTGCACTGAATGAAAATTCAATAACTTTCAAATGACGACACCAAAAAATTCAAAACAATCATAGTGCACTTCCTCTCCCTGTCTACTTCAAAAGGGTACTCTCATTTTTCTTATTGACGATCACATTGAAAAGAAAATCAAAGAATAATAAAATGTACTGAGACATCACTGTTTTTTTGTCTTCGTCCATTTCAAAAAATAATAAAAAATAGTGTTTTGATCCGAAAATTACCAAAAAATACTCTGTGCACTAGTGCAATATATTCAGATTATGATGTTATGGTTTTTTTCCAAAAAACGAATAACCTTCCCTAAAAAAAGTTAAGGATAATAAAGTGACTATTTATGTTTGCCTGAAAATTTCAAGTATATGCAGTTAGTAAACAAAAAATTTACCCCTCTATATGTCAATATTTTTTTTTTTTTTAATATCGGTATGGAGGTAAGACAATTCTCTACAATTCTTGTTTTTATGTCAAAGCATAATTTGCGATAAAAATATGAGTTTAGTGGAGTTGAAGTTGAAAAACATAGAAAATTACAATTTTCAACGTCAAAAAAGGGCAAAAAGTGTTTCCCAACTTCACATTTTCACCCGAATATTGAAAGGAGCATGTTGAAAGGAAAAAAACATTTCAAATGAATATTGGGTAGAATAAATTGCATACGGTATTTATGTGATAAACAAATCTCCTTCAAAAATCATGATGACAAAATTTCCGTAAGAATCATGGTTTGGTATGCATTGTAGTGTATCTCATTTTAGAAGATTTGGAAGCATAGCATATGCACATATACCTAAAGATATAAGAGGGAAGCTAGATGATAAAAGTTAAAAGTGTATGTTTACTAGTTATATTGAGTGTTCAAAAGAATATAATTTATATAAGGTTGTCACCAAAAATATGATAATGAATAGAGATGTTATGTTCAAAGAACAAGATTCATGGAATGGGAGTGTGGAAAAAACAATTGATAAAAGAGTGTCTGATGCAGGAAAACCCTGCAAAACCCACATTCTCACCCAGTCTCATGCCTATAAAGATGCATATCCATATTCATACCCCAAATAAGACTCTAAGTCTGGCAATTTCAACATTTTCTACATGTGGAGGCTTTAGAACTGAACTTCAATTGAAGTTTGTAGTCAATTCAGCCCTTGGTTATAAAACCAATCCAACCTTCATATCCAAGGTTCTTTCACGAATGGAAGCCTCTTCAAAATTCTTTTAAAACAAAACCTTCATTAAACAACCTCGGCTTTATTTCTAAAACCCCAAACTTATAAACCCAATTCCCAAGGATTGATAATTCAGATTAATAAATCAATTTTTGGTTCCATTATATATATGCACCCTTGCCTTTTTAAACCACAAGGCTTAACCTTGGTTAAACACCAACGCACATAATATCCAACCTCAATGAAAATTATAATACCAATGCCAACATGAAAAACATTCAATCATAATGCACCAATGCACCATATTAATAATGCATCTGGGCCTTATTAACTTACCGTTTTTCCATCCAACGACATTGGAAACGATTCACCCATGGAATTAATATTCTTCAATCAAACTTATTACTCTACCTTTTTGATTCCTTGCTTTCTTCAAGACTTCAATTTCTGATTTGCGTTGACACTAGTTTTCAACGGAATTTCACTTTGGTTCAAACCAGAAGTTTATCACTTCTTTCTAGCTCAATTACACAGCTTGGATCGACCTCAATTTGCATCAAGTTTGAATCACTTCATTTTATTAATTCATCCAACATAATTTTAACAAATGGAGTTTCTCTCCAACGTAATTTCATTCACTTCCAGCTCTGTGTTTAACGCTGCAAATTAATGACCTTTGCCAGGATTCACTTCTTAGTGTGTTTTCTCAGATCTGTGTTGTGCCATCATTCAAATTTGATCTCTGCAATTCAAAACACGTCTACCACCTGCGACATCTTTAAATTCACAATTTCCCTTCGTGGGTTAAAAAATATTAAAATCTGTGTCCTTCTTTGAAAAGATTACACATCAAAAGCCAAAGACAGCTTTCATACAAATCGTAGACAGTGCCTTTAATTTTCATAGAATAATTCAGTGAATAAATAAACACAGAAAATACTTGGCAACAAGGGAATATAATTTATCCATACGAAGTGGTGAAGGGAGAGACATCGGCATTATTATTCATAAAAAGCAGTTCAATCATTGAAAAGAAGACTCCCAAAACTCGAAGTAAACCACCCTGACTATGTAACATGACACACTATAGCCAAAAGCCACTCTCTTCATCGTTGAATTTTGCGCCAATAGAATTTTATGAGCTTACCCATATTCTACATGTCAATTATTCCATTTCCAAGCCAGAACTTTGCTCTTCAAACCAGATTTATATCGTTGGTAAATAATGTGAAATGTGGATCGATCTTACTCTTCAATTAAACATTAAGCCTTCAAATTCATGATCGATGGCTTTTGAATTGCCAATTAAATTCTCGGCAATCGCTATATGGCATTCCATTTCAAATTGTGTGCTTTCTCTAATATCTGCAAACCTTCAAAACATAAAGTCGACATTAAACAATATCGATCCCTCCTCTATATGTAGAGCTTCGTCTATCACAAAGTTTATCATATGAATAAATTAAGAACTCAAACATCTTCCTACCAAATTCGACCAAGAATATATATATATATATACATATTTCACACAGAATTTTCAAAACAAATTCCTCATCGATATAAACAAATGTAATCAATTACAACAATCCTCTTGGTCCGTGGCCAAATTTTCAAATCAATGGCCCTTTTCCAAAAGCCCGTAGGCTTACAAACTTTTCTGTCCAAACCACACCTCTCTCTATTCTTCCTGATCTATTTGGCCTTTGAGGCTCATTAATTTATACAAATTGAATTGAACCAATTTAGGTTCAAATCCCTTTAATCACTCAACAAAGTCCCCAAATATCTCAACACCCCTACAATCTAGATTTTATCCCTAAAATCTTGAAACCAAATCTATCTTAGGCTTCATAATTAATTCTCAAATATCTAAAATCTAATTCTCTCATGTTCTCCAAATTATTTTGGGAACATTAACAAATCCTCACAATAATTAATTAAAAATATAATTTAATCACTCAAAAATCTCATTAATATTTACATAAAATTAATATTTCCTCACAAACATAAGACCCCTAGGTTTAATAGAATACAAAATATTTTCCCGAGTCTAATGCTCCTGCATCAGACTCCCAAGGTTGAAAATGATCATGATCTCCTGATCATGTGTTTTAAGTCTTTGTCCGCCTGGATCCCACACTTTGTTTAGTAACTCATCATCTATATTTGTTGTCGTTTTTTGTTGCTTTCTCCGTGCTTTCCATATCTTGTTGTTTCCTGCTCCACTAGCTTATCTTCAACTGGCCCGCTCATTTTGCTGTCGTCGGCTTCTTCCTTGTTGATGTCTTCCTCTCGAGACACTTTCAACATGATTCTTCTCGATTAATTCACGCCCTTGGTCCATTAAATCTTTAGATTGCTGATTTCTTTGGCCGCCACCGAGCTAGTGTTTGCGTTTACTGCTCTTACTCACCCGCCCATTGCCACCCAATCATCTATGCCCTTGTTTTCCGAAACATAAAACTCTTTCTCCGCCTTCTCCTATCAGCGAATTACCGGATCGGGGCATTGTGTAATTCTTTTTTGCTATCTTCATCTCTCTTCGCATCCGTACCTACCCCGAAATTGAGATTTTTCCCCGCACCGAATTTTGACTATTCAGCATCATTTCCAACAACATAACTTCCTCATCCCACGGATTTGAAATTTCCACAGAATTTTCTTCTTCCTTCATTTTACTGCTCAACTGAGTCAAATTTTCTTCAACATCCGCAACAATACCTGCATTCACAAAACACTTGTTAAAATAAAAGTCATAAGGCATCAACGCCTTTTCTTCCTTTGCCAACATTTTAGTATGTTGTCCTGAATTTTCCATCTCAATCAGCACATTAGTATGTTGATCCAAACTTTCCAAAGAATTCTCTAAAGAATTCCCAAGACTATCAACTAGTGTTTCTCTCACACCATCTATCTCCATGATATCTTTCTGCTCTCGTTCACTGTACTGAACTCTTTCTTCTGCAATCTCTCTGTCATACTCTGAATTCTCCAACAAATATTCCAACAATGCAATTTATCTGTGGCATTGCTGAAGCATTTCACCATCACTTACAGTCCCTGCATTCATACACAACTTGTCAATTTGAAAACTACAAGTTTCAACAGTCTCAACTATTACTTCACTTATCAGTGCTTCAGACTGATTCACTTCTTCTGCATCCACAAGAACTTCTTCCTGTGCTGTAACAGCTTCAAGTACAAACACAAAACTGATTTCTTCTTCAGAGTATTTATCTCCTGGAAGATCCTTTTCCATACTTGTGACAGCTTCACAAGATTGTGCATCCTCCTCAGTAAAACCTGTAATCACATCACAATTGTCAGCTACAAAAATATAAGGTTTCACATTATCCAGCTGATCTAGATTTACCCAATAATTCAAGAAATCATCAATGATCTCCTCTTCAATTTCATCAATGGAAACCTTCACTTTCAACTCAGCTGCTCTGAGTTCTTCAAATCTCAATTGTATACTCATCATCTGCTCGAGCTTCCTCAACTCTTCTTTTAACTGCATGTTTTCCTATTGATCCCTCCTTACTTGTAGTCTCTGCCACTTCACTCTCTTCCTCATGAGCCAACCCACTCTCTGGCTTTCCTCTATCCTCATCTTCAGTTTATCAAACTGTTTCCTAATCTCAGCTAACTCTTTGTCATATTCTGCATTAGCTAACTGCTGTCTTATGCCATTTGCCTTGGCATCTTCTTTCTCCCTCTTTCTACTGTGGCCTCTCTCTAAACCTTTGCTCTCTCCTTTATGAATTTCAGTAGTCATCTCCTTCACCATGAGTTTCTCACCCATGAGTTGCACCAAGCCTCTACAACAGCAAGCTCTCCTGCTGCCACTTACCTCACCAATCCTTTCCCCCGGATCTGGTCTTTTGGTAATCACCGGTCCTCTGCTGGAACCTTTTGAGCATTTCTCCACTGCTCCTTCAGGCTTCTCTCATCTGCAACTTTATTCAACCTTTGTTGAATCTTCAGGTTCTGCCACATTCACTTAGAATCCTTTGTTGGACTCCTCCCTCACTGCTCACCAGCTGTGATCTGCTGCTGAGATTTATTCACTATGCCTGTAAACCAAATTATTCAAGCATAACCTTCAAACCGGAGTTCAATAATAATGATCATCAACTCACCTCCAAGACCCTGTTGATCTTGCCTTATCTTTCACCTGCACTGCATCTTTGTGCTGCAATCTTCCTCAGTTTCAAAATCTGAAATTTATTCATCACATGCAATTAATTCAATTTAAAAACTTGAATCTTCACACAGAGCTATTCCCGCTCTGATACCACTTGATGCAGGAAACCCTGCAAAACCTAGAATCTCTCCAATACTATGCATATAAAAATGCATCTCAATAACTCCCCAAATAAGACTCCAAATTAGGGAAATTTCACACACTATCATTTGCGGAAGCTTTCACTTTCATATGGTTCAAAACCATATATCCAACCATCTACTTTCATTTATAATCTCATGGTTTATGGAAACCATACTTCAAATTAATTCTTGCAATCAAACCCAAACTTTAATACAATCCCAATTTAAAAACTTCATAAAATCCTCCAATATTTATGAACGCCTTTCCAAAAGTCTTATAAAAGACTTTGGTTAACCAACCATTTGTTGTATTTCTAAACTCAACTTTATAATTTTCCCAAATGCCAAAGATTTAACAAATCAACTTTGGTTCCGTTACTTATGTGCACCCTTGCTTTTTTTAAACAAATGATGACATACTAAACTAAACCATAATTCCCTTTGATTAAAAATCAAAGTCCAACATAAAGAACAATCTGGCCCATGCAATTACTTACCTCCTATCCAATTGAATGAACACAGGACCTCAGCGTTTCACCAAATTGGTTTTTCATTCACTTCAAAACCCTTCCTTCCATTTAAGCTTTCCATGTTTTCATTTCCACTTCTACAGTTCTGCAAATCGATTGATCCATTAAACCAGTCTTTGTAATGCTCTCCACGCACCAAAATTGGCTCAGGTTGAATCATTTTCTTCAACGATCATTGGAAGGCTTCTATTCTTCGTTCTTGCTCTGCGTTTAACGTTCCTCCATCGCTACACAAATTTTCTCTCAATTTTCCACGCTGTTCATTTAAACTCCATCGCATTTTTGTTTGGAGTTTGACTTGGATGGACATCGACCAGGACTTTACTTCTTAGTGCGTTTGCTCAGATCTGTGTTGTGCCATCATTCAACTTTTATCTCTGTAATTCAAACACGTCTAACCCCTGCAACATCTTTAAATTCACAATTTCCCTTCGTGGGTTCAAACATATTAAAATCTGTGTCCTTCTTTGAAAAGATTACACATCAAAAGCCAAAGACAACTTTGATACAAATCGTAGATAGTGCCTTTAATTCTCATAGAATAATTCAGTGAATAAATAATCACAGAAAATACTTGGCAACAAGGGAGTATAATTCATCCATAGGAAGTGGCGAAGGGAGATACATCGGCATTATTATTCAGAAAATGAAGTTCAATTATTGAAAAGAAGACTCCCAAAACTCGAAGTAAGCCGCCTGACTATCTACAGCCAAAATCCGCTCTCTTCACTGTTTGACTTCTGCGCCAAACAGAAGGTTACAAACTTACGCAAATCTACGTGTCAATTATCCCATTTTCAAGCCATAACTTGGCTCTTCAAACCAGATTTATAACGCTGGTCGATAATGTGAAATGTGAATCGATTTGACTCTTCAATTAAGCATTAAGCCTTCAAATTCATGATTGAGGGCTTTTGAATTGCCAATCAAATTCTCGGCAATCGCTATATGGCATTTCATTTCAAATTGTGCTTTCTCTAACATCTGCAAACCTTCAAAAACATAAATTCGACATTAACAACATCGATCCTTTATTTATATGTAGAGCTTCGTCTATCACAAAGTTTATCATATGAATAAATTCAGAATTCAAACATCTTCCTACCAAGCTCAACCAAGAATATATATATGTCACAAAAAATTTTCAAAACAAATTCCTCATCGATATAACCAAATGTAATCAATTACAAAAATCCTCTTAGTCCATGGCCAAATTTTCAAATCAATGGCCCTTTTACAAAATCTCGTAGGCTTGCAAACTTTGTTGTCCAAACCTCACCTCTAATCACTCTATTTTTCCTCTCATCTATTTTGCCTTTGAGGCTCGTTAATTTATACAAATTGAATTCAACCAATTTAGGTTCAAATCCCTTTAATCACTCGACAAAGTCCTCAAATATCTCAACACCCCTACAATCTAGATTTTATCCCCAAAATCTTGAAACTAAATTCAACTAGGCTCATAATTAATTCTTAAATATCTGAAATTCATTCTCCTGTTTCCCCAAATTATTTTAAAATATTTAATTAAATCCTCACAATAATTAATTAAAATATAATCTAATTCACCTAAAAATCTCATTAATATTTACAGAATTAATATTTCCTCACAACATAAGACCCCTTAGTTTAAATAGAATTACAAAATATTTTCCCTTACTCCCAATGCTCTTCGTATCATTAGCTTTCATTATACATAGGCAAGGTCCAACTAGGTTTGGGACTTCCATGTACCACCCAACCATAGACATGGATGAACCAAATATTTCTTTCAGCAAGTCATGTCCATGCCATTTTCCAACCTTGAATGTGGGTTATTATGGATAAACCAATCCAAAAACAACTAAGTGAATCCATAGATTAAACCACCTCCACCCTCATCATATTGTGATCTCACCTAAACCGGCACCGAGATCACAAAACTAAACCGAGCTTGGAATGCCTCCAGATCACATCATTGTCCTTGAGGAATTTTGTGTCTCCTTGTCTCTAGACTTTACTACAATCCACACCGAATCACTAATCCCTTACCGAGATACCACCCTCGGCTTTTACTGTGTATCCTGCCAAAACTAGTTAAGGGATTCTTAGGCCTTTGGGAATGAACCTGAGACCACCTCCACCCCATATTCCAAAACCATCAGGAAATTATAAAGCTCACAACCAAGAATAATCCCATCACACCATGGCTATCTGTAAAAAGGAAAGGCAAGTCTAAAAACCATTGTCAAAACCTGACAAAACCATGCCACCGACAACAAAAGAACTAAATACCAACATGCACATACCATGCATCTCGAAACTAACGAGGAAACCATACATGCAATCTGTTACCTACAATTATTCCTATTGAAGCTGCTTGATACTGGTCTTCCTTGCTTGACCTTTCCTTTCCTTTCCTTTCCTTGTCATTCCTTTGCTTGATTTTCCTTCCTCTGCTTGCTTGATCTCTTTCTCCCCTTGCTGATATTCTCCTCTTTGAGTGTAATTCTGAAAGTGAACTGACAAAAGGCTACCAACTAATGCTTTGAGGTCTTTTTATGTGCCTCTAATTTCTTCATTTTCCATTATTTTTCCTTCAATTTCATTTTCTTCTAATCTCCTTTATTTTCATAAATAAATTCCAAAATAAAAAATTTCCTTTTTAATGCCTTATCCATTGCTTTTGTTAATTTCCCCTTAGCCATAAACACATCAAGTGATGCCCATGAGGATATATTTGCCAAAAATTTAGCTTGGAATAAGTGTCCCTTAACCGTGGTCTTATTTTTTCCTTTATTGGCTTTTATTACATGAACTTTTAACCCTAGCCTATTACACCTGAAGTGGTGGTTTAGCTCTTGGGGGTCCTATAGCGCTTGAGGGAAGTAAATAAATTTTGGGTTTGTCGATTCCACTTCCTTAACTACACCATGGAGGTTGATTCATGTCATAGTGGCCCTCAAATAATGTTTACCCTGGCATCTTGGTGAAAGTGGGTAAATGTGGGAGGGGTGGTTACATCCAAATATTTATATTTCATAATTTCAAATTTTGGTAGTGATGGTTAAAGATATATCCAAAAGTAGGTTGGTAATGTTTTTCCTAGAAGGATTGTTTGAGCCACTATATGATTGAGTCAAGGATTTCAATACAAACATATTGCGGGATGTTATATCATGAACCGAAGACATGAAAGATGTGGCTCCTAAAAGGGCCCTAGTTAAATTTACCCCCCCTCAAAAAGATGAGAAGAAATCATGGCAAGGTAAGAGCAAAGTAGAATATACCAGAGACGAATTAATGAGGAAAAAAAATTGTTATAGCTACAAGGAACTATGGGTACTATGACATATATTTATGGGAAAAGGTAAGGCCCACTATATAGAGGTCTTATCTAACAATGAAGAAGAAGAGGAACCAAGAGAAATTCCATAAGATGGACATAGAAGTAGAAATGAAGAACAAACATGGTTGGATACAAAGGGAGTTACAATAGAGACACTTTATTGTGTATCCATGTATAACACTTTTAGAGTTAGAGGGGTTGTGTAGGGTTAGCGAGTAATTATTACTATCGATGGTGGCTCCATCGACAATTTCATAGATGTATCCTTGGTAACCAAAAGGCACCTAACTACAAAATAGTTCGAGGAATTTGAAGTTGAAGTAGCAAGTGCTTATCACCTGGAATGTACAAGGAAGGCCCCATCGATGGAGCTCAAGATGGGAAATTATTCCCTTACTAAAAACTTCTATGTGGTGGAGTTATCCGACACCAATATCTTGTTGGGAGTCTAGTGGCTTATTTATATAGGAAGGCACTAGAAATACTATTTAACTATCGAAATGGAGTTCATCACCATTGTGAACAGAAAGGTATATTTAGGGGAATTACCAATGCTTCCCCAAGGATTGTCACGGCCAAAAATATGGAGGCCATATTTTGACATGGATACATAGCTTTGGTTGTAGAATGCTTGGTGAAAACATAGAAACCTCCATATGGAAACAAGAATTACCCAGGGAACATCCAATCATTATTAAGCAAGCATCATAAGGTATTTAGAGAGATCCCACTGGGAAGGACTCTTGATAGGGGGTTTTATAAAACTAGAGGAAGGAGAAAATCCAATTATAATAACTCCTTATAGGTGCCCCAAGAAATTTAAGGAAGAGATTGAGAAGACTATCATGGATCTATTGGATATGGGGCATATAAGGCCTAGCTCAAGCACATTCACTTCTTCAGTCATGCTAGTCAAAAATAAGGATGTGGTAATGAGGTTGTGCATCAATTATAATGCCTTAAACAATAAGACAATTTAAAACAAGTATCATATACCCATGATTGACGAACTATCAAAGAAACTACATGGGAAAGTTTATTGTTCAAAAATTGATCTAAGGTCAGTTTATCACTAGATCAGGGTATGTGAGCATGATGTACATAAAACCACTTTCAGATGCCATTGTGGACATTACAAAAAAAATTTCATGCCATTTGGCTTGATCAATGCACCTGCAACTTTCTAGTCATGCATGAACCATATTTTCAGGAAGCAATTTTGGAAGTTTTTTCCAGTATTTGTCGATGATATCATCATATATAATAGAACTTGGGAGGAACATCTAAGACACTTCGAGGAACTGTTGTGTATATTGGAGGAATAATCCATTTTTTCAAAGGAGTCCAAATGTAAATTTGGAAGGACAAATATTATATATCTAGGGCATATTTTCAGTGCTCAAGGGGTATAGGTGCATGAAGAAGAGATCTAGGCTATATTTTATTAGCCCACGCCTACATGGATTTATAAGCATATGCAACTATTATAGGTGTTTTATCAAATGACATTCACAAATGGTGGAATATTTAATAGATTTAACCAAAAAGGGGGCTTTCATATGGTCTAAAGAGGCACAACAAACTTTTGAGCGGTGTAAGGAGGTGATGAACACTTTTCTAGTCTTAGCACTTCTTAACTTTTCACACCCTATTGGGTGGTGTGAAGCATCAAGGGAATACATGGGATTCATGTTGATGTAGGATAACCACCCAATAGCCTTTGAGAGCTCAAAATTCAGGGAGATAGAAAAATAGTGTTCCATATATGATAAAGAAATGTTCATTATCATGCATGTACTCGTGAAATTTAGGCAATACTTAATGGGAGGAAGGTTCATGGTCAAAACTGACCACAAAAATATGAGGGAAGAAAAGTGTGGTATCAAATGCACTCTCAAGGATATTATCAGCATGTTCTCTCATGGAGATCACTACCAATTAGAAGGCACTTTTTCCAGTGGAGTACTCCAAAATAACTTTGCATGTGAATTGATGGATAGATTGGTCCAAGATAATAGGTACAAGGTAGTAGATTACATCTTTTTTTACAAAGGTCAGATTTATCTAGTCCCTAAATTGACTCTCAAAACAAACAACTTGAAGGATTTCCACAATTCACCTCTATTCAATCATCAGGGATACTTCAAAACATATCGAAAGGTAAGGGAGAGGTTCTCTTGGAAGGGCCACAAAGAAGATGTATGGAGACATGTGACAGAGTGTAGTACCTGCCAGTAGAATAAGGTGGAAAATACTCATCCCATGGGATTGTTGCAGCATTACCCACCCCAAAAAAAATATGGGAAAGTATTTCCATGCATTTCATTATGAGGTTTTCGAAGGTACAAGGAAGAGATTGCATTTCGGTGGTAGTTAGTATACTAACCAAGTTTTCACACTTTATGGTAATCCCATCAGACTACAAGGCAGGGAAAGTAGCAAAATTATTTTCAGGGAGGCCTTTAGACTGCATGGAGTACCCAAATATATAGTCAGCGACAAGGATAGTTGATTTATTTGTGCCTTCTGGTGAGAATTGTTTAGATTGGGAGGTAAAAAATTAATCTTGAGTGCTAGTTATCACCCACAGAAAGATGACTAGACATAAATCACAAACAAATGGGTGGAAGGTTATTTGTGGAATTATGTGATAGGGAAACAGAAGACCTAGATCTGGTGACTACATTTGGGGGAATACTGCTACAATACTACTTATCTTATGTCCATTGGCGTGACACTATTTTGAACACTATATGAGTATGACACTCCTTCATTTGTTGAGATGGATTTTTGGGATAGCTAGGCTCCAAAAGAAAAGCATTTATTGCAGGAAAACCATGACATCTTCATATTCCATAAGGAGAACTTACAGGTTGCATGGAATCAACAGAATATGTATGTAGATCGCAATAGGATCGAGTGTCGATTCTAGGAGGGATATTTGGTTTTCTTGTGGTTATAGCCATGTAGACAATCCTCCCTAAAGAGGAATGGAGCAGAAAAATTGAAGCCTCGATTTTATGGACCCTACAAAGTCATACAGAGGATTGGGAAAGTAGCTTATGAGCTAGAGCTACTCGAGGAGAGAAATATTCACAATGTATTCCATGTGTCATGTCTTAAGAGGTGCTAAGGAAGTAGATCATAGATTTAATTGAATTACTTTCATTGGACGAGAAAGGGCAATTGATCCTAATCCCAAAGGAAATTTTTGATATTAGGGAGAGAAGATTGAGTAGAACCATCAGAGAGTACTTAGTTTAATAGAAATACCTGCCAATAGAAGATGCCACATGGGAAGGAAAACAAGTATTGCAACATCCTGATTTATAGTTTCTTGAGGACAAGCAATTTCGAGAATGGAGGACTGTAATTTTCCTCAGTATTTCCAAAAATAAATTGATATAAATTTTCCTCAGTATTATTAATAAAATTGATTAGGTTTTGTTGTCGCATATTATATATATATATATATATATATATATATATATATATATATATATGTAAAATTAAAATAAATTAAAATGTTTATACAATTAAAATAAAATGAGATGAGAAGATTAAAATAAAATAAATTGTGTGTAAGTTGACATAGGCCCTAATATAATCTAAATTGTAATCAACCCTAATATTATACTATATGAAAACTATTTATCCAACAACATGATGTTGTCTATAAAAAAAATATAATATAATCTTTGGTTTATAGCAATCGCTCCGCTTTCCTTTGTGGCAACAATTACGTCATTTGCTACTCTAGCCAAATCGCTCCACTTTCCTTTCTGGCTGCAATTACGTCATTTGCTACTCTAGCCCAACGGGAATGGCCGACAGGCAAAACCCAACCCGTGAACGATTTGCAGGCTGGTCAATGGGAGCAGGTTTGAAAAGACAACGCAACGCAACCTAGAAGCTCCAAAGTAGATATGACGAATCCAAATTTCACAAGTCACGCTTTTCATTTTGCCTTCCCATTCACATTACGAATAAAACAGCAGAAGTGACGGGGTCGCACAGAGACCATACAACCGAAATGGTTGAGTGCCAAATGAGACCCGACAGGTCGTAACGCTTAAATTGTATACAAAACTATTCGTTACATCTGTATTTACACCAGCATTATTACATGACAAATATTTTTTTTAATTTCATTATTATTTTTTATTTTGGTGACTCTGTATAAAGTTTTTATAGAGGAAAGATTTTATTTTTATTATGATTTTTATTTTTTATTTTATTTTGGGTGAATTTTTTTTAAATATGAAAAATGGGTTAAGAAAAAGTAGAGGGGTTTTATATGAGTAGAATTTTATCTTTTTATATATCAATAAATAATTTTACACGAGTAAAATTTTAATTTTTTATACATTAATAAATAATTTTATGGTGTAAGTTTTAGAAGTGATGATTGACCCTATGTGATTTATTTCATTAGTTTCAATTCCACTTCTTCATCCTCACCGGATGCAATGAATGCTAAGTGAATTATTCAAAAAAAAAATCATGAGAAATTAGTCACTAGCTACTATGATATCTAATATAATGTACTATTAAAACCCCTCAATACTTAAATACAAAGAGTGAAGGGAGCTCTACTTTAATGGTTCATGATGCACAATACTTGCTAAAGTTTTGCAAATGGGGTACCAAGCTAAGTGGATTTGATAATGGGGAAAACTCCACAGTTAAGGGTGCTTAAGCGAGAGACGATTTGGGATGGGTGACCTCCCAAGAAGTCCTTGTTACCGGGTGCAAGTCCCTGAAGTGATGATTAATTGGTATAGTTCACATAAGTGATGATCAATTGATCTAGTTCACGTAGTTAAAACCCTTGTGCTATTGAGAGATCACCTACACTCGGTGGTTTGAGCTAGTAAGAACTAATTCTTTCAAATTGATTTGCCCAAATCTTATGCAATTGAAAAGTCACCAACAATCCATGATTAAACTGGTAAAAACTAATCATTTCAAATAAATCTATCATAAAAATAACTATCACCATATTATAATAAATAAATAATCCAACAAAAAAATCCAAACTACCACAACATAACAAATACCTAAATCACCATCTTATTGTTAGAACGTTGACAAACGTTGACATGTGATTCTTTGAACGTTGCCATGAATAATTCATTTGAGGCTATTCTCGGCTAAGTTTAATTTGAGTTCATTTTGATAATTTAACAAAATGAATATGAAATAAAGTCAATAATTATAATTTAATTTTAAAATGATGAATTTATGAATGTCAATTAATTTTAAAACGATGAATCTATGAATGTCAAAATTTATGAATATATAACTTTTATTTTTTAAAATTTAAATTTATAAAAATAATATTTGTAATTATTAAACATACTCAAATTATAAAATTTTATATGCTAATATTTTTTTTTATTATTTAACAATTTGACAATAAATTTAAATGTCACCTAAAAAACAAAGTATCCTACAATTCATTATAGAGAAATGGTATCTCTAGAGTAACAAAGTACTTCACAACTCATTATAAAGAAATGTTATCATATAATATTAAAATATATATGAGAAATTAAATTTATTTAATATTATATATATATATATATATATATATATATATATTCCCTACTTTATAAATCTCAATTTAAAATACATTTAAACCAGGGGAACGTGAATTCAATACTTTCCCATAATAATATATTTTAAAATTATCCGATGACTCTGAAAAAATATATTTTCTTTCTTTTTATTTCTTCAAATGGACTTGCGCAGAAAAGATGTAAAAATAATGAGATAATGTGAGGATTAGACAAGAGAGGTAGTTATATAGGGGTTGTGGCCTCTGCCACGACATATTGCTAAATTGATAAGATGGTTATATGCACTGTGTTCGGTCTCCCCTGCAACGTGGACACTGTATTGCGGGGTCTCTCCGATGGTTTCAATTACTTTTTAATTTTGACAATTCGTACTTATTAGGCAACTAGAGTCGGAACGCATTATACGCCAACGACTTGGTTTATATGATGCTGCTTCTGACAATGTCAATAGTTTATTTCTGCATGTATTTTGAGATTCAAATTATACCTTTCGTGACAAATTGAAATTAATAAATTATAGATTAATTTTATATCTTTCATGAAATTGTGGTTGGATTTATGATTAGTTATGTCAACATTTAAGTGCTTGTTTAAGAATTTCATATCAACTTGAGTTGTTTATTGAAGAAAAATATAATCTTTATCATTATTTTGTTAAATTGATATACCCTCTTTTTTAATGTTCTTTTGAGTTATCAAGAAACCTCTTTGTTCTTCATGTTACTTTTGGAAGCTATAGGGTTTGAGTGCTCCACTCTAAATGCTCTTGCAATACTCCTTTACACTTGAATTTGGATTTGAATTCCCTTGTGTTTATTTCACTATGGGGTTTGAGTGCCCTACTCTAAATGCTTTTGGATATGCTCTTTTATGCTTCAATTTGAATTTTCTAAAGAAGCTAAGCTTGTGTGTAAGTGCTATAAATTTTAGAATTTTGGTTATGATTTTTTTTTCTTGGTTGGTTTTGAATATGGTTGTGTGTTTTTAAAGGCAATAATTATGACTTTCTATTA
Organism: Pinus albicaulis; assembly: GCA_034641835.2. Taxonomy (NCBI): domain Eukaryota; kingdom Viridiplantae; phylum Streptophyta; class Pinopsida; order Pinales; family Pinaceae; genus Pinus; species Pinus albicaulis. The sequence goes on from CM076570.1 coordinate 216,767,434, forward strand.
AAAGTTTTTTGCACTTTGTCATTGTCAAGTTATTTTCAATAATAATTTATGTATTCTTTAGTTAATTAAACATAAGGGAGAATTATTGTACAATGTTTATTTGACTTTTTTTTTTACTATATTAAAAAATCTTGGTTGTAAGTGCTACAAATTCTAAAATTTTGGCCATGAATTTTTTTTCTTTATTGGTTTTGAACATGTTTATGTGTTTTTAAAGGCAATAATTATGACTCTCTATTAAGAGTTTCTTTGCACTTTGTCATGGTTAAGTTATTTTCAACAATTATTCATGTATTCTTTACTCAATTAAACATAAAGGAGAATTATTGTAATGTTTATTTGACTTTGTTTTTATACTATATTAAAGAATTTTGTGTGTAAGTGCTACAAATTCTAAAATTTTGGCCATGACTTTTTTTTCTTTGTTGGTTTTGAAGATGTTTATTTCTTTTTAAAGGCAATAACTATGACTCTCTATTGAGAGTTTCTTTGCACTTTGTCATGGTTAAGTTATTTTCAACAATTACTCATGTATTCTTTACTCAATTAAACATAAGGGAGAATTATTGTAATAAGGGAGAATTATTGTAATGTTTATTTGACTTTGTTTTTTTACTATATTTATCATCATTATTGATCCATAAACAAGTGACTTACATTCCACTCACTTGATCGACATGAGCCCTCTGCAAAATTTGACCTCTAGCCTCTATTCTCAATCTTGTATAGAGGTTTACTTTCTCTAAATGATTGCAAGGCTTGTTTTATATATATAACCTCTATTCAAGATTTATTATGAGGCTTCTATTATTGATGCACATTTAGTGCAAACTACCCTACAACACTATATTCTTTGTATTATGGCAATTGACAAATACAATATTCCTCAAATAAAATTCAATTTCTTACTAATTGACTCCTTTCAATGCATTGTCAACCACATGGGTTGTTTGTAGTAGATTCAAAAGCAATATAGTTCATAACTCTATGCTCAATGGAACCATCTCAATATGATAGTGACAAATTGAACATAATAACGACAAGTCAATTCAACTACAAATTTGTATTTGAAACCCTATCATTAAATATGAACAAGGCTAATGTTTCCACTCATCCTTCTTTTGCTCCTTGAGATGGTGTTTATTGATTGCACAATATATAGACTTGCTTTGCTATCAATTATCGGCTTGTCTTCCAGTATTTTTACAAGCAAAACAACTTAGTTTAATGAGCATTTGGTTGAAATTACCATAGGCATGCACTTAGACTTCAACACAAACTATCAACACAGGTTATTGTTCATCCACACACACGCAATTTGATGAAAGAAAATTGTCTGCAATGAAGCTTTCACCAATAATTGGCACATAATTCACAATGCCTTCCTTCCAAGTTTATGCAATTCACTTAAACACCATAAAACACATATAAGATGGCACTTAATTAACATATATATGGGATAGAAGTTATTTGAACATATATGAAATACATTTATATGATGTGGGAAAGGAAGCCACTCCACACTATGTCAATGCTTTGGGTTTGGGAATGCACATGTAGATTGGAAACACTAAAATTCAAAATAAATGAAAGGGGGTAGTAATTAAAATTCCATGTTTTAATTTGATGATACTTATTACGAGCTAGTACATCCACACCAAGTACCATACCTAGAAGATAGCCTAATGTAGTGAAACTAATTGAACAACTCCGAGAAGAGAAGGTCCTCTTTGAATTGAATATGGTTTTTTTGGCTTACATATAGCCTCAAATTTCTTCCAATCAACTCATATAGATTGCAAATGACCTTCTATGTTGAAGCATGGCAACACATTGCTATCCTAGTAGAGCACAAGTAAGGTATGACCTCAAGAACAATATCTTTACAATGTATGGGTTTAGAAAACAATTATGACTAGCATATGGTGAAGAATGAAACTCAAATTCGTTGGAAAATGACTCCAACAATCAATAAAATTGAAAGAACAATTAGCAAGCCCATAAAATATTACCACAACTTTGTAATGAAAACCATGAATTTCTAATCTCATAATACATTGAATAATTGGAAATAGAAATATATTTATTTTCTTTAAATGCTAAATAGATTGAAACTAAGAAGTAAATAAAAGAGCTACGGTGTAAAATGCATCCTCACAACATTAAAATAACTAGGCATCCTAAAAAATTGACAACAACCTCATTTAAATTCAAATGCAAATTAATATAGCAATCAACACAAACAAAATCCATTAAAACTAAACACAATATTTATTATGGGACCAAATGAGAAAAACAACATTAAAATGGTTGTTTAATCTTATTTAACAATATTTGGTTATACGTAGCTTATGGATCTTTATAACTCCTCCTCCCTTTGATATGTTCCCAGTCCTTAGAAGGCAATCTAGTATCATGGGCAAGAGGGAGGATCGTAACTGCATATCTGTCTCCATTGCATCCATGGGACTCGGGTCCCCCTCCCATCCATATCGATGAGGCGACAAGCATGAATCAAGGTTGGACCTCGGTTAGGGGTAGGGAGCCAACCCTAGTCCCCTCGGCAATCTTGAAGGGGCGAAGCAGAAATTCCTGACTATAATAGCAAACTAGTAAGTAAAAATAAATCTGGGAATGTCGCGACACAGTGGAGGGCCTCTGAGGCCCACAACTAGCCCTAATAGAGATGAAAATAAGTCTAAATAGCAATAAAATATGTCCAAATAGCTAAAATCACTTCCATATATGGGCGAAGTTCAGATCCAAGCTATCCCTTGAAAGTTAGCAGGATCAGTCCAGGCCCTTTCCAACCAACACCTCAATCCAATAATAAATATGGTTCCCTGATGACAATCTTTAACAACCTCGTTAACTACCAATTTGATCCAAAAATGTGAATTCTAGGGGTGGGGAAGATCCTAACTACCATACCTCCCTGTAAGGTGCAAAGGTATCCAAGGTTCGAAGCAGGACTTAGGCCCTTAATTTATGCCCTTAGTTACCAATCAAATGGGTGTTGAAGCAAGTTCTCACTTTTTAGAGGTAGCGGAAAATCATCCGATTTTGAAAAGTGTTCAATCAGAATACACCTTTTTTTAGACTTCAAATTTTCTTATGTATTAAGTATGCACATTTTTTTTTAAATGATAGAGATTTTCATGCCAATTTGAAAAGTGTTGATGCATCATCAACCCTTTTTTTTGGACTTATTTTTGACACTTTAAATTTTTTGATATATATTATGTATGGATATTTTTTTAAAATATTGGTGATTTTCATGTGGACTTTGAAAAGGCATCCACCTTGTTTTTTTGGGTATATTTTAGAAACTTTAAATTTTCTTATGTCCTAAGTATGCACAATTTTTTTTAAATGTTGATTATTTAACCATTTTTCAAGTTGTTTTAATATTCTTCTTGTTTCTCGTCCTAAGATGTTTGTGTTTAAGGGTTTTCCAAACTTGTGTTTTGTGTTTTTCTATGCATTGTTTTTTCTATAATGAAATTTTTAAAGTTTTTAAAGTTAAAAAATAATAATAAAATTAATATTTTGAGGTTAGGATTTTTATATATTTATATATTTTTAATGAATACTTCAATAGACATAAAATAATTGTCACTAAAAAATAATATTTTTAAACGCTTGACAAAAAATACACATTTTGCATATAGATATAATTAAAGAAAATACGTATTTCGAGATCTTTTTGCTAAAAATGACATGTTAAATATATGATTTTTATGAACAAAATGAATAAAAAATGTTGATAAAATAAGAAATTTTATTAAATTTTTATGAATTTTATATCCAAAAATTATGACATTTGAAAAAAAATGAACATTAAAAACGAATTATATATATATATATATATATATATATATATATATATAACGAATTAAAATAAAAACATTAGAATAAAATATTTAAAAAAAAACATTAAAAAAATAAATAAATAATAATAATAATAAAATTTATAAAAACAAAAAGCACACCCTTCCAGCATGCAAAACGCCTGAGGATCCCAATCCAGAGGCCAAAGGGGCCACGAGCCACGATGGGTGGGGGTACGTGTCACTACCATCCCCCCTGGCCCGTGGCTCCTCGTGCCTCTGGGTAGGGTCTAGGCAGGTGGGCTTATTGTTTTTTTATTTTTTTTACTTTTTAATTTTTTAATTTATTTATTTTTAATTTTTTTATTTTTTTTATATTTTTAATAGCCCCCACGCCCCCACTTTGGTCCTTGCCTAGTTTCCCGAGGGGTCGCGGGCCAAGGCCTTATTTAATTTTTATTTAATTTTTTTATGTTTTTTTTATTATTACTATTTTTTTTATTGTAAGTTTGGCAGGACTACATTTTCATCATGTCCAATATATCACCCCAATCGGGGTGGGAATTGAACTAGTGACTTTACAACAAGGAGTGCCTTAACATAGCACCCTATCACCATTTATCGAGGACCCGTGTACAATATTTTTAAAATTTTTATTTTTATTTGATTGATTTTTTTATTTTATTTTTTGATTTCGCTTTTTTTTAATGTTTTTTTTTTGTTACTTTAAATTTTGTTAATTTTAATTTTATTTTAGTGTTTTATTTATTTATGTATTTAATGTTTTTTATTTTGTTGGTTTTTTTTGTTTTTCCAATTATTTAATTTGGTTTTATTTGTTTGTTTTTATTGTTTTGTTTTTTTTTGGGTTAATTTTTTAGATTTTTTCTTAAATTATGTTGTTTTGAAAATATTTTCTTGTTTTTTCTTTTATTTTTTAATTGTCTTTTTTAAAAAAATTATCTTTTATAATTTATTTTTTATTATATATATTTTTTTTATTTTTTTTATGTTTGATTATATATATTTTTTTCAAGGAAAATTTTTTAATTTTCATATATATAAGAAAATTGCATGTTGTATCAGCAGCATATTCATCTATACATAGATTAAAAGAGACAAAACTCTAAAGAGTCATATAGCTGAGTCTATAGATAGATTAAAAGAGACAAAACTCTAAAGAGTCATATAGCTGAGTTTTACATATATAAATTGTAATAACAAATATCGTGAATGAAAAAACAAAAATTATCTACATAATCACAAAATATAAACAGATAATTTTGGGCAAGTAACATGTCAAAATTCTCCAAAATTTGCAGTATGCTTAGATTTCCCCCTGTCCCTCCATATCCTCTATGAAGGGTCTATGATAGTATTGATATTCCTATTGTCCATCTTGTTCAAATATGAGCCAGTGACCCCACTCTAGCTATGATGCTTCTTTGGATAATTGATCAGCCACTCGGTTCCTCTGCCTGTAAATGTGAGTAACAATTATGAAATCAAAATAAGTTTTAAGAGCCATAACTTCTTCCAACAATGATATAAGAGTATGAGCATGACATAGTGCATCATTGTTAAACCAATTTATAATGACTTTTGAATCCCCAAATATCTAAATCTTTTTAAAACTTTTCTCTCGAGAAAAGGTGAGGAGAAGTCTGAGGCTGTTGAGCTCAGCGTAATTTTTAGTCCCTGGGCCTAGTCCCATCTTGATTTTATAGCAGTGTGAATCAGATTTGTGAAGGATAGCACCTCCACCACAACCCTGCATGTTTGAGGCCCTGTCAAAGTATTCCCATGGGATGGACTTGTCAATAAATTTAGGAGTAATAATTATTCCCTGTGTTGTAGGTGCATCACTTGGGATGGAGTGATAGATCGATATAATAGTGTTTTTGATGCTGGCCTAATCAGCCATTGAACCTTGGAATATCGCATGATTGTGTGTAAGCCATGTGCCCTAGGAAATCAAGAGGGGGATATTTCTCTCTTTTGGACATTGAGTCGATTGCCACCAGTTTGACCAAGCTTCAAAAACAATACTACCTTGCCATTGCAGAGTGGTTCCCAGGGAATTTGAAGTGAGGAGCTAGATATGTTTGCTAGCAGCGCAGGTGAGAAAAAGGTGGTCCACATCCTTGGCTTATAATTTTCAAAAACAACATCAATATGGTCCATGTATAGCTCTTTTGATAAGGTTGTCCTCTGTTGGTGGACAATTTGTGAGAATACACCACATGAAGAGTCTGGATTTTGGTGGATCCTTTAATTTCCAAAGGTGTATCCACCACCAATATTTATTTTGAGGTTCATGTATCTCACATGGAGAGGTATACCCATCCGTTGGTGTGTATTGGCCCCTGGGGGATAAGGCCTATAAGAGTTTGTCCTCCTTCTCAGTAATCTTGATGTTGATAGAACGAAGAGCTCTAAGATATTGGTTCCGGGCCGATTGCCAAATGTCTGAGATATCTAATTCTTGAGCTGATTTCCATGCCTAAGAGATCCAAGTGGAATTTTCATTTTCTGCAATTTGGGAAATGGTTTGGATGCCAGATGACGCTAGATGTTTCCTAATGGCCAGTGGTAATTGGAATGCATGTACAAAACCATACCAAGCATCCACTCCCATCATAAAATTTTCCCCAAATTTGATTCTCCAATCTAGGCCTTTCTTGATGATGTGGATGGATCTGGTTATGGTACGCCAGATGATGGATGATCCAGGAGTGTGTGGGTTGTGACCTCTGATCCACTCCAAGGTGGACTGTGGAGCGATGTACTTGAAGTAAGTTACCTCTTGCCACAAACTACTGCCTATAATTAAGTGCCACCCCATTTTGGCTGCCAATGTAGTGGCAAAACGATTGAGGTCTTTTAGCCCCCAGAACCCCAGTTTTTGGGTTTGGAAATCTTCTTCCAAGCGATCCATGCATAAATATTTCCATCTTTCTTACCCCTCCAAAGGAATCTTCTGCATATTTGTTGAATTCTGGTTGTCACTCCTTTGGGAATCCATGCCAAAGCAATCCAATAAACATGAATTGCTTCCAGGACTAATTTTATTAGAACTAATCTTCTTGCTTTGGAAATCCATCTCTACTGCCAAATGTTAACCCATCGCTCCACTTGGGAAATTAACCAGTTCCAATCATTGATGTGTTAATCAATAGGTTTCAGACAAAAGCTGAGATATTTGATTCCTTCCTCCAATTCCTTGTCTCCAAACTGAAAGAGGCCAAGATCATGCCTGCATTCAAGTTCGAAGCACCATACCAAAATAATTGTAGATTTACTGTGGTTAGGATCCATACCAGTATCTTTGCATAAGATATTCAGTAATTTCATGAGGCTGGTGTTTTCATGGCATGTACCATCAAGAAAAATGGGTACATCATCCACAAATAATAGATGGGTTATTTTAATAAATTCAAATAATTTAACACCATTAATGTTCCCTTCTGCCTTTGCTTTTGCCAAAATAATTTACAGCCCTTACATAATTAATAAAAACAGTAATGGGGAGAGTGGGCTTCCTTGTCGAAGTCCTCTACCTGCATGGAAGAAATTAGATGCTACACCATTGAAAAGTAAACTGAAAGATGCATTAGTAATACATTCCATTATCCAATTGGTGAAAGAGTGGGGGAAGCCAATATGAAGAATAATAAGTTGTAAGTAGCTCCAATCAGTACAATCAAAGACCTTAGCTAGTTCAATCATGAGAATAGTACTCTTGAGGCTTTTTAGATTTATGGAATGAAATACTTCCTGAGCAGTACCAATTACTTTATGTATTTGTCTCTAATTTAGGAAAGAAAATTGTTCCTTGGCAATGTGCATAGATAGAATAGGCTTAATGATATTGGTGATGATATTTGAGATGATCTTGTATATACAGTTGCACAGGGATATGGGGCAATAATCATTGAAAGATAGGGGTTTTTCAGTCTTGGGTATGAGGGAAATGAATGTGGCATTGAAGCCATCATATACTTGACCAGAAGTCCGACCAACCTCAATAAATTAGAGTATATCCTTTCCAATGTGATCAAAGAAGGTGATATAGAATTAAATGGGCCATCCATCTGGGCCAGGGCTCTTGTCCTTCTTGAACCACTTTAACAACTCTTCAACTTCCCCCAAGGAGACCGGCGCATTTAGATTTTCAATGTCTTCAACCTCCACAAATTTGTGCATAGATATGGCAATCTGAATAATCTCAGTAATGTTTTCATCCCTGGGGTCCCTGTAAATATTTTAGAAGTGTCTAATCCCCATATCCACAAGTTGGGCATGGTTTTTTTCCACCCTGGCAGCTTGATCCTTCAGTTCCCATATGGTGTTTATACTCCTTCTGCCTTTTGCACATTGTTGGAAAAAAATTGTATTGTCATCTCCCGATTTGAGCCAAATGGCCCTGCTTTTGAGCCTCCATTCTTCCTCCCATTTCCTTAGTAATTTAGCTTTTTCCATTTCCAGGAGTATGAGTTGATCCTTAGTTTCATTAGACAAGAAACCAAGACCATCTGGTCTCGTCATGATTTCTAATTTAGAGTCAATCTTCCTTAATGCCTCCTCATCCTGTTTTTTATTCCCTCTAGCTCAGCTTATGGTGAGAGTCTTTAATTTTGGTAGGTTGTTGAATAGTACTTGGGCAGGCTCTAAATTGGGCCTCTGGTTGTAGTGGATCTAATCACTTTTTACCAAGTGGTGGAACTTTGGCTCCTATAGCCAACATGAATTGAATTTGAAATGGAAGTGTGGTTTGTAGTTATCCTTTAGAATCTCAAGATAAATGGGGGAGTGGTCCAAGGATCCTCCCGACCCCACCCATTTTCTAGCTTTTTCAAACCTATCAACTAGGTTGGCCTTGATCAAGAATCGGTCCAGTCTTCTAGCCAATGCAGCCTCCCTTGTTCTCTTGTTCCACCAAGTTGGAAATTTTTTAGCGTAGCCAGATCCAACAGATTAGCTTCATCAATTAGGCACTTGAAGAATGTTGATTTGGGGTTTGGAACTGCGTTGGGCCCCCAGGATTCAGAATAACCGATGGAGAAATTAAGGTCACCTCCCATGATGATGTGATATCCCTTCATAATGGTAGATTTCATCCACTTTTCCCATAATTACTCTCTATTATGGCAAGGGTTGTAAACATTTATCATGATAATGGGAAAGTCAATGCTGATAATGGTTATGTCTACTCCTAAAATCCCATCTCTTCCCCACCAATTTTTCACTTGGATAGTCCTATTGTTAAAACCCATTTCACATCCGCCTGATCTCCCCCTTGCATCCAGGGATTAACATTTCCAGTCAGGAAGAATAGAGGATAGAAATTTATAAATGTATTCTCCATCTCCCAAAGTTTCCTGAAGGAGGAGTGTGTCCACTCATTCAAGGGTTAACAGTCTTCTAAGGGCTAGTTTTTGGTCGAGACTAGCCAAACCCCTATAGTTGAATGAGAGAAAAATCATGGGTCACCAATGTCACGGGTGTTCTTTGCTCTAATAACCCTGTCAATTGAAGCTTGTGTCCCAGCGGAAACCTCCATACTAGCCCTAACAATGGCCTTGGATAGGGAGGAAGGTCTACCTCGCGTCGCCTTAGGTTATGAATCACTGATATCATAACAGAGTCCATATTTTTGGGAGGATATGGCCCTGGAGGCAGATCTGAGATTGTAACGGTGGCCAGCGGATCGACCCGAATATTCTGAGATGGAATGGGATATAGTCTCACCTACTAGGGTATGTAGATTAGGCCTAGAGACAGAGGAACGGGCAATTGCAACAGGACATATAAGGGGATCCAAATTGAATATGATTAAATATATTTTAGAAGTTATAATAGAATTAACAAGGGACACAATGTGATTCATATTTGAATTGAGAGCAAGAGAAATAGCAAGAGGTGTACCCAGGATCGGAGTAGTGTCCCCCTCCTAGGGTTGGGTAGTGCAGACCTATGAATCTGTTGGTTCAAGATGAATCGGGGAGTGGCATGGAGAGGTCCTCGGCATTGGTTCCACTGGTGTTTTTTCCTGAGTAGTGTCATCTTCCCCATTTCCAACTGTTTGAGTCCCCACATGCACAAAAAACTTATTTTGTTCAGTATTGATAGCAGTGACAAGAGGGAATTCCTTGTAAATATGTTTGACTTCATGACATCGTCGGGATCTAAACAAGACTCCTTCATTGTCCAGGATCCAGCATCTCATGATGTCTCTGTAGCACAGATTGTAGCACTCCATTAACCCTTCCCTAGTATCCAAGTGGACAAGTATCAGGGCCACCAAAATGTTACCAGTCTCCAAGTAGTACCTATCATGGTCCAAGTATATCGCTAAATCTTTGCCTATGAAACGGAGCGCTTCCTCAGTCCAAAATTGCAATGGAAGACCCGAAAATTTGACCCAAATAGGGCATGCACCAATCTTCTCTTTTTATGGGTCTAAGAGAGGTGTCCATCTCTTCAAAAGCATCGGGTGTTTAGCAGGTAAATCCCCTCTACAGACAAAGGTGTTCCTCTAGCCCTAGGGTGGGTCTAGCAATAAGGGAACATGCTAGACTCCTAAATTCCTAGCTTATAAATGAAATATGAACCGGAATAGATATCCTACCTTGGTCCAATTCTTTTTTCGTGGCACGTGGAAGGGATCCTTCGATCTTTGTCTTCACGCCTCACACTCTGTGTTGGTGACGATGTTCACATGTTTGAACAAAGATCAAACAAACGATTGTAGCATACAAGCATATACATTCATCTAAAGTTATTCATCTAGTAAAGGAGGGCTGAACACCTTGCATATAAATGGAAACAAAGTTGGATCTAGAAACCAGTCATGTATTATTAATAAATGAAAAATAAGTTTACAACCTTATGCCTTGGCATTGTGAATCTCCTTCGATGGGTTCAATCGGGTGCATCTCAAGCATTCGTTCAGCACTCGACTCAATGAGGCAATGGCCTTAAACTCTCTCTCAACAATGGATTCTTCTCTGCTTCTTCAACACACTATCTATACCAATGAATGTTCAACTAGTTGAATCAATGTGAGGAGGAAGAATTTATAGGAGAGGAGGTGGTTTGGGATCCCACATAAGGTGGAGGAGAGGTCTATCCCTTTGGGGAGTTACAAAATTGTAGGAACAAATGGGCCAAAGGGAGAAACATGCTGTTATTCAGTCGAAAAAACCATGATGAATCTACTCATGAAGTTTTTAAGCATGGAAACTTCATTTCTATTTTATAAAAATTTCCAAAAGCAACTCGGCGCGGGTGCCCTTCTGAGACATAGCACCAAAGGGCGTAGGGCCAAGTGTTAATTTCCCAATGGGCACGAGGCCATAACAGCCTACCAACGCCGACCAAAAATCACATGCTTTTGAAGGTCTGCTTGAGGAATGATCAACAGAGATTATATTCTTGACAGGCCAAGGGATGCAATGATATTTATGGAAATGTATGACAGTACACAGGGGTCACTGAAATGGTCCTCCAATATTTGGGATGGGGATTACAGGGACGATGAAAAAATACTATGTAACAGATTCTCCCTAAAGCATGTAGTCCAAGAGATATAGGAGGGGTGAAATGCTTTATGAGAACATGCCCAAACCCAAACATCATCATCGGAAGTCCTACAAGAACTAGTACAACTGATATCTCTGATACATAAATATGTGGTATGGGCACAACCATCCATAATAGAGTACATACAACAAGATCTGAGGTATGGATGCAGCCATCCAGTAATAAGGATCGTCAAATAGACTCAGTTATGGTCACAACCATCCATAATAGAGTCATGCATATAGTCATGATAAATCAAATCATCCCGCAGCCTAGATTTTATCAGTCAAAACCCAGGGTCTTGCGCTCCATCTCGACCCGAACAAGTACAAATTCAAGCATGCGAATGAATTAGCTAAATTTGAACATGCGATAAAATCACTCGATTACTAGCCAATGATGAGAGTTGTTAACAGGTGTGAGAGAAACCACCAATAATGAAAATGGTTCTCAAGGTACAACCAGTACAATCCGTGGAATGTGAACAATGGGCTAGAGTCGAACATCCATGAAATCACTCGATCCAAGGCCAATGATGAGAACCTGTCATAAAATGTGAAGAACTTGCCATTGAGGCATGCAAGCTCTAAGATACCAGAAGGGAGCCTCTAGATCAGCTTCCTGGATAATGAGATGAAGTCGATAGGAAGTGACCGGTTGAAGGAGGGCCATAATTTTTCCCACATCATAAACACGAGACAGAGGAATAAGATGATAGTGAATCAGTATTGTATAGAGGATCAGGGGTGAAAACTACAAAAGGAAACTTCTCTTGAACATATTGGAAACACGTCTCAAAAATTTGGCAGTATTGACATCAAGGGATATGAGGTCATGATGACATGGAAAAGATCATATGAGAGGTCAAAAAAGATAACCCAAACCTATGGACGAAAAATGACGAAGGTGGGATGTCCCCAACCTGACACGAACTGCAGACAAGTGTCATGTTCAAGATTGACATACTGCCGACATGACTGAGAACTGGTTCCATTTTCTCCCATCATTTATGGTGAGTACCCCAATTATTTTTGGAAACAAGCTTGAAGTGGATAGTATATGCTTGTCATATAATTTTTTTCCTTCGGACAAATCCATCCTAGTACATTTTATGAGCCCTAGGAAGGAAAAACTCGGTAACATCATGGTGAAGGTTCTCAATGTCACTAGGTTTTAACGAGTCTAACAAAGGAATAACTCGACATCTTTTCATGTTTAGAGAGTTTGAAAAGAAGTGGAAAAGAAAACTCCAGTAGGTCCCTTTTCATAGGTAGTCTTGAAGATCCAAAAAGGTAGAAAGCAATATATGGGAGAACCTCTTAGCCATTTTTACTAAGGTATTCCTTTTTCGTAAATAATTTGTCCCGGCTCGAAAAAAGGGCTAAACGTATACTAGGCAGATGACGTTTCATAGCCTTTAACGAGTTCAAAATGACAAGAGTCTCGGAAATATTTTCAATTTTCGAGAGTCAAAAAAGAGTTGAAAGATGACTCTAGGGGGTGACATTTTCGTGTTTTTACCAAGTCTGAAAAAGTAATAAAATACAACTCTTCACTTCATCATCATCATGTTTAGGACCTGTTGTTGCACAAGAAACAAACATAAAACCCTTTTTTCGAGATAAATAATAAAATAATCGAAAAATAAGCTTAAAAACTTAATTAGGGTTTCGAAAAGGCTATAAAATGATGGAATTAGTAAAAATAAATTACTTTTCACCTTTTTACTTTCTTGTGAGAATTTTACCATTTTTAACTTTGAATTTGTGGAGCTGACAACAGACAATACAGGAGGCCATTCAAAAATCCATTTTCTCGATGTAAGAGCTCTCATATTTTCTTGCATTTTAAACCATGTTTCATTTCCTGCATTTTATTTTTTGATTAATTTTTTCATGGATTGGTCACGGCGATCAACGCAGGTTCCAGGCACGAAGTCACGCCAACCAGCCTAAAATTTTAAAGGTGAGGTGCCAATCGGCGCTGCTATTTGCAAAATAGTAGCACCAATCTCCACAGTCGAATTTGCATAAAATTTCTCCTAAATTGCTCAATTTGAATGATTCAAATGTCAAAATTGTGGCTAATGGTAGTCTCAATTATGGTTTTTGAGGGAAATTAGTATTCAAAATGGTCATCAAGTGGAAAGAAAGAGAGTCAGGGAGGAAGATGAACAAGCCATGGAAAATGATGCATGCATGGATTCCGTGAGAGATTGTGGGCTCTTGAAATTCTTCCTAGCACCATGTATACGAGCTCAGTTGGAACTACTGCAGTATCTGATCAATGTGTGGGACACCGATCAAGAAAGTTTCATGATTAATGACCAAGGGTTGGAGATAGAAGTATCTAACATATATTTCATCACTGGATTATCACGAAGGGGATCGAAAGCGATCCTGATAGGTACCCGGCCCCTTGGTAAGAGAATGGGCATGATAATAGACAGATTTTTCCAAGAAGAAAAGAAAGGATCAAAGAGCAGCAAAGTGGATATTCAAATAATACCTAACTTGGAACTATGGGTAGTGCTACATACTATAACTCGAGCCACTAGATCTCAGGCTCCTCACGAAGCTATAAAGACACAACTTCAACTTGTCGTGGATTGCATGACTCCAACCATTTACAACTGGGTGGAAGCTATAACAAGCAACTTGAAGCGTCAGTTAACAAAGTGCAAGAATGGAAAGCTAAAAAAATTTGGATACAGGTCCATCTTAATACCATTCATCTTGGAACAGTTGCCTATGTTCGAATGTCAGGAGGTGGTAATACCTACACTACCAACACAAGAGCCACAGATGGCTCGTTTGGTGGAGTTGATGCCTCGATCTGGAGGTGGTCAATGTATGTCATGGAAGCCAGAATTCTTCGACTGGCTCCTTCAACAGCTCATCGTGGTAGAGGACTGGCCATACACCAACATCGATTTCATGGGCAATCTGGACCTTCCACTCCCAGAAGGAGAGGATTGGGATGAAGCTTTGGGTAGAAACTCATTTTTTTATTTTGATGAGTATTATGATTTTTTTGTTTATATATGTTATGATATTTATCTATGCATTGCAGATGTTGGCCAAGAGAGACCTGCAAGGATGTCCCCCATAGTACGAAGGGTCCCATGCAAGGTGATGGAAGCGAAGAAGAAGAGATTGCATGCAACTTGGAGGGACTAACAAGCGGGATCCCAGATTATGTGAGATTCGAGGATGTTCCCTGTGCATATCAGAGGCACACTGTAGGGGTGTCTAACCACATCCACCATTTATTGAGGCGGCTTGTGCATGCAGTGACATGTTATCATGAGCATCATGCTGATTAGAATCCTAGGTTTTATTTCTACATATTTTTGAGAGACATGGTGTCTCAGGATGTAACCAAAATACATATATTAACTTATGATGCACGTGGATGCAAACACTCGATATATATATATATATATTATTATTATTATTATTATTATTTTCCTGTGTAAATCTTATTATGCAATGATGAATTCTTTTACAAATTCCGCAAATGTCTATCTAATACAATATTGGATACTGCATCAGTTAACGTATTCGTTCTTCTAGGAATACGCTGATATGTGATATAATCAAAATTCCTTTCTAACAAACAAACACGCAAATACAACCTTAAAATTTGAGGGTTTCTAACAGAATAATGCCAAATGAGCTAGAGAACAACAAGCTGAGAGTCTAGGTTCACGATTAATTCATGAATGTTGAGATCAATTGCTTTGGTTAAGATTTAAATGAATGCACTCTATTCAACAACATTGTTGGTTGTTCGTCTTAGAGAAATACCTTGAAGGTCTACCAACTCACCGTTAGGATCATAAATCACCCAAGCTGCAGAAGACAGGTTCCGGGTACTGCGGGAGGCACCGTCAACGAAACTAATGTAAGGCGTGACAGACTTCTGCATATTAAACAAAGACATAATAAGTAGGAAAAATTTCTCGCAAAGCACACCAAGCCAAAAATGTACAAAAACGAAAAAACACTTATGTACAAAAGGACATGCACGAGGGAATCATGCATAATATTTTTTGAGTTACAACCCATTTTTGGGTTGATTCAAAGGATAGCCTTTGTATTCAATTAGCTCATAGGCCCCGTTCTATAAAACGCGCTTAAAAATATAGGGCCCATGCCACATGGGTTCGAATTTTCTTTCCCTGCTTATAATAAGCTTGGTCATACAAGAGGACTAAGTCTCCTTATACAAAGGAACTAGGGGAAACCATCTGGTCAAAATGGCCTTTGACCCACTTTTTCTGTGCTTCTATGACTAGAGCAGCAAAGTGGCGAGTTTCATCTAGCCTCTCCAAATATAGAAGACGTTCTTCCTCTCGCGAGGTATTAGGAAATAATTCAACAGCTATCTTGAGAGAAGGGATTTTGCATTCAATCGAAAGGGTAGCTTCCAGACCGTAAACAAGCCTGAATGGGGTGAATCCAGTTGCATCCTTCACCAAGGTTCGGTAATCCCAGAGAGCTGAAAACAACATGAGGTGCCAATTGGACTTGTGCATCCCAATCGTATGCTAAAGCATGGTGACTAAAACCTTGTTCACAACCTCAACCTAGCCATTAGCCTGGGGGTAGTACGACATTGAGCTATCTTGACGAAAACCCAACTTAGTAGTCAACTCAGCCATCATATAATAGCAAAAATGAGAGCCATGATCGATGAAAATGGCTTAAGGGACACCAAACCTGGTAATCACATGATTGAAAAGAAATTTTGCGGTTGTATTATCGTCAACTGTGACTGTAGGCATTGCTTCGGCCCATTTAGTGAAGTTGTCCATGGCTACGATAATATAAGCATGCCCCCGGCTGAGTGAGGGTTACACATCATAAAATTGATGCCCCACTTCATAAAGGGACCAACGGTAATGGTGGGATGGAGGTTTGTGGGTGGCGCGCACATCTTGTGCTGGTAAATCTGGAAATCATGATATTTACGGAAAGCGAAAATATAGTCTTTGAAAATGGTAGGCCAGAAATATCCAACACGAAGGATTTTTTGGGTTGTAGCATACACAGACATGTGATCACCACATGCACCAGAATGGCATTCATTGAGGAAATTTTCAGCTTCCTCGAGGGTTAAACACTGGCGGAGAACAGAATTAGTTGTGATGTGGTATAGAGCATCTCCAACTATACGATAAGGTTGTGAATGATGACGGATACGTCGACGAGCATCCTTCGTCAACTCAGACTGGAAGGTGGAAGTCTAGAGATAAAAAATGATATCACCATACCATGGATCAAGGGTGCTAATGAGAAAAATATTTTCGTCTGGAATGCATTCCTCAAAACTATAGGGAGTAGAGGTAGAAGGTAAAACACAGATAAAATCGAAAAAAAACCAATGATTTCTTTGATTTGGCAGTAGTGAACTCCAAATCGAAGTCTTGGAGGATAACTATCCATTTTGAGTACTTGCCCCCCAAAAAATGTCAAGTCAATATATAAGTCAGAGGCTTGCAATCAGAAATCACGATTACTATGCAAAGTAAAATATAATGGCGAACACATTGGACAGCTTGAACAACAGCCAATGCCAATTTCTCGACATGATCATAACGCATTTTTGTATCGAGAAGATTACGGCTCAAATAATAAATGATGTGCTCATCAACATCATTTTTGTCCTATACCAGAACCATGGCAATAATGCTAAATGCAGCAACCAAGTAGAGGGAATAGTCGTGATGATACTTTGGTGGATGCAAAAGAGGAGCATTGACAAGCAATGTCTTCAGTGCATCCAAATATTTCTAGGAAATCTCATCCCAAAGGAATGGGATGCCTTGCTTAAGAAATCGCGTGAATCCTTTGGCTACTTCAGCATAATTCGGGATAAAACGGTGCAGGAATTTATATTTCCCTTGAAAACTATACAACTGATGTAAAGAGGAAGGGCGGGGAGATTGATAATAGCTTTGACCTTAAGAGGGTTGAGACGAATTTCATCTTTAGAAATGATAAACCCGAGGAGTCTACCAGAATCGACGCAGAAGACACACTTATGCGAATTGAGCTAAATGTTATAGTGTCTACAGTGAAGAAATATTTGACGGAGATGATCTGGGTGGTATTTACGCTTAGCGGAATGAGCCAGAAGGTCATCCAGGTAAGGTTGAACAATGTGCTTAATATCATGAAAAGCATATGACATTGCTCTTTGGAATGTGGCACTGGAATTCTTAAGGAAAAAAGGGAGATTTTTGTATGCAAAGGTGCCCCAAGGACAGATGAAGGCGGTCTTGTGTTGATCAACTGACAAAATAGAGATCTAGTTGTAGCCAGAGAACTTTTCCATAAGGGAAAGATTTCACTCCCAGTAAATTCGTTAATGATCTAGTCGATGAAAGGCGTGGGATATTTATCCTTAGGACAAGCACGATTGATGTCGCGGTAATCCACACAAACTTGAATAGTACCCTGCTTCTTATCCATAGGGACAATGTTAGAAACCCATTATGTCAAGGGGATCGGATAAATGAAGCCAGCTTTGAGAATTTTTTCAACTTCTACATTTATGGCAGTTGCCTTTCTAGGGTTCATGGGATGAAAACGTTGGTGAACAGGCTTCGCATCAGGATAAGTATGGATATTGTGCATGACTATACTCGGATCAATGTCGGGCATTTCTTCGTAGGACTAAGCGAAAATGTCTCGAAACTCTTGGAAGAGACTAGTATAGACCTTGATCTAATCAGGAGAACATGTCACCCCAATGTGGTTGTTCTCACTAATCCCTGGTTTAATGGAGATGTCAATAGGCATCATTTGTGTAATTTTCCCCATGTTTGCTTTCGAAAAGAATTCATGTGTCAAGATAGGCATTTGAAGCGGATGAGAAGGAGCTTGGGAAGTGAATTTCTCAAGACAAGTAGACATGGCCCCAAGGCCAGGAATAAATGAGGAACGATGATGACTATCATCCCAAGGAGGATCCTTTAGAGACATGGTTTCCACGATGGATTCATTAATGGAAAACGTCTCATTCAAGGGATTAGGATAATTTGAAGCGCCGAGCCAAGGGGATTGAGAATATGTGTCGAGAGTCACACTCAAAGGAGTATGATCGGAGGGAGGAGGAGCCAAAGCCGAGATAACTTCACAATAATCAATTTATATTGGGCTTAACGACATCGCATCACCAAACGAATCAACCTACTCAGGCGAAGGGATGATCCACGGATCAGAGGACGTGGAAATCATATTTACCTGGGAAATATTGGGCAGAGGAAGAGAAAAGAGACCCATAAGGGTAGGATCTTTGAAAATCCTTGGCCCTATGCTCTCATAAGGCATAGGAATACGATCTACATATGGAATGTTGCTCTCGAAAGACATGGAAGTAAAAAAGAATAATTGATCGACTGTAATGATATTTCCTTTGTGCGGAAATAGAAGAACATGAAAGAGAGTGGTTGGAACGTATCACATGGAGTGAGTCCAACTGCGACAAAGGAGAATATTATAATTGAGCTTGGCATCGACAACTTCAACCTCAACGTTAACCATTTTTCCTTCCAACGTGATAGGTAAGCTGTGGAGAACACCAAGAGGGTGATATTCCCTTCCGTCGAAAGCTTCTAAAGTGTTTGGAGACTGATTAAGGGATGGATAACCAATGGCTTTCCAGCATGCAGAGGACATGATGCAAGTAGATGCACCTTCATCCACGATCGCTTGATGGATATTCTATCACTAATCCCAACTTGGATAATCAGTGCAAGCTGTTGAGGGAGAAGCGATACGAAATTTTCTAGATCAAAGGTGATAAGGCTTGAATCGGCAGGGTTCGCCCCTCCAATAGCGGATATAAAAGCCTTTTGTTGTGACAGACAGCTCTGAAGTACTTCCAACTTGGACATAGCATAAGGTGCCTGAGCCAAATCCTCAACAATACTATAATGTTAAGTGGCATGAGCGTTTGATTTATAGGAAGACTTACGGATCAAGCCTTCAGAGGCTGGTCGTACAGTGGGCCCGAGACTGGGCCTTTCAATGTGAAGAGGGCCAGAAGAAGGCGGGGGAGGAGGACCATCTATGATCTCTTTCTCGACTACTTGACGTGGTTCAGTATAAACCTTTGATCTGGTAGCAATGGATATGGGTGCAGCACCATTCATCATGAAAACTTGAGAGACAAAAGGGGTGGAGGATTGAGGTTTCTCCACCATATAATTTTTTTTCAATGGGAATAGTTCTTTAAGAAAATTCAGAGTGCCTTGGGTTCCTTTCAGTAGTCGACTCACCTCGACTTGTCGTGGATAGTCCTTGGTGTAGTGCTCATCATCACATTTCAGACAAGGGTACTTTGGTTTATGTTTCGAACCATCATCAACATTAGGTTTAGGAGAATCCTGTTTCGAGGTATCAACTTTGGCCTTGCCTTTACCCTTTTTTTTACCTTTGGAAGCTTTAACCATCGGGGAGAACTAGATGAAATTCACTTCTACGGTCTTACTAGGATTCGGAGGTGGATGAGAAGCAATATCAGTGGAAGAATTAGATTTTTCTTAGCAGGATTGGGAGAAGACTTACGAGAAGTATGAGATACAAAACCAATGATACCGTCGACAGATCGTGTTGCCGGGGCTTTGGAAGTTCTATGTCGCAGAGCATCAAGCAAGATTTCATACAACGTGCCAGATTGAGAGTACACGAGATCGAGGTACTAGGAATTAGTGATGGATTCTTCCTCATTAACACATGCCCTCATAGCAATTTCCTTGGCAATCAGACCGATAAAAGAGGTAGTGAACCAATCAGTCAAAACTTGATCAGGGATCTCAAACTTGATCAAACGACGACGCCACCTCCATTCATGAATATGATCGGTGTTACGCAGTAATTTGTCACCGTCCCTACCATTCCCCGTCCCGCATAATGGAGGACCCATTTTGTGACCTGTGAACATTGTCATGCCTTGAAATAATCATCAATGCATTCCTCTAAACATGAGCTTCAATTGTCCTAAAGACATCTCCTTGCAAAAAACCATGAAAACATCTCCTTTTGCATTGGCGCTTGTAGACAGTTCATCACTCGCGCCAATGGGGAAAATCCTGCAAAGAGGCCGCGCCAACTGGCGCTCTGTCCTAGAGCAGCAGTCGCGCCAGCCAATTTAAGGAGTGTTTTTTAAATAAAGATGGTGGAAGTTGTGTTTCAACAAACTCAGAAACCATTGCCTATCTTGAGTTGGGAGGTTTGGCTACGGGATTTCCATGGAAGGGAAGTGGTTTGCCACCTTTCATGGAACCTTCCTTGATGATAGGGCCAATCCCACAATAATAGGGATCCCAACTCCCTCCTTCCCCATCTATAAAAGCTTGCCTATTGCCATTGCAAGCTAGTCTTGAAATGCCTAAGTTTTGAATCTCCAAATTCCCAAGAGCCTTTGTGCTGTAAGAGCCCTCTTTCTTCCCTTAAGGCCGACTCAAGTAAGGAGACTATCGTCGAGAGACTCTAGAGAGGCTTGCCCTTTCCCTGGCGAGCTTTGCGAGACGTGAACGACTGGGGACCCTTCCGAAGGAGACTGCGGCGTCAGAACATTGGTTGTACTCTCTTTCGATTGTTTATTAATGAATGACTACCGGTTATGGTTCCACTCTGTTTTTCGCTTATGTTAATAATGAGTTATATCCTTTCTGACTGATATATAGTTGCATATTCTGGATTTTATGCTTGTATTCGTGTTGTTTCTTGCATGTGCAGGTGTCCATTCACGGAGATTGTGGGGATCGTGATCTGCTGAGGCTGAGGAACGAGAACGCCATCTCTTCTACGAATCATAGCACTGGACTCCAGGTAGGCCTCCATCGTTGGCTTATTTATTCGCAATTAGGAACTTGCGCTGTAGCATTTGATGATTGTTGCTAGACCCCTGCTGGGCTAGTAGGGATCGCCTTTGTCCGCAGAGGGGATTTACCTCCTCAACAATTTGGCGACTCCACTGGGGAATCGTCTAGTTTTCACTGTCTCGTTTGGATTGTCTCGTTTTGATTGTTTTATGATTCTCCTTGCTTGGTTAGCCTTCTGGGCTGGGTTCTTTTGCTGTTTTTTTCTTCTTGGTTTGCTTAGTTTACATTGATCTGCTTCTGGAGTAGTTCTTTTTTGTTTTTGGCTGAGAAACTCGACTGGCGCGCTTTTTAGCCCGACAGTCGCGCCAATTTGCGCATGTTGCTTTTGTATAGCCCGCGCCAATTGCTTTCTGGCACCAGTTACAACCTCACAGTCGCGCCACTTCTGTGAGGCATTAGGGTTTGCTCAGTTTTGAGCTCTCTGGGTCTGGTCAGTGTTTTTCTTTTTGGTTTTTCGGCTACTTGAGTGTGTTGGAGTCCTGTTTGACTGGGAGTTTGCCTTCGTCCTTTGGTTGTTTGCTTTTCTCCATCGATTTCACGTTTTAAGCCCTAGGGCATCTAGTGGCTTTGTGTATCGAGCCCTCCTTAGGAGTTTTGGTGTTTTTTTAGTCCAGTCAATTCTCTGATTGCTCCTCCACATTCTCTTGGTAGTTTTTCACCGTTTCATTGTGATTTTTGGGTGATTGTTCTTCTCTTCATTCAAATTTCGTTTGGTCTTGCTTTGGGCCTAGATTACATGGTCCATTGGAGCCTTTGACACTTTTTCTTGGTTTTGAGAAGCTTTGGTCGATTTGAGATTTGATTGTTTGTGCCATTGAGTGAAATTTGTTTGTTTTTGCTCTCTTAATATCGTTTCTCAAGTTTCTTCTCTTTTGTTTTCAGTTTTTTTAGTGCATCTAGCTATCAAACATTGAAAATACAAAAAATCTCTTTTGCTTTTGTTGATTATTGCAAATTGAAATCTTTTCGATCCTACTAGTATTTAGTGATTTGAATGAAAAGTTTTAATTTCATTAATTGCATTAGAGATATCATTGATTGTCTTCCGATCATTTTGTTTGTGTAAAAACTCTCAACTCTTCTGTAGCTAGTTTTCATCGAACGAAATGATGTACTGTGGCATGTAATTTTGCATTTAGGAGATTTTTGAGACCACACATTCATTAGGACCTGAAAACTGAAATGTAATTGAAGATCAACTTTATAATCTACTCAATTTACACTAAGGCAGCATTGAAATCTAATGAAACACATTTAGAGGTCTAGGCTAGAGACGTGTTCCAGCGTCTTTAAACCTAGTAGCTGTCGTTCGCCTTTTGGCTTTAGACAGCGCTAGTACGGACTTGTGCTCCCCGTACCGTCGCGTATATAAAGGGAGATCCCCCTAGGTTTCAATCCTTTATCCATAGGAAGCCGAGTCTGCCGCCCTATACCCATGATACATCGGACACAACATTCGGGGAGATTGCCTACACGTACGGAAATTCCTTGGTTGATTTCTCTTTCATTTTGAAACCAAGGTGTATATTGCAGTTCACGGTTATTTGGTACACCCTTTTGCCTAGTATTCCTGAGTAGTCATTTGATCTTTTCCGACTCCCTAAATTTGAAAAGATCGCCAAGCGCTTGTCCTTTCACGCTTGTGTCAAATCTGAAAGAGATAGAGTCACCTTTTTGACCATTTCTCGACTCTTAAAACATGAAACGGTGAAGTTTCTTATTTTTCAATGTGGTAAAAATTAATCACCCACGATTACACGCCTTGTTAGACTTTGCTTGTTGACCGTTTGATCGTGTGTCTTGACTCTTTTTCAGCCCGTGCGTGGTTTTGAGTCTTGATGGCAACTTTTTCAGAGTTTACCAACCAAGGAATCCCCTCAGAAGGGAATCCTGGTCATTTTCCTCCTTTTGGGAATGTTGGTGCTCCTTACATGGCAACGTTGTCCCTTCCTGGGTTAACTGTTGGGTTGCCTGTTTGGTTGTTTTCAACCTCTGTGGTCCCGAATATCTCCGCTACTGTTCAATCAGTTCCTCCACCTGAACAACATCATGTTAATTCCAAGGTGGACCTCTCCCCTTCTTCGCCTGTTTCTGCGTCCTCCTCTTCTACTTCGCCTGGTGAAAGCCTGGATTCGAGTAACCAAGTGGTTCAGAAGAAGAATAAGAAGACAAAGAAGAAGAAGTCTGATAAGCGAGAGGCTAAAAGTGCAGCCACTGTTTCTGAAATATCTCCTCTTGATAAACCTTCCAACCCTCCACGGAAAGTCAAGTTCCCTTGCATGTTGTGCACAGGAGACCATCTTCTTCGAGACTGCCCTGGCATCCCCAAGGTGCTCAAAGCATGGTCCGACGGTCGTCCGTCGTTGCCTTTGACTTCCGGGAGCCAGGTTGGGGGCACGTCTTCAACTGGTGCTGATAAGGCTCCTAAGAAGCAGAGTAAGATCACCAATCCCTGTAATTTGTGTGAAGGGCACCATGCCATTCACCTTTGTCCTTATATGGATGAAGCCAAGTGAGTGTTGGACAACCCGGCTGTTTCCACACCATGCCTCCCCGCTGGTTATAAACAGCTCTCTTTGAGTCCTCCACCATCTAATCCTACGATTGGTCAAGAGTCATCCTTGGTCGATCCCGCTCCCTCGGAAATTCGTATTCAGGAATCCATCCCCGACCAACCATTGGTTGTGGGATCGGTTGAGCTGGTTCCGTCTACGGTGCACCAGGTATTTTCCGTAGAGAGTGGATCTCACACCCCCCATGTCCTTCTAGTTTCTTCAGATTCTTCATACTTGGAGAAATATTCTCCTGTCCCCGTACCTCAAGAAGAAGCTCCTTCACCTCCCGTGATGGAGGTCCCGGAGGATTCCCCTCCCGCCTTAGAGATGGAGGTCGTGGAGGATACTCCTTCTTCTTCCGTAACACCAAGGGAAGACCATCTCAGTTCGATGGTAGCCCCTTCGAGTAGTTTGGTCGCTTCCTTTGATTGGAATCGATTTGCAGGATACCGCCTTCCGTCTTATGTGCCTTTCGAGATCACAGTACAGGCCTATCGTCTGGTTGTTCCCAGCACCATTATATATGAAGGCGCCTCTGTTAGTATTTTATCCTCAACTACCTGGCAAGATTTCGGTTCGCCACCGCTTGTGCCTGTTACACAGAATCTGTTGGTGTTTAACAGAAGAACGAGTCAACCGTTAGGGATCCTCCCAAGGTTACCTGTTACTTTGGGAGGTAAAACCGTCCATATGGACATGATGGTTGTTCCAGGCCCCTTGGATTTCAATCTGCTCCTGGGGCGCGATTACACCTATGCCATGGGAGCACTTGTCTCCTCCCTTTTTCGTGTGGTCTGTTTTCCACATGAAGGAAGGATCGTGACCATTGATCAACTTTCGTTCTTTGGTCCTGATATGGCAACTAGCCCGCCATCATCCCTTCCTGGTTTTTATCCACCCGTTGTATCTGCCCCACCGCAGGTCAACTATGTGGCTACCTACCCAGTGCCTGTACTTAGTGATAATGCCGTCGTGCATAGTGTGCTGGGGGCATTGGGTCCTGAATTCCAAGATGTTTTCCTTCCATCAAGAGTGGAACTCTTGGATGGCATGACTTCTTATTCATTATGATGGAGTCTGGTCAGAGCATGGTTCTTTTCCTATGTCAAGCTCCTTAAAAAATGAAACAAGGTTGTCCGAGCATAGTTCCTTGTCTTGTGTCAAGCTCCTTAAAAAATGAAACAAGGTTGTCAGAGCATGGTTCCCTTCCTGTGTCAAGCTCTTTAAAAAATGAAACTAGGTCGTCGAAGCAGAGTTCATTTCCTTGTGTCAAGCTCCTTAAAAAATGAAACAAGGTCTGTCGGAGCATAGTTCGTTTTCTTGTGTCAAGCTCCTTAAAAAATGAAACAAGCTGGTCGGAGCAGAGTTCCTTGTCTTGTGTCAAGCTCCTTAAAAAATGAAACAAGGTTGTCGGAGCAAAGTTCCTTGTCTTGTGCCAAGCTCCTTAAACCATGAAACAAGGTTCCTGAGGATAGTTCTTTTAATGTGTCAACCTCGTTAAAACAATGAAACACGTTCCCGTTCAATTCGAGTCTTTGTTCACATCTCGTAAAATCCCAGTCGAGTCTTTCTTAGATCTCGTAATTTGAACCTTCACTCCATCTGCCGTTCATATGGACTGAAGCTTGGGGGGCATGTACCTCGAATTGAGTCACCATGTTGGGGGCATGCTTACTTTTTTCAAGCATAGTTTGTTTCCGTTTCAAGCTTGCGTAAAAATGAAACCGATTTTAAGCATAGTTTATCTTTGTTTCAAGCTTGTGTAAAAATGAAACCAACTTCAAGCAGAGTTTCCTGATTTCAAGCTTGTGTAAAAATGAAACCTTTCCCATTTTACCTCTTGTGATTACCATTTTATCAGCCTGTCTTTGCCGGATGAGCCTTGGTTTCCTCACTCCATCAAATCCTTATCTGCTTGGATGATCATATGCCTTCACTTGGTTGTTTTACCCATTCCCGAGGAACCGCTGCGATGAGTGGTCTTGTTAGCCAGCCTCTTGACCTTTATTTGTTCTGAGCAATTCCACCATTACCGGAACCAGTTGCTACTCTTTATACCACTTGTTCCTCCAGAAGGAGTCACCTTTTAGCTCTTTTCTGACTCTCTAAACATGAAAATATTGCCGAGGCCCTTGTCATTTCGATCTCATTAAAGTGGACACGAAACGACATCTACCCAGTATACGTTTACCCCTTTTTTGGGCTGGGATGGATTATTTACGAAAAAGGAATACCCTAGCCTATCGCGACTAGGAGGTTTTCTCGAATATTGTTTTCTACCTTTTCGGATTTGAGGAACTATTTACGAAAAGGGACCTGTGGAGTTTACTTTTCTGCTGTCTTTTCAAACTCTCTAAACATGAAAAGACGCCGAGTTCTCCCTTTGTTAGACTCGTTAAACCCTGATGACATTGGATCCAGTCGAAATGACATTCTCCGAGTTTCTCCTTCCTAGGACTCGTTAAATGCACTAGGATGGATTCGCCCGAAGGGCGGAATTATATCATAATCATATGCTATCCCCTTAAAGCTTGTTATAAAAAATAATTGGGGTACTCGCCAGAAATGGTGGGGGAAAAAATGGAACCATCATCGTTGTCGTCGGCAGTATGTCGCTCTTGAACATGGCACTTGTTTGCATTCGTGTCGAGTTGGGGACATCTCATCTCATTTTTTCACTTTGCCTCTGTGGGTTTGGATAATCCTTTTTGACCTCTCCTCTGCTCATTGCCTTGTCACCATGACCTCTGATCCATTGATGTCAAATATGCTGCCAAAACCACTATTTGTGCCGTTATGTGTTCAAGAGAAGTTGGCCTCTGCGAATATCAACCTTCCTCTGATTCTCATACGATCCACGATTCCACGACAACATCATGTTCCTCTGTCTCGTGTCGATGATGTGGGAAACATTATGGCCCACCTTCGATCAAGGTCACTTCCTGTCGACTTCAGCTCATTATCCAGGAATTTTATCTAGAGATTCCTTTATGGTACCTTGGAGCCTACATGCCTCAATGGAAGGTTTGTCGCATTCGATGTGGGGTTTTCACCATTGGCCTCCGATCAAGTGATTCTACGGGTGTTCGACGCCAGCTCATTGATTCACACGCCGTAGATTGTACCTGTAGTACCTTGAGGGCCATTGTCATTATTGGTGGTTCCTCTCGCGTCTGTTAACAACTTTCATCATTGGCTAGTAATCAGATGATGTTCTTGCATGTTCGACTTCAGATCACATATTTGCATGCTTGAACTTGTACTTTATTTGGGTCGAGATGAAGCGCAAGACCCTGGATTGTGTCTGTTGTAATCCAGGCTGCGATTGTGGATTATTATCATTATGTACATGACTCACTGATTGGATGGCTGCGACCATACCTGAGTCTATTTATTTGATCCTCGCTGGATGGCTGCGCCCATACCCTGGATCCGGATTATAGTGTACTCTATTTCAGATGCTGCGCCCATACCGCATATACATCATGTACTTGAGATATCAGTTGTATTTTTTTGTACAGGTTTTCCGACGGCAGGGCTTCAGTTGAACATGTTCTCGTAAATCATTTCACCCCTCTCTCTCTCAGGCCTCATACTTTAGGGGGCATCTGTTACGCAGTAATTTGTCACCGTCCCTACCATTCCCCGTCCCGCATAATGGAGGACCCATTTTGTGACCTGTGAACATTGTCATGCCTTGAAATCATCATCAATGCATTCCTCTAAACATGAGCTTCAATTGCCCTAAAGACATCTCCTTGCAAAAAACCATGAAAACATCTCCTTTTGCATTGGCACGTGCAGACAGTTCATCACTCGCGCCAATGGGGAAAATCCTGCAAAGAGATCGCACCAACTGGCGCTTTGTCCCAGAGCAGCAGTCGCGCCAGCCAATTTAAGGAGTGTTTTTTAAATAAAGATGGCGAAATTTGTGTTTCAAAAAACTCAGAAACCATTGCCTATCTTGAGTTGGGAGGTTTGGCTGCGGGAGTTCCATGGAAGGGAAGTGGTTTTCCACCTCTCATGGAACCTTCCTTGATGATAGGGCCAATCCCACAATAATAGGGATCCCAAATCCCTCCTTCCCCATCTATAAAAGCTTGCCTATTGCCATTGCAAGCTAGTCTTGAAGTGCCTAAGCTTTGAATCTCCAAATTCCCAAGAGCCTTTGCGCTGTAAGAGCCCTCTTTCTTCCCTTAAGGCCGACTCAAGTAAGGAGACTATCGTAGAGAGACTCTAGAGAGGTTTACCCTTTCCCTGGCAAGCTTTGCGAGACGTGAACGACTAGGGACCCTTCCGAAGGAGACTGCGACATCAGAACATTGGTTGTATTCTCTTTCGATTGTTTATTAATGAATGATTACGATTATGGTTCCACTCTGTTTTTCACTTATGTTAATCATGAGTTATATCCTTTTTGACTGATATATAGTTGTGTATTCTGGATTTTATGCTTGTATTCGTGTTGTTTCTTGCATGTGAAAGTGTCCATTCGCGGAGATCGTGGGGATCGTGATCTGCCGAGGCTGAGGAATGGTAACGCCATCTCTTCTACGAATCATAGCACTGGACTCCAGGTAGGACTCCATCATTGGCTTATTTATCCACAACTAGGAACTTACGCTGTAGCATTTGATGATTGTTGCTAGACCCCTGCTGGGCTAGTAGGGATCGCCTCTATCCACAGAGGGGATTTACCTCCTCAATGGTCTTACCAGGATTCGGAGGTGGATAAGAAGCAATATCAGTGGAAGAATTAGATTTTTCTTAGCAGGATTGGGAGAAGACTTACGAGAAGTATGAGATACAAAACCAATGATACCGTCGACAGATCGTGTTGCCAGGGCTTTGGAAGTTCTATGTCGCAGAGCATCAGGCAAGATTTCATACAACGTGCCAGATTGAGAGTAAACGAGATCTAGGTACTAGGAATTCGTGATGGATTGTTCCTCATTAACACATGCCCTCATAGCAATTTCCTTGGCAATCAGACCGATAAAAGAGGTAGTGAACCAATCAGTAAAAACTTGATCAGGGATCTCAAACTTGATCAAACGACGACGCCACCTCCATTCATGAATATGATCGGAGATATGAGTAGCCTGATCTTGTTTCAAGGATGTGAGGAGGTGCGTCCCAGTTTCATAATGGACTGGTAACCGAGAGTGCATGAGAAATGCCATGGCTAAAGAGTTGAAATCTTGAAAGATGTTGCAGGAGAGCTCAATGTACCACTTTGCATCGGCACCAATGAGAGTCCTTTGGAAAAGACGTAAAAAAATCAAATCATCGACCCAGGAGTTAGAGGAGCACCATATATGGTATATCATAACATGTGCCTGGGGGTCTTCTGCGGACTTGATTTCAAAATTGGGACAATCACTAGGAATATTGGTAGGAACTGGGGGCCAATATGGATTATGAAGGATGAGATCATTCGTTAATTTTGACACATCAGGCAGTTCCAACGTAGCAAGGAATGGAAATTGAGGATTGAAAGGCATTGCAAGACTTTGATAGAAACCAACATTGGGGTTCCAACCAGGTTGGGAGAAATTCTAAGCCCATATGTTCTGTCCCAAAGGATTTTTTCCATAGGGATTGTAATTTTGATAATTCTACCCATAAACCAGTTGAGGACCAGGATACTGATTATGAGTGAGCCACTGAGGTCCTTTTTGAGAAACATATGGATTTTGTTGCGGAATATAAGTAGCACTTTGGGGTGGACCTTATATTATCGAAGGATGACTTTGAGGAATGAAAGGTGGGCCCTGAGGTAGCACGGGCTGCCCCTGGGTGCATATTGACCCAGATACTAAGGTTGAATAGGTTGTCCCTGGGGTGCAGGTTGACCTAAAAGAAGTGGGCCAGGTTTCCCCTAAAGACCAGGTTGACCTGAAAGTTGAGATGGGCCAGGTTACCCCTGAAAACTAGGTTGGCATAGCTGAACAGTGGAGGGTTGGCCTTGTTGTACAAGAGATGGGCCTTGCTGAACATAAGGCTGGTTCGGTTGCAAAAAATGTTGTCCCTGAGGTGGATGGGTTTTCCCTGAGGAGGATAAGGTTCTCCTTGCTAAACATAAGGTTGACCAGCAGGATCGTAGGGTTGCCCCTATTGGACTGAAGGTTGTCCCTAAGAGGGTTGTCCTTTTGGACCATAGGGTTGTCCCTGTAGGAACGTAAAATGGTTGGGGTTAACCATCTGTGGCATTTGAACATATAATGGACCGTGTGGAACAGGCCCATGGTAATAGATGTGATTTCTGTGCTCATCGTAATAATGCGGAGGATTAATGGGAGCTTGAATCTGCTAAGAACCTCGGGGGAAGTAATTTTTTTGTTGAATGGCCATCATATAATGATCATACATCAAACCTCCAAGAATTGGATTAGAGGAGATAGGTGCACTACTAGTAGGTTGATGGATTCTCGATACATGAGGTTGTGATCCACTCACAATGGGCCCAATAAACATCACAGAAGCAATATGAAGCATTCCACTAACAGCAGAAGATGGTTGCAATGACGGAATCACACTAGTGGATGGTGTGGAGGAAGCCACACAAACAGTGGGTTGGTTTGGGACAAATGTAACCATCATCGAAGCAATGGGAGTCGAGGAGGATGGATCTGACACAAACGACCTTGCAGAAGAGGTTGTTGTACTTGACCATACCGGATTCTGATACAAATATGTAGCACCAGAAATTAACTGACTCAACGAATGATAACCAGCTGGGAGAGTTGAAGGTTGTGAAGAATTTTGGGCCGTGACATGAGGAAAATTCTCTGGAGGGAACGGATATTCTCCCATAGAAACATAAGTCTCTTCACTACTAATGGGACTCGTGGCATCCATATCAGATGAAGAAATGGTTTCGGCGAAAAGGTGATGTGTGGTGGCAAGTAAAGCACCCAATAACAGTGACTCAAGTAGTTCCGAAGGTAGAGGGGGATCTTTCCTCAAAAAGGCCCAAGCATCCGAAGGTTTCCAATTGATAGCAACTGGTTCCTCGGGAGGGGATCGAGTAGCCAGAGGTTGAATACTCAGAATAATGGAACGCCGGTAACCTAGATTCCTAACGAACTGATATGTCTTTGAAGAAACTTCAAGGGAAGGTTTCTCCACTATGAGGTAATGAAGAAGATGACAAAACTGGTGGTTCCGCCACCGTGACTTTGTCTCAAAGAGAAGGAGAGAAAAATAGATAATCAATTCAAGGCTTTAAGACCAATCACTTAAGGAATTACCTATGAAAGGCTGAGAAAATGATTGTGATGGGTGTGTGATCGTGGCTAATTAATTTTATGACACTGAAACAAAAATCTTCCTTTTCATATTTTAAGAGTCGAGAAAATGACAAAAGGTGACTCTAGTCACTTTTAGTTTGGACGAGCTTAAAAGGACAAGTGCTCGATGATATTTTCATATTTTTAAAGGGTCATGGAAATATTAAAATGACTGCTCAGGAATTCTAAACAAGAGGGTGTACCAAGCTCCCATGAACTGCAATATACACCTTGGTGATCAAATGAAAGAGAAATGACCAAGGACTTAACATACGTGTAGGAATTCTCCCCAAATGTTGTGTTCAATGTATCATGGTTACAGGGGGTCAAACTCGGCTTCATATGGATAAAGGATTGAGGGTCTCCCTTTATATACTCGACGGTACAGGGAGCACAAGTCCGTGCTAGTGTTGTCTAATGCTAGATGGTGAACGACAGCTACTAGGTTTAACGACACTGGAACACATCACTAGCCTAGACTTCTAAATGTAAGTGTTATGTTTCAATGCTTCCTTAGGTTGATTGAATTCATTTTAAATTTTATCTTGAAATTGTGTTTCAGTTTCAAGGCCTTAACAAATGTGATCTCAAACCTCTAATGCACAACTACATGAGGAATAATATCATTCCAATTCGATGAACAGCTAGCTAAGAGAGAGATATAAGTTCAAAATAAAGCAGCAATCAATCGAATGCTATAAGGAATTTCCTAATGCTACTAACATAGCCAAAACAGAAAATGAAATAATTTCTCTCTTGGTTGTTCACCTTTTAAATGAGAAAGCTACTAATGAAAAAGAGTACTTTTCATTTTCAAATAGAGAGAAAGAATGCAATTTTTGTTCTTTTATATGAATTAGAAGCAATAATTGTTACACCAAAAGGAAGAAATTAGCACTAACTTTGAGAAACTTGAATGAAATAATCAAACACAAAGAGACCAATCTCAAAATGAATATGAAACACATTCAAAAGAAAACAAGCATTCCTTCACGCAAAGAAAGGACTTTCAGATCGACTCAATGAGCTATGTGATCTATGCTAAGGGTGTCAGATGGAGGGTCAAATGGACACCAAAATGACAGTTCAACAAACCCACAACATGTAGAATCGAAAGAAAAGACCAAGCAATTAGTCAACAGGCTGAAAAACTGAAAGACTAAACTGACTCAAACACATCTTGAATGCTCAGTGAACATGTGGCTGAACTAGCAATCAAAGTAACCTAGAAACTCTAGGACGAAAATTCCACATTGATTAGATGAGGGATAATCAACGGAAATAACAAGATAGGGAAGTAAAAAACAAACCAAGAGGACTAATACAGAGAGGAAAATCCAATCCAGAGTGTAATATGCACTAGAAAATTCAGGGAAGAGGCCCGAATCCAAACCTACAGGATTCGACGCAACTGTTCAGCTGTAATCTGCGCTGAATAGGTGAAACCACACCTATAAAATGGGCAACCCATGCCAATTGGCATGAATTTAATGGAAACAGTAGCACCAAGAAAGGAAAATAAAGAAAGGAGACAAGGTAGCTGAGAAAAGACTAGGCTTATCACTCTGAGAATATATGGGATGGCTTAAAATAGTCAAACAAGAAAAACAAAGTAGAGAAATGGAAATATGACCAAATTTGGACAAACAAGAGAAACTCCAAGATGAATTAATGGGAGACAACAGACACATTGAATCCCCAGTTGAGTCGCCAATTTTTTTAGCAATAAAATCCCCTCTGTGGACAGAGGCAATCCCTCTAGCCCTAGGGTG
Organism: Pinus albicaulis; assembly: GCA_034641835.2. Classification (NCBI taxonomy): domain Eukaryota; kingdom Viridiplantae; phylum Streptophyta; class Pinopsida; order Pinales; family Pinaceae; genus Pinus; species Pinus albicaulis. The sequence goes on from CM076570.1 coordinate 216,800,365, forward strand.
GGTGTAGCAACAAGGGAACACGTTGGACTCCTAAATTCCTAGCTTATAAATGAAATATGGACAGGAACATATATCCTACCTCGATCCAATGCTTTTGTCATGGCACGCAGCAGCGATCCTTCAATATTTTTCTTCATGCCTTGTGCTATGTGTTGGTGATGGTGTTCATGTGTCTGCACAAAGATCAAATAAACGATGACAACATAAAAGCATATATATTCATCTACAACTATTCAGCTAGTCAAGGAGAGCTTAACACTTTGCATATAAATGGAAAAAAAGTTGGAACCAGAAACTAGTCATGTATTATTGATAAATGGAAAATAAGTTTACAACCTTATACCTTGACGTTGTGGATCTCCTTCGACGGGTTCAATAGGGCGCGTCTCAAGCATTCATTCAACATTCGACTCAATGAGGCAATGGGCTTAAAATATCTCTCAAAAATGGATTATTCTCTGCTTCTTCAACACACCAGCTATACTAATGAATGTTCAGCTAGCTGAATCAATGTGAGGAGGAATAATTTATAGGAGAGAAGGAGGTGGTTTGGGATCCCACATAAGGTGGAGTAGAGGTTTATCGCTTTGGGGAGTTGCACAATTGTAGGAAAAAATGGGCCAAAGGGAGAAACTCGACATTATTCAGTGGAACAAACCATGATGACTCTGCTCACGAAGTTGTTAAGCATGGAATCTTTGTTTCTATTTTAAAAAACTTTCCAAAAGCATCTCGGTGCGGGTGTCCTTCTGAGACAGAGTGCTAAAGGGCACGGGGGCCAGTGTCAATTTCCCAATGGGCATGAGGCCATAACTGCTTACCAGCGTCGACCCAAAATCACATGCTTTTGAAGGTCTTGTTGAGGAATGATCAATAGAGATTATATTCTTGACAGGCCAAGGGATGCAATAACATTTATGGCAATGTATGACAGTACACAGGGTTTACTGAAATGGTCCTCCAATATTCAGGATGGGGATTGCAGGGATGGTGACAGAATACTGTGTAACACTGGGTCATTTCAATGTGCCAGTATTTTGTGACCACCCAGTTAGCCATCTCTGGATGGGGAAATATTAGAGCGAACCATCCCCTATTCATTGTGAGGACCCCAGGAAGCTGCTCCAGAATATTTCCCCATATTTTAGTTGTCGAGATATTTAACTTGGCTGAGGAGTAGTTCCTTCCTTGGACGCACCCCACCAGAATAGTCTGTGAGGTTTTCTCCATAGTTTCCATTCCTATTCCTTCGGTAAAAACCAAATCTTGCTTCAACTCTCGGCTTTTTTTAAACTTGTGATTTTTCTTGCCCGACGTGTGGGAGGTCCTTCCGTGGCGATTTTCTTCAACATTTGTTGTGTCATCTAAGTCTGATGTTCTGGCTTCCTGTGAAGGTAGAATAAAATGTGTCATGCCCTCAAAACATCCTGAAGCCACTACAAAGGGGGGCTCCCCTAAACTAGTCATGTGAGTTAGGTCCTCCTCACCATGGTTGATTCCTAGGTGTTCGCACCCAAAGTACCCCTCCGCTTTTCCGTCATTTACCCCCAAACCAACCGTTATTAGTCCCAAAACATCCGGCATAACTTGTGCTTGATGCTACCAAAGTCTGAGAACCGACAACGAAGGGATGGAATATGTCGAGAGGCCAGTGTTGCCAGATAGGGTTCCGAATAAACCACCTCAGTTGTCGGGAGATGATCCGCTAATGGAAATGGTGTATGTGATTATTCACCAATATCCATGTCCACGTGCTCTTTTCCAACTAGGTCATCCTCCTGAGGAGACCCACTTGTCTGTTGTGGAGTAAACCCAACCCATATATGAGATGGGTCTAAATTCTCTGATGTGTAGTCCAGCTCATTATCAGTCATCTTCACTGGTCATGTGCACACCCTCGTTTCGAGTTCGCTACAAACCCTTCCGCGTCGCATTTCCTGTTCTGAGGAGTTGCACAGTAGTTACAATGGTTCACTGTATCTACTGGGGTCCAGAGAAATGGCTAGTGATATAATGATAACCCTTTGTCAGGTTTTTGGGGCTATTAGAATAAACCAAGGTCGAGCGATGACCTTTGATTCGGTAGTTATTTAGGAGGTAAGGGTATTAAAAAAACCTCCCATAGAAAGTAGTTCCTAGGAGTGCTCCGAAAACCTCGGCACTGAGAATAGCAATAACAAAAACCCACATCCCTCAGTCATGTCATTCCATAACATAAACCAACGCACCTAGAAGATCTCTGAATAACAACTAGGGTTGTTGCAGGGTTAGGGTTTCGACCGCCATCGCCCCAGACGCCTCGTTTGATGATATATATATATATATATATATTATTTTATTTTATTTTATTGGGTCTTTTATATTTAAATTTGTTTTGTATTTTTCATTTTTTTATTATCTTATTTGTTTTATTTATTTTGTAGGGTTCGTGTCGATCCTTGACTTGTAACCCGGACCCATTATGTGTCAATTTGATAGTTGATTTTAAAAAAATTGTTATAATGGATCGAGTCCACCCCCACAATGTGTCTATTTCATGGTTGATTTTTAAATTTTAGCTGCAACGTCTCAAGTTATCTTAGGCTAATATTTTTAAAATAGCTATACATTTAGCATTTAAAAAGGAAATACTCTCGGTATAATGAATCTTTCATTCGAGTGCTTACTTTTAAAGTTTTTATAGTCATATAATTTTTACATAATATCATGGTTAAAATGGTTAAAATATGTTGAAAACTTAAGGTTTTATGTAGTCATGACCTTTGGTTTTAATTCCATGGTTGAAAATTTGTCAAAATTTGAAGGTTTTTCTGAGTTAATATTTGATCTCTAATGCTATAGTTTAAAACAGTGTTAAGTATTTTATCTTTAACACCATGGCTGAAAATTCTTGAAATTTTAATGTTTTTTAGAGATGTGATATTTTATTTTTAATGTCATGCCAAAAAATAGTTGGAATTTTAAGGTTTTTCTTAGTCATGATATTTTGTCTTTAACATCATTGCTAAAAAATGTTGAAATTTTACCTTTAAATAATAATAATAATAATAATAATAATTATTATTATTATTATTATTATTATTATTATTATTATTATGATTAATTAAAAAATTGTTATTCTGCCATCAACACTTTTCATTTTCAAGGTGTTTTTTGCACAAAAAAAAATGGTTTTTACTGTCATTTTTAAAATATCTTGAAAATTTACCCCAAAAAAAAATGTTAATGCAACATCAACATATTTCGTTTTCAAGTTAAATTTTCATGGTTTTTGAGGGTTTTTTGGGCTATGGTTCTCATTTTGAGGTTACATTTCTCATTTGATCGGTATCTTTGTGGCCAACCAACAAGAAAAATATCTTTCAAGAGTCAATTTATCATAAGTTAGGAGAGTTGGGGAGTAATAAGAAGCCAAGAGGCTAATATTTATGTGTCTCATTTCTCTCTCCTATATTTATTTATTTAATTTTTTTCCTTTCATTTCTCATTTACTTTGGAATTTTCATTGTCCTTAATATTTTATATAACCTCATTAATTGTAAAATTTCACTTAGGTATTTAGTATTATATAACCATTCACTTATTGGGATACATTTCATATCACACCTTCCCATTGTGATACTTTTAGTCTCCAAAAGCTTTAAGGAAACCAAACTAGATCAATATTTCTTCCATCTACTTCTTTGGATCATGGAAATGACTTTGGTTCCTAACTACCACCCCACCACCCTAACTCTGGATTGTGGCTTTAACTTTGGCTATGGCTCTATCTCTAGTTCCTAGCTCACATATCCTTATAGTGTATAACTATACTCACTTTACTCTAGACTTCAAACAACATTCAGAACAAAACCTTTTCATCAAATACTTCCATCTTTAGTGTTCAAGTCTCTTGCATTCTAAGAATTGGAGACAAACAATCTCGACAATCAATGAAGCTAGGTCAAAATTGTTTTTTTTTTTGTGTAATCCCATCTAGTTATGCCATAATGGAGAAATTCTGCAATAGGATGTTTGTATTTCCTTCTTATACTAGGACCAATTTCCTCTTGGCATGGAAACAACCCTATGTGGTTTATTGTGCTTATAAGCACTCTATCTCTACAACAACATCACTTGAATGGCCTTCTACAATAGTAGCACCTTATTCCATACAAAGCATATGGTGAATTATACACCTATATGGTTATATGTGAAAATATTCAAAAGGTAGTAGGGGTGACATCCCATTTATCTAATTTGTCTTGTAAATACTATTATGAATTGTAGTTCATGTAAATAATGTGGAAATGTAACACATTAACTAGCTAAGGAACTTGACATGGATTTAGAGGACTGAGGAGGAGGAGTTGCTTGTAAACCCAAGCCTTGCAATATTCCCTTGTTGTTTTAATGGCATTGTTGCGTAGACATTGATTAAAGAGAATGCGCCTCCTGGTTAAAGGAGAAGCCTATATTCTTGATTCTCGTAGATACATGGTCTTGGTCAACACTCCTGATGTACGAGGAGGGAGAGAATTCTCGGCGAATGGAAGGCTCAGGAGGATGAATTATGCATTATTTGTAACTCAAGGAGGGATACACACAAGGAGAGAGTGTGTTGAACAGAGGAGAGACATTTTTGTTGTCGCAATGGTCGAGATATGCTTGCAAATATATATATATATATATATATATATATATATATATATATATATATATATATATATATATATATATATATATATATATATATATATATATATATATATATATATATATATACATATATATATTTATTTATTTATTTATTTATTTATTTATTTATTTTGTGCTCATGGGATGGATTCCTTGTGTTTCATTGAGGTTGTGCTTTCACATGTGCATTGTTTCTTGAGGAGATTATGCTTGTGTTTTTTTTGAGTTCTAGATATATTTCAGTGGAGTAGTGATACTTAGGTGTTAGATGGGTTGAGAAACATGTAAAGGATTTCTCACTGATAAACACCCGATGGTCTTGGTCAACACTCCTGATGTACGAGGAGGGAGAGAATTCTCGGCGAATGGAAGGCTCAGGAGGATGAATTATGCATTATTTGTAACTCAAGGAGGGATACACACAAGGAGAGAGTGTGTTGAACAGAGGAAAGACATTTTGGTTGTCGCAATGGTCGAGATATGCTTTCAAATATATATATATATATATATATATATATATATATATATATATATATATATATATATATATATATATATATATATATATATATATATATATATATATATATATATATATATATATATATATATATTTATTTATTTATTTATTTTGTGCTCATGGGATGGATTCCCTGTGTTTCATTGAGGTTGTGCTTTCACATGTGCATTGTTTCTTGAGGAGATTATGCTTGTGTTTTGTTTGAGTTCTAGATATATTTCAGTGGAGTAGTGATACTTAGGTGTTAGATGGGTTGAGAAACATGTAAAGGATTTCTCACTGATAAACACCTGAGAAGTTTCTTTCCTTGGGGTTGATGAACTAATGGAAAACTAGTTGTGGTTGATAAACTACTGATCAGGATGAGACACCCAAGAATTAGTTGAAATGTATGATAAACCCATGAGGGGCTAACCTTAGGGCCAAAAAATCTTTTAAGCACTTGTTTAGTATGTTGATAAGACTCCTATAAGTGTACTTTTCACTCCTATACTAGCTAATCCAATTGATAAACATCCCATGATACAATCCTTCTCCTATAATTGAACTAAAACTATATATGCCTTGGTTGAACCCTTGTGGTTGTTATTTTATTGGTCTGAGATTTATTGTTGTGTTACAGTTGGGGGTTGGTTAGAAATCACCTGAGAAAAGGGAATTTTCCTCTTTTCATTTTTTGGTTAGTTGAGAACTCCTGAGCAATTACCTCCTCAGACTCTAAATCTAGCTCGAGGGTGGTTAGCTACAGGAAACACTAACATGTATTTCGCCTATAGTTGGGAGGAGAATTGAAGTCCTTTCCTCAATTTCAAGACATTAAGTTTTAAAGATAACTGTACATATATTTCTATTATTTTGTGTTATGGATGATTGAATGTTTATTGTTATGGTTTATAACAATGAATGCATTAGTATTGCTTATGGAGGGATATTTTTATTCATGGTTTTTTGTGAAGAGATTTATGTGTGATTTCTCTCATGGTTTGGGAGTGGTTTCAGGTCCTTGTGACATTTGATAATCTCTTGAATACATGATCACATACTATGTATGGCTAAATTGTTTATTTATGTTTACTGTCACTTTGTGTGACTTCTATTGTTAGTGTGAATGAGAATATGAGTGCTTGTTATGTAAATATTGTTTAATATTCCCAAATGGGAAAAGCGGGAATATAGTGCATAAACATGGAAATAGTAGTGTATAATATCAATACATCAATACATGAGACCAATATGAAGCCTTTTCATTGATCATACAACAAAAAAATAAGTGTAATACGATAAGGAACAAAACATACTGCATGAACCAATAAGCCTCCAATATATAAATCCCTCAAGAATGAGGTACTGCTATTATACCAAAATGCCAGAAGACAGCTACACTGCAGTCATAAGAGCACTTCTACGGTGTATGAATATAAAAATATGAAATGGTTGATATATGCCTCAAAATATAATGTACATGAAGATCAAGGCTCTATACAACCTCCAACAAAGAACCCAAGGGGTTTTTCAGAAATACACCAATATACAAGAAATGAATCAAAGCCCTAGGGTTGAAGATTCACTAGAACTACCAGCTGGAAATATGTGGTTGATTGTTAAGTCCCTATATTAATATTGTAGTCCCTTATTATGTTAGTGTAGCCCCCCTTATTATTATTTTTGTACCCCTGTAACCCCCATATTGTTATTATTGTGCCATTATTGTTAGGTCAGCTAGGATTACATTGTGGCCCCACTAGGATTATATTGTGGCCCCATGGACTCCTATATATAGAAGGAGGTTTTGGTCATTTGTATCATCCAAGAATTGTTCATTCATGTAACGTATTGGAGGTTTCCCCCTCGAAGTGGCTTATTTCTAAGGTGTTGATATCTCTTTTCTTCTATTTTTGGAGCTGGTTTCACAACATTTGGTATCAGAGCTTTGGATTCTACAGTTTCGCTGCACCAAACAAGTCATCGTGGTATTTTTGCTATAACGTTTTTTCTACGAAGGTTACAAAGCTGAAATTTTTATACCACGAAACTGAATTCTTGAGGAACATCGTCACAAAATTTTAGATCTTGGTTCGCAATATTTTCGGAGATATGATCTGTGCAAGTTAGGGATTGTTGAAGGCTCCTGAATTTAACCTAAACAAGTCATCGTGGAATTTTCTCTATAAAATTTTTTGTACTAAGGGTCAGAAGCTAAAATTTGTAGAGATTGACACCGAAATCATGAAGAACATTGTCACAAAATTTCAGAGCTTGGTTCACAATATTTTCAGAGATATGATCTGTGGAATTTAGGTCTTTTTCAAGCTCCCAAATTTCATCTCAAAGAGGTGAGCGTGGGAAAATCTTCATAACTCTCTCTCTGAGAATTGGATTGGAATTTTGTAAAAAGTAACTAGAATTACACAGACTGTAGCTTCCTTTATATCAATTTCATAGCCAAAGGAGCAAACAGTGACACATGGCAAGTCGTACAATTTCACTCTACTGAACCATACCATAATTAGGTCATCATAGGATATTGGACATATCTTTGTCTTCAAGAATCCAAATTAGGGCAGACCTGTGGAATTTGAAAGAAGATTCAGAGGGACACTTCAGGGCCAAATTTCAGATATTGAAGATATGAAATCACAAATATAATTTAGTTTCAATATCGAGCTCTTCAAAATCAAGAAAAAGGTGTGTATTTAGTTTTTAAAATTGCATAACGTTTGTTTGAAAAAAGAAATTTGAAGTGATTCCAAGGGCATATTTTAGAATTTTTATCATTATTGGGTTCTATAATGCCTCAAAAAAATAATTCCATACCCATTAAGCCCTCAAAAATCTATACTATGACACATGAAGAGGAAGAATTGCAGTATGAGATATAAAAATTACGGTACCAAGTGCAACAAATTTAGATCTTACAAAGAGCAACCGAAGATGACTTAGATGGTTTAAAAGCAGAAATGGAGGCTAAGTTGGATGGTTTGAAGGATCAAATAATAGCTAATATGGATGATAAATTAGTGGAAGATCACATCGAGCATCAACAACAAGTTCACCAACTCTCAAAGGATAACCTAACTTTGGTGAAGAATCTAATGAAACAATAGGAAGATCAACATCACATCGAAAGAAGTTTTGAAGTAGTCACAGAAACAAGAACTCAACAAGTACGATCAATTTCAGAGTATCTCAACAAGTGGAAGAACTTTCCTGTAGAAGATTCCACATGGGAGGATTAGAATTTTATACAGAAGCATCAAGAAATAATGAAGCGTTGAGGACAACACTTGTTTGAAGGAGAGGGGCATGTTAAGTCCCTATATTAATAGTGTAGTCCCTTATTATGTTAGTGTAGCCCCCCTTATTGTTATTGTTGTACCCCTGTAACCCCCATATTGTTATTATTATGCCCTTACATTATTATTGTTAGGTCGGCTAGGATTATATTGTGGCCCCACTAGGATTACATTGTGGCTCCATGGACTCCTATATATAGAAAGGAGGTTTTGTGATTTGTATCATACAATAATTGTTCATTTATGTAATGTATTGGAGGTTTCCCCCTTGAAGTGGTTGATTTATAAGGCATTGATATCTATTTTCTTCTATTTTTGGAGCCTTCCTTACTAGTCTCCCAATGGAAGGAAGCCTTCCTCCACTGAAAAATAGCTCAGAAATCACCCAAATATATTCTCCACTGCTGCAACCTGCAACACAACACAACACTTTGCAAAAAATACATTGTAGAAGAAATATGGAACTTGGCGTGATGCCGAAATGTGGGAAATGTAGTGCAATCACTTCTCCTGAGTAGGCACTCGAAGTCCCCTGAGGATGAAGTTGGGATTCCCGCTCAGGAACACCCTATGTTAAACAACACTGCAGTCGTAGCTAAACAGCTGAAGAGGGCAAAAAATTCTTAATAGACCATATCAAAATAATAATCTAAAAAATATCTCTTATGGCTTCCATCCCCTTCCTGATATAAGTGGTGAGATTCCTCACTCTTGGCCCCACTAATTAAAGCCACTACTTCCATGCATGGAGTCTCCCTCCAAAATTGCATTGTCCCACAATGAATTCCACTCCTCCATGACAACGGTGTTGATTTGGTCAAAGTTGACTGAGTCTACATGATCCATCCCCTTTCACACATAAGGATGCTTTATCAAGCCACTAAAGTGATCTCCATTCACATTAGCAATGATTTTATTACTACTAAGGATATTTATGGGTCTCCATACCTTCTTATTCATCAAACTAAGTAGTAAAAACAAAAATTAATATTCCAACTAGCTCATAGCTAATTGGGAATATTACAATCCTCCCCTCCCAAATGTTGCTTTTCTCAAGCAACTGTAAATGTGAGTGTTGCAACTCTTCTCCTCCTTCCTTGGTGACATATCCTATGCCAAAGTCACATACCATAATGCTTCTATCCCCCCTCTGTTGCTCCTCTCTCAGCGCAAGATGTGAGGTGAGAGTAGGTAATGATGATGTTGGGAGAATTTCTCCCTCATCCTTAAGTCTACCCAAGACTCTCAGCACTATACCATGACCTACCAATGCTCCCACTCCTCCTGGATCTATGAGTGGTGCAACACATTTTGAGACATTTCTCACCAAGTCCTGATCAGGTGGCCTCCCAGGTGTTTTGCCACTAAACAATAATGTCTCATGGGCCAAAGTCATATGCATAATAGATGGGACTGTTAGGTCCTTTCTTCCACTATAAAAATCCATCTATGTTTTCTGTATGGAATTTTTTTGTGAGGGATATGTGTGCATGCCTCTAATAATATAATTTTTTCCACTTTTTCTATCCACCCATTCCATCTGCAAAGTCTCCCAATCCGTGGTGACCTTCCCAAAAGTAATCAACCACTGCACTCCCAATATCACATTGGTGTCAGGTATGTAAACCACAAAGAAGTGATCAATCAATGTATATGTCCCCATGGTGATATATATAGATGGAACATAATGCATGCACTGCATACTTATAGCTCCTGGGACCAAAACAGAAAATCCCTCAAAATCATCAGTGGGTATTTCCCCCCTCTGCATTGGTTGGGCATCAATAAAGTTGTGGGTAGCCCCACTGTCAATCAAAACTAAAACCCTTTGATCCAAAATGGAACCTCAAACCCTCAAGATCAATTACTTGGGTACTCCTCTCAATGATGCAAGGGCCCCTCCAATTGGATAAAATGCTCCACTCCCACCTCCTGGTGGTGGTGGATCCTCTCCTGCTATCCCAATGTTGTGACCTCCTTCTGGTTCTTCTTCTTCCTCCACCTCATCATTTGAAAATACCTCTATATAATGTGCCTTTCCTACTGCACATCTATGTCCTGGTGCCCATGATTATTGGCATGTGAATCAAAGCTTCCTTCTCCTCAAGTTGCTTTGGACATCATCACTAAGATGGGAGCTAAATTTTTTTTGGCTCTCTTTTGAAAAGGGAGCCTTCTCATATTTTCCCTTTGATGTAAAAGTGGGCTTTTGTTGAAATGTCGCCTTTGCTTTTGGTAAGGAATCTTGTAGATCTCTAGCCCTTTCAATGGCATCTTGAAGGGTAGTGGGTTTGGTAGATTTAACCAGCCCATGAAGAGGTTTTGCTAGCCCATCAATAAACATATATACCCTCCTTGTTTCAAATAGATCAGGAACCATAACAGAAAGTTTTAGAAATTTGGAAATATAAGTTTTTTGATTACTTGGTTGTTTGAGCTTATCTAGTCTCATGGAAGGTGCCTCCGGGTCTCTTCGATCAAACCTCTCCACCAACCTCCTTGTGAACTCTTAATATGCTGTCACATTGGCATGACCCAATGTAGAAAGCCCACGAAACCACTAATCATGTGCTTCACCCTCAAGGTTCAATGCTACTATTTTGATGGCCTCCATCTCTAGTACTTGGTTCAGCTGGAAGTAGATGTCTAGCTTCTCTACCCATGAATTGGTGATGCATTTATATGACCCATAAAATTTGGGTAAGAAAAATCTACCCATAGTCCGGTGTAGATCATGATTCTATATGAATCCTCCACCTCTATTGTGATGTCGGGGTCCCCTATTGTCCTTAATCTGGTAGAACTCTCAAAATCTCAAATGGTCCTTGAATATCTGAGATTGAGACTCATACTCGAGAAAATAATCTTCAAGAGTTTCTTTTTCTTGAAACCCTCCATTTCCCACTGCTAAGAATGTAGGCATTGTAGAGCGTTGGGAAACCTATTTCTTCACTATTTGATCACTCCAGTGATGAGAAATGTCGGAGCCTTTTCCATGTAGAAACCCTTTAGGGGATTCCTTGTGTCTATCCACCCTCATCTCCTTTACTTCACTTGCAATTTATTTCATAGTTCGAAGAAGAATCTTAGGAAACTCCTCCTCCTCATCTTCTCTTGATAAAGGGGTTTTACCCTTGTCTTCTTTATCATATGTATAATCATACTTCTGGTTTCTCCTTAGATACCTCTTCTCTCTATCTGTGAGAGTATCTCCTTCTTCTGATGACATATTGGCTTAAGATGCATAGGCTGAGCCAATATTATTCTCTGATACCACTATAATATTCCCAAATGGGACAAGTAGGAATATAGTGAATAAACATGGAAATAGCAATGTATAATAACACATTAATACATCAGACCAATATGGAGCCTTTTCATTGATCATAATAGCAGTAAAATAAGTGTAATACAATGAGGCACAAAATATACTACATGAACCAATAAGCCTCCAATAGATAAATCCCTCAAGAATGAGGTATTGATACTATACCAAAATGTCAGAAGTTAGCTACAACACAGTCATAAGAGCATTGCTACAACATATGAATATAAAAAAGATGAAATGGCTGACATATGCCTCAAAGTATAATGTACATGAAGATCAAGGCTCTATACAACCTCCAACAAAGAACCCAAGAAGGTTTTCATAAATACACCAATATACAAGAAATGAATCAAAGCCCTAGGGCTGAAGATTCACTGCAACTACCAGCTGGAAATATGTGGCTGATTTGATGTAAAAAATAATATAGCCTCCTCCAATAGACTCCCTATATGAAAGGTTGATCCCTTCACTGGAAAACCGTCTCCCCAAATGGTGTACTAAAACCACCCCTACAACTCCTCCCTAAAATAACGTAGTCTAGGACAGAAACTATGTTGTAGGGGAAAATGATAGTGTGGCCTGGTGCCAAATGCTACAATAAGGCTCAAGGGCCTTCCTTAATACCTCCCAATGGAAGGAAACCTTCCTCCACTGAAAAAAAACTCAGAAATCACCCAAATGTATTATCCACTACTGCAACCTGCAACACATCACAACCCTTTGTAAAAAATGCACTGTAGATGAAAGATGGAGCTTGGCCTAATGCTGGAATGTGGGAAATTTAGTGCAATCACTTCTCCTGAGTAGGCACTCAAATTCCCTCTTGTATGAAGGTGGGATTCCCGCTCAGGAACACTCTGTGCTAAACAACATTGTCGTCTTAGCTAAACAGCTGGAGAGAGAAAACAAGTCTTAATAGATCATATCAAAATAATAATCTAAAAAATATATCCTATGGCTGCCATCCCCTTCCTTATATAAGTGGTGAGCTTCCTCGCCCTTGGCCCCACTCATTAAAGCCACTACTTTCATGCATGGAGTCTCCCTCCAAAACTATGTTGTCCCACAATGGATGCCACTCCTCCATGACAACGTTGTTGATTTGGTCAAAGTTGACCTAGTCTACATGCTTCAGCCCCTTTTCACACATAAGGGTGATTTATCGAGCCAATAAAGTGATCTCCATTCACATTAGTATTGATTTTATTCCTACTAAGGAGACTTATGGGTCTCCATACCCTCTTATTCATCAAACTAAGCAGTAAAAAAAAAAATTAATATTCCAACTAGCTCATAGATATTTGGGAATATTACATATTGGTGGAAGTCTATGGTTGTTTTATTTATGATGGAGATGTAATATCCATGCCTTAGAGCCACTGATATCAGAAATTAGGTTGTTTTCCACAGCCTAAGGGATAATTACTTAATAATTTTCTAACTTACTCAGAGCTAGGAACGAGAAATACTCATGTCCCTTGGCACATGAGTTTACATCACACCATGCCCTCATAAAGAAGTGAATCATTATTTGCATTGGCATGTAATATATGGCATGGGACATGAAAGTTCCTATTATCAGACGTGAATATTCACATTGCACCGTGCCCTCATAGGGGAAGTGCCTTGTTGTTTGGATTGGTGTGTGACGGGAGGTACGAGATGGGAAATTCTCCCATTATATGACAACATATTTCTTGTTGACCACACCCTGTTGGGTGGTGGATTTTCCCTTGGTCTCATTGCAAAATTAAGGCATGGTGACATGGATATTTCGTTGAAGGGGTCCATGGTGAAACCTTAGAGAATTTCATAACGGTGAAGTGTCGCAAATCACGAAGGGTCGGGCCACCAACGGAACCTAGAATTGAGTAGAGGTGGAAAGCACCACATGGACCAATGTTGGCCTTGTGGAAGGCCACATTTGTATTGGATGACATGGATTGGTGACATAGATAGGGTGTTGATGTGGAACGCAGATAGCATGACACATGACAGGAAAAAATGGTCTTTTTGAATGGCCTGGTGGCATGTTTTCTAAATGACACATGGAAAATCTATAAGAGGCCATGTGGGCATGTGACGGCAACATGATGTCGATGGAAATTCATTAGGGATCGCAGACCATAGAAGGTTTAAATAATAGTGTTGCAGAGTTGAAAAAAGGTGAGAGAAAGGAATTTATTCCCATCACTTGACGAAGAAATTTTCATTGTGCCATGGAACTTATTCGCAGTTACAGTGGTTTTGGAAGCATAGGCCATGGTTGATGGGAGTTGTGGATGTAAATATTCCCAACACTTAATGTTAAATTTACCATCATGTCACGATATCCATGGGTGTTTTACTAAGGATGGTGTGGTGGCGTGGTGATGTGGTGGGAGCCATGGTGGAGGTTATGGGTGATGTGGAAATGCCACATAGGCCACTAGAATTTTATGTGCTAATTCTTGGGCTGATGTGACAAGGTTAATTGGACAAAACTATAAATGGCCATAAATTTTGACCCAGAAGTTGGATTTTAACAAAATTTATATCGCCATAAATCTATCGACGAGCCAAATGTGATGATGTAGTCGAAGGTTAATTCTACTAACCTTGGGAAAAAGAGAAATTTTGTAACCCCATTTCCATAATGAGACTATGGAGGTTGGGTTCAAGCAAAGTAACACCTCCATTCAGCTTGGGAATTCCAAGGGGATGGGAGGGAGCATTATAAATTGGTATCAGAGCATAAAGTTCAATATTGGACCTCTGGATATAATTCTATGACGCTGATGTAGTATGATAATCTGTTAAAGATCAGTTAAATGGTAATATTATAGCATCCAAGTTCAACACTTGGACTGGATGGACTCAATAAAGATGAAATGGAGATAAGGTTCAATACTGGACTTTTGGGAAAAAAATGGAACTTTGTTATAGAGTGTTTCCTTTTCTATTGATTGTTTATTGTGTGAAAGTGTGTGTTGTTTGTAGCACTCTAACTGGTAATTATGTGCTTATTGCAAACTATGTGTTGTATGAATATCAGTGTTAATATCAAAATTATGAAATTAAAGGAATGGAAGTTTATGATATGTTAGTTGTTGTTAATTGACTTTTACACTTGTAGTTGTTTTGGCTGCTAGTTTGGTAAAAGGCTAATTTCAAACTTGGTGGTGATATGAATATAAACATACTAACATGCACTTTGGATTCCTAGTATATGTAGCTAAAAAAAAACTTAGATGTGTGAGCAGGAGCAGATCAACATTCTTCATATCAACATTCTTGGTGTTGGCATGTTTATGACGATATAATTAACTTCTGTGTACGTGTGACAGCACATAAGAAGATCCATTGGCAACAAGAAAAAAAACCATGGATAGCATTATGGTGCAACATAGCTTGGACCAATTCCATCGTGAAAAAGGAAGGTAAAATTACCATGGTAGATTATAAAGCTTCAGGAGATTGAAAGTTGAGTTGGAGAACTGCAAGGAATAGAATAAGAAGCTCATTAGAAAGAAAAATGAGTAGCAAAGGTTAAATGCAATGTTGCTAAAACACCTATCATATATGAAAGAGTTATTGTAACAAGTATCATGCTCTAAGGACATAGAGGAAATCCATGCTGACAAGGTCAAGGAGGAACCTTGTGAGGCTGGAAAAAGAGAAAGTTAGTTTCATGTTGGAATTGTGGAGAGGAACACCTGAAAATAAATTGTCCTAACGAACAACAAAAGAAGAAGAAGAATAGTTCATGTGAGCCTCACGCATGTGAACCTATTAAACTATAATACAGAAAGAGATGAGGGAGCATCATCTCAAGTTCTCTGAGATAATAAAAGTTACCATTCTTGGGTTATCTAGAAGGGCACTCAAATTTTGAGGTTGATATAAACCTTGGGAAAGACTTGGTCTAATATTTTGAGCATATGTATATATATTGCTGAAGGATTCATCGAACACCAAACTCAAGGAATTGATTCGTTGTGGGCTAATAAATGATGAGAATTTTTTAAATTTTTTGTTATTATTGTTGGCTTCATACTTTCTTTTCTGTTTTGATTGTTGACTTTGAGCATGTCCATGATACCTTGTGTTGTTATTATGTATTTTTGTTGTGATATTTTCATTTTTTTGTCTTTTTTTTCTTATTAACTTTTGTGTTTTGGTCTTCGATAGTTTGCTAGGTGTGGAAAAGAAAGGAGAGGAGCTTTGGGAAAGAGCTGAATAAAACCCAACTGGAAGTTTGAGAGCTTTATTAAGCCATGTATATTAGACAAATGGAAATGGAAGGCAAAAAAATATGAAAAAACAACTAGATGGATTGATTGGGTCCATAAGAACTAAATGGATGGTGACATGGCTATTATGAAAATAACATGAGAATGGGGAGTTTCTATAACTATAAACTATGCATAGTATTCTATCTTTCACAAATGTGAGAAACATAGGAAGGCGAAACAAAGGTGTAAATATACTGATGGGTTTGAAAGGCCATTAGTTGAGAACCATCATAGTAGTAATATAAGTGATTAATACATAAAAATATGATCATTGTGTGAATGAGATGAAAATGGAATTGTTACTTACCATGATCCGGGGGACACAGTGAGGTTACTCAATGGATTCCATGTTGTATGGAACACCATTTAGCATGTCGGAAGGACTGACTCATCATTGATAATTATCATTATTGATATGTTAGGTTCATGCTCATGATGTCTATCGTGAGAATGAATGAAGATGTTAAAGGATGGGAATTTACAACATATGCTTAGCATGGATGAGGACATGTTGGAACCGAATTCAAATGAAGATGCCTTTAAGAGGTTCTTATTGAAATATATGAATGATTGAGTCAATGAACTACTAAAGATTGCAATAGAAGTAATGTGTCAACTAGATGTACATTTAGAAATACTTCAATTGAAAGTGTTGGTAGTGATAGCCAAGTAAATAAGGCATGTAGTAAGCCTAGGTAAAAGGGTAAAGGAAAATAATTGGGTGAGAATTCCTTTGGTGGAATGTGAAAATTGTTGATTCAAATTAATGAATGATTGCATGGATACCAAGAAGTGGTATGGTGAAGGAAGGGAGCCTTCAGTATGAAATATTGAAATGAATTTTTACAATGCTTGTGGGAATGAATTTATGTGATAACATTTCATGTGAAAATTCATTGTCGATAATCATCCCAGTGGAAGGTTAATTGATTTATGCTCTTGAAAATAAAGAAAATAAAATAAAATAAAACATTTATGATTATATGAATGGAATGTTTGGGATAACATGATAAGGCTATCCAATGAGACACTTTGTCATGTAAAGGATCCATTGAGCATATTTTTGTTAACTATTATTATGATCATATGCTTGTGACATTTATGTGCAATATTATGATAATGAAATGTTTAAATTTTGAATGGTTTATCATAAAGCATACTAACAACTAAATGGATTCCCTCGTAAAATAATGAGGCGCATACATAGTTGATAAACACTTAGTTCTTTCCAAGTAAACTGATAAACCACTAAGTGATTGTGAAATTAAATTGATAAACATAGTGCTTGACAAAGTAAATTGATAAATTGTTGAGTGCTTTCCACAATAAGTTGATAAACACTCGGTGCTTGATAAATTATTATAGTTCATTGGGTGTTTTCCTCAAGTCTGAGAAATCACTTAGAGTATATAGTTCAGTTGTCACCACCACCGAAGTGTTAGCTATCCACTTATATACTTTTTGAACGATCACACCTTCCTTGCTGGAGGTGTGATGACATGGGACTTGTGATGAAAATGGAGATTGATTATGATGGGATTTATGGTGGTAATCAATATTCCTATCAATAGAATACTACCTAGATGGTACTTCCCACACTAATTGGGATGCGAGTGATATGGGGGGCTTATTTGGACTTGTATGAAAATATTTTGTGAAGAAGTATGAGCACCACTGAATGATTTCCTTTGGGTTGAGAAACACTCAGTGAACTGGAGTTAAATCCAAAACTGGATGAAGACTATGTGGAGAAACATATCCATCACTAAGTTCTTATATTAGGGCTAAGAAACACTCAATGCTTATGAACATGAAAGCAAAAAGGAACCAAAGATAATTATTAATTACAATTTGAATAAATACTTTGCTTAAGTTGTGATTTGAAATAGAAAAAACTTTATGGTTAACTTCATGATTAGATTTTTATAAAGGGACTTAAAATTTTAATTATGGAACATATAAAAACTCATATGTTTATGATGTGGGAAAACCAATGAACTATCTAACACAAGTATATGAGACTGAATGTAAGGAAAATAACATCAACTTAATGATATCAAAATGCACAACAACATGATGGAGTTGGATACTTCCGAAGTTGGGACATTGTGGTGACACTAGGACCCTATGACATGCATTGATTTCCATGAGGAATGCTATGATACATGTGTTGAATTATTAAAGCGAGGAAGAGGCATGACTTGGTTGAGAATACTCTTCTAATATAAGGAAGCCTTTCCAAGGGATGGATCTCCTGAGGGACTAAGGAGGCAGAGGGGATTCCTGAACTTGGAAGGTATGTGACTACACAGAAAAGGAACTAGATCACATGAGGGATTGATGAAGCAGATAAGTGGACTTTAGAATTGGAAATTGAATTGGCTTCAAATAATCATGTGCATAATAGTTGGGATCAGTAATGCATTAGGTGTGTCCCAAGAAGAAATGAGCTAAATTCATTCCCTGAAGTAGAACTTAGCACAGTTTATGACATGGTTGGACAGTAGAGAAATATCACACTCTAGAATCAAGAAATTGAGTAGGTCAAGGTGTAGGGAGTCACTTTGGACCAGATGAAACCAATTTAGAAATGGATAAGTAGATAAGGGTTTCATTACCCACTTTTTTGTTGTTGGATAATTAACTATAAATGTAAATATAAATAAATATAAAAAGATTTATATATAAATCTCTTGTAAATTGTGTGTTCGGGTATAGAATACCAAGGACAATGTTCCTCTAAGGGGGTGGGGTTTGTGATAACCCATGTAGCTAATCCCTCTTGTAAATACTATTTTGGATCGTAATTAAATAAAATAATGTGGAAATGTAACACATTTTCTAGCTGAGGAAGTGGAAAAATATTCAAAGGAATGAGAAGAAGGAGTCGCTTGTAAACCAAAACATTACATTTATTTCATCACTTATTTCCCTATTGGTTTAATTGCACTATTGTGCAGACATTTATTAGAGAGAATGGGCCTCCTAGTTAGAGGACAATCCTGCAATATTGATTCTCACAGACACATGGGCGTGGTCAACACGCATGATGTACGAGGAGGGAGAGAAGTCTCGGGGAAAGGAAGGCTCGATAGGATGCATTATGAATTATGAATAATTCAAGGAGGGGGACACATGACGAGAGAGCACGTTGAATAGAAGAAAGAGAGTTTGGCTTTGGTTGTGGTTTGGATATTCTTTCAAAAATATATATCTTTGTGTTCTTCACTCATTGGATGGATTCCATGTGTATCTTTGAGGTCGTGATTATGCTTGTGCGTTGTTTGTTGAGGCTTGTAGTGTGCTTGTGTGCTGTTTGATTTCAAGAGAGAGTTTGATGGAGTAGTGATACTTAGGTGTTGGTTGGGATAAGAAACCTATAAAAAATTTCTCACTGATAAACACATGAGCAGTGGCTTTCCTTAGGGTTCATAAACCACTGGAAAACTACTTGTGATGTATAAACTACTGATCAAGCTAAGACACCCAGGAATTAGTTGAAAGGTTTGATAAACCCATGAGGATCTAGCCTCAAGGCTTAAAACCCACTCAAGCACTTGCTTAGTATGTTGATAAACCTCCTATGATGCAATCCTTATCCTAAAATTGAATGGAGACTCTTTGTGCCTTGGTTGAACTCATGTGGTTGTTTTTTTATTGATATAAGAGTTTATATGGTGTTACAGCTAGGGGTTTTTGATAAATTACCAGATAAAAGGGACTCTATCTCTTACCATTTATTAACTGGTTGAGAACTCCTGAGAAATTACCTCCTCAAACTCTAAATCTGGCTTCGGGGTGGTAAGATGTAAGAAATACTATAGCGTAGTTTTCCTATGGTTGGGAGGAGAGTTGAAGTTCCTTTCTTAGTTTCCAGACATTAATTTATACAGGTAAGTGCATATACTTATATTATGTTGCATTATGAATGATTGAATGTTATTAGTATTGGTTATAATAATGAATTCATTAGTATCACTTATGGAGGGATTGTGTTATTCCTAGTTTCCTATGAAGATATTTATGTGTGATTTCAATCATGGTTTGGGAGGGGTTGCAGGTCCTTGTGACTATTGATAAAATCCTGAATGCATTATCACTTAATATGTATGGTTAAATTTTCTATTTCAGCTAACTCTCACTGTGTATGACTTCTATGGATATTGTGCATGAGAATACAAGTGCTTGTTATGTATAAAATAATGGAAATCTATGGTTGTTGAGTGTATGATGGAGACGTAGTATCCAAACCTTGGAGCCATCAAACTCATTGGTTAAGCTATTTTCCAGAGCATGAGGGAGAATTCTTAATAAATTGGCTAAGTTACTCGGATCAATTTAAGGAAAATACTATTGTCATTTGGTACACTAGTTTACGTCGTGTCGTGCCCTCATAAATGAGTGACTCGTTGGTTGGAGTGGCACGTAAAAAATGGCATAGGACAATAAAATTAATGTTATCAGACATTAAGTTTCATGTCATGCCACACCCTCATAGGGAAGTGCCTTATTCGTTGGATTAACACATAATAGGAGGCACAAGAGGGAAATTTTCTCATTATACAGTAGTAGATTTCCTGTCGATATGAACTTGTTGGGTGGTGTATTTCCTCTTGGTCCAAACATGAAAGCAGGACGCAATGACATGGAGGTGTCATCGGAGGGGTCTATGTCGAAACCTTAGATAATTTTATAATGGCGAAGTGTCACAAACCATGAAGGGTCGGGTCACTGACTAGACCCAGAATTGAGTTCAGGTATCAAGCGCCACATGGGTCGATGCTAGCCACGTGGAAGGCCACATGTGTACTGGATGATGTGGATTGGTGACATGGATAGGGTGCTTACGTGGCACATGAATGATGTGACATGTGGCAAGAAAAAGTGTCCTTTTTGGATAGCCATGTAACATGTTTTATGGATGGCACATGCACCTCTATAAGAGGCCACATGGGTGTTTAATGCCAACATAACATTAGCAGAACATCATTGTGGATTGCATACCACAAAAGGTTTAAATAACAGGTGTTGTAAAGTTAACGAAAGGTGTGAGATGGGAATTTTTCTTCGTCACTTGACGAAGAAATTGTCATCATATCGTAGAACTTATTCATAGTTACAGTGGTTTTGGAGGAGGAGGTTGCAGTTAATGGGAATTGTGAACATAAATATTCTCGGCACTTAACTTAAAATTTATTTTCACATCGCAGGGTCCGTGCATGTTTTCCAAAGGAGTGGCATGGTGGCATGGTGACATGGCAGGTGCCACACTGGATGTCGCAACTGATGTGGTAGCACCACATAAGCCACTGGAATTATATGTGGTAGTGCTCGGGATGATGTGGCAGGATTAATTGTCCAAAACATTAAATGGCCATAAATTTTGATCTGGGAGTCATATTTAAATAAAATTTATATCACTAGAAAGCTCTCGATGAGTTAGATGCGATGGTGTGGTCGAAGTTTCATTCTTATAGCCTTTGGAAAAGGAGAAATTTTGTAACCCCATTTCCATAATGAGACCATGGAGCTCAGGTTAAGGAAAAGTAACACCTCCCATTTTGCTAGGGAATTCCAAGGGAGTGGGAGGGAGAACTATAATAGTCCTGAGGATGAGGGAATTCCTCAAGATTTGGATGGTACAAGGATGAGGTACTGTCATTGACCTCCCATGCCGATCTTTAATAAATATATAAGAAGGGAAACTTCTTCTGAAAATTTGCATGTAACAATTGGAATGGGGTTGTCTTGTTTAAATGGGATGTTATGGTATATGGACATCAACCCATTATCCTCTTCAATTTGTGACACTAACCTCATGTGCTATGATTTATCCTTGGACAACTTCTACTCCTTAGGTTGGAGATGTGGTGAGTTCTCTCTCTCCTTTAGGTTTCACTTTCCACACTTCTCTCATTGTTATGTAGTTCCTAGGATGAAAACTAAATGAAGTCACCAACACTTTTCTTCCCAATATCCACTCAAATTGCAGTAGTGAAAAAAAAACTTGGTGTTACTGTATGGACTTCTTGACAAACTCGTTTTCTCCACTTTCCTTTGAAATTAGTTTGGGAAAGTATTTTTCCATTTCTCTTCTAAAAACAATCTAGCTTGTTTCATGTGCCTTTATTATCTCAACAAAATTTTATATAATGGCTTTTATTCCCATAAAATTAACATATCTTTGAGTACCAACAGTTGACAACTAGATGGTACTTCTTCTTTCAATTGTGAAACAAGGAATGTCTTGTTCGATAAAAACTTCTTAGCCTTATTCTTCTTGTTCCCATCAATCTATTTGGCACTTCTTCTAAGTGTTGGTGCAAGTTGAGTCTCTTCACTCTCCTAATCACTACTTTTATATAATCCTTCACAAGAAGTATGGAGTGGTGGTGTGCTTCCACACTCATTCATTGTTTCTCTTCCTTCAAATAATCAAGAAAAATTTTCCATGCATTTCACTTCCTTAAGATAATCAAGACAACTTTTCCATGCATTTTGTCTTTACAAATGTGGTCTGAGTGTTCATGGTATTTTCATATCCATCATAAAAACCTATATATTTATGCTTCTCCCTTATTTTAGATACAATGGGGGTTAGGATGCCTTTCCTTATCTTACCTAACCAAGCTTGTCCATCGTATCCCATTTACCTTAGTAGATTGGAAACAACTTCTCTAGTATGATTTTCAAATTCAAAAAATGATTCTTGGTAAATATCTAAGGAAGGTGAGCTTACGAGATTTGTATCAATCATGGTGTTGGATTTGTCAATGGTAATGGAAGGTTGATTTATTTTCCAATACTCATGGATAGTTTTTTTCTTACAATGCTGATTCTTTTTGTGCCAACCTTTTTTTGTTGTTGAGTAATCATCTGAGTGAGCCTATCCTTTTAAAAAAAATTCAATTTAATGGCCTTCTATTATATTTGTACAATATTAACTCTAATATTGTCCAAATTTACCATTACCATGATGAGGGAGTCTTGGTATTTATCAAATTGATTATTTAGAAACAGTAACATATGTTTTGAAGTCTCAAGATTCTTCTACATCTTTGCATCATTTGGTCATACATCTAGACCTTCTCGTTCGAGTCTTTGTTCTCTTCATGAAATTTAGAATTGATGGTATGCAACTTTTGCTTGATATTTCTCTATTTTTTTTACCCATACAAAGTCAATTTTCTCTTAAAATTACTAGCAACATCATCACAGTCAAATAGTAAACTAATTGATACCTTATGATCCATAAATAAGGGACTCACAAGACAATCCCCTCACCAACACATATCCTTTTGAAAATTAACTTCTAGTGTCTATTGTTAGTCTTACACAAAGATCTCTATTCTCAATATGGCTACAAGGGTTATGTTCTCTAGGTAACCTCTACTTAGGAATGATTCCTAGGCCTTTATTTTTTATGTAGTTATGAGTGCAAGCTACTCTACAACATTGAATGCTTTGCAATATGGAAATAAAAATATGCACTAATGGATTTCCAACTAATATGCACTACATGTCACAAAATAAATAAATAAATATTTATAATTGTACTATTGAATATGAACAATAATAATTTCATCATTTATTCTTTTATCGTTACTTGATGGTGTTTACTAATTACATGATCTCTAGACTTGTTTCCACACAAAATGAAAAAATTTATCAGCTTTCCTTATAGTGTTTTGGAAACCAAAACAAGTGAGGTTAAAGAAACTTTAGCTACAATTAGCATAAGAATGCAATCAAGCCTCAACTCAAATTGTGAATACAAGTTAATTTTCATCTACAAACATATGTATTTATGTATGTACATATGTATTTCCGTATAAGTAAAGTTTCCTTAATGAATCTTTCACAAGAAATTGACATATAATTCACAATGTATTCCTCCCAAGTTTCCAATGATTGTAATCAAATAATAAATTGGAATCTATTTAAACACCATTTAATAAAACACATATAATATGTCACTTAATTAACACATATATAACATAATTTCTTATTTGAAAAGAACTAAGACCTTAAATAAAAACTCTTTATTTTTGGGTTAAAATTACTAAAATCCAACTCCCAAAATTGAAAAAGTGGTGCTACCGGTAGCAAGGGGCTTAACCTTATTGACCAATATTTTACTGCATTCATTCATAAAGGGATTTTTTTAATCATGAAAAATAGATTCAATATATTGTAGATATTTTTTTTGCGGGGGGGGGGGGGAGGATAAAGGGGATGTGGGGTAGTGGAGAATTATCAATGTTGGGGGGTATAAAATGGGGTAATCTATAGAAATAGTGGATATGTATTAAAAATACGGGTTATTTTTATTAGAAATGTGTATGTGAAGTTTTTATCAATATCTAGTGATATTAGGGTTATTATTTAATATCCCATGAATGTAGGTGCTATGACATAGGATGATTAAGTGGAGAACCTCTGACTGGTAGCATCCTCTTTTTCAAAGGTAATAAGGAATTTTACAATCATGACTTTAAACCCTCATAATTTTATTGAAAACCCTCAAAATCAACACTTGAATCAAAAATTTGTGCTACAAGCTACTCCCCTTTTGGGGGATTTAAAATTGTAACCTTTTACAACCATGGTGTTAACAACTTTTCTTATTTTTCAAACCAAAACATTGAAATAAGACATTTAATTGAAGAGTGGCACTACCAATGTCACTATTGTTTCCATGTTTAAAACTTATAGTGTGTTTGACACTATAGCCTTAACAATCAATATTGCCACAATCAAAAGCTAAAAGGAGTTCTATTAGAAGCCACCCCTCATTTTTAGGTGAAAATTACAACTTTTTTGAAACCACAACCTTGAAAATGAATTTTGTTATAGCCAAAATAATTAAATTCACCTCTATGGAAAATCAATCTCACTAGTAGCACTCTCCTCCCTTTTCGAGGTTAAATTACAACACTTTTAAAACTGTGACTGGAAATATTGTTACTACTATAAATAAAATCATTCAAAAAGAGGGAATAAACTTACAATATAGGGAAGAGAACATTTTCAAAGGCTTCTCGTCTAGATGGTGAGAGTTAGGGTTTTTTCTACGGGCTTTTTATTGTTTCCGCTATCAATCATGAGAATATCGCAGACAATGGAGGTCCACAAAAAGAGGGAGGTGGGAATGTATTTCATCAAGGTCATGGAAGGTTTTCATTACTGCTTTTTCCCACAGAAAAATGGCATCTTCATTGAAGACCTATGTCAAAGTCCCACGAAGGTAAACCCAAGATTGGATCTGTGAAGGTCCTTTTCGATTGGGATCAACATGAATATAGATACTTGGATCATCTACATAAAAAAAATTATTTTGTAAGGAAAATATAAGATGGGACATCACTCTTGGGATGCGACTAGATTCCTTTTTCATCTCATATTTGGATGCATCCATGCGAAAGATGGTCCTTGGGCTTGTGGAGGGAATGTTGGGTGTACATAGAGGTAATAAGGGCTCTCGGCTACTTGTGGGGTAGTTTACTGTGCTCAAGGATGTCATTTTCGATAAATATATAGATAAGCGTTTCCATATCTATGTTCATGGGATACCTTTCATCCCTTTATTTGCATATCTGGCCAATCTCACTATTTCACTAGATCTGATGATGTTGGTGGAGAAACTCTGTGAGGTATATCTGGGGCTTGTAGTTTTGAAGCTCGGGGATCAAACCTATCTTAGGATGCCCTTTTATCATTCTCTCTCAAATTTGGTCAAGAGACATACAATGATAGAAAATTTCCATATTTTCTTATAAAATTTCAATGGAAATACTTTCTTATGTTGGATCAGGGGCTCAAATCAAGTGGAAATTTGGAAGCATACAATCCAGAATAGCATGGGTATACCTGAAATTCTTCAATGTTTGTTATTTTAGGGTAAATTTCTACAAGATGACCGCCAGCTGAAAGATTATGGAATTACAAAGAATTCTACCATGATATTAAATATGTTGCTACAGGGTGGAGCTCTAGGATTTAGAAACCGTAATGGATCAATCTCATTCAAGGATGCAGTGAAAGGAAAGGTTATAGTGCTTGTTGATGATATCTAGCATATGCCAAGACCTTACATAGTTGAATAAATAGAAAAATTACCAACCATGGAAGTTGAACACCCACAAGTAAAATTGTTTTTTTGTTGATCTACAATATAAGGCATTAATGTGCAATTTTAATGGATTTTGGCTGAGATGTGAATATTTACATCAACGGGTGTTTACTTCTTGGAC
Organism: Pinus albicaulis; assembly: GCA_034641835.2. NCBI lineage: Eukaryota > Viridiplantae > Streptophyta > Pinopsida > Pinales > Pinaceae > Pinus > Pinus albicaulis. Next base: position 216,826,710 of record CM076570.1, read on the forward strand.
TCCCAACTGTGACATCTACTTATGCTCCAAGGGTTTTTTCATATTTTAATTTGATACACAGAAATATTTAGAGACAGTCCTAAATGATGGGCCATGGTTTTGGGGTAGAGTTAGGCTCTTCATTACCCCATGGTTTTAATATTTTGACGCCACAAGCATGGTGGTCACAAAAATTCTAGTTTGGGTGAGATTAAAAAATCTCCCCCTTACTTTTTGGCACCATTATATCATATAGGATGTTGGAAATAATTTGAGAAAATTTAAAAAGATGGACTTTAAAAAACAAACAAAAAAGGCATCTTCACATTTGCTAGAATTTGTGTAGAGATAGACCTCAGCAAAGGTATACCTAATTATATCCAACTGAAACATGAAAATTTTCAATGGGCCCATGTTTTATATTTTGAGAACACATAAATTATATGTCGAATTTTTTTTCAAATAGGACACCTACAAAACATGTGCCCACAAGGAAAAAAGATCCCCAAAAAGAAAAAGAGGTAGTCCCATAAGCCAAAGGGATGAAGGGTATCTAATCCTCACCTTTCTGATGAAGGAGAAGATGATACCACAAAGAATAATCGAAATATGGATGCAAAGGCATAATATGGCAGCCAAGAAGAGAAAGGAGTTGAGGATTAGTCAGCCTAACCATGACCCATATCCAAAAGGGAACTTATTTAGTTGTGGTTAAAGCATTAGAGAAGTAGAAAGAGGAAACACTCAACGAAAAGGATGTAGGGGTTATAAAGAGAAACCACGCATATGAGAGCTCAGAATTAGAAAAGATATAACCTTTGCAAGCATCCAAAAATCAGTTGGAAATAGTAACAGTTGAACCAAACCATATGGTTTGACAAAAGGTTCATAAAAAAGAAAGGAAAAAAGGGGAAGTTAAGTGAATATTATCACACTTAACCCCAAAAAAATTATGTAATTATTGTTACAATTTTTCTTTTATTTCTCATCAATCGACGGGTTGATATGATCGAATGCTTAACAACATTTATAGAATGTAATTTTGTTCCTTGTTTCCAGGTTGAATAAAATTACGATTTTTTCTTAGGATAAAATATAGGGAAAAAAACTGTTTTTTAAATATATTTTAAAATTATATATATTATTAAAACTGATTTATTTATTTTTTAAATGAAAGAAAAAGGAATTTCCTACTTTAAAAACAATTAAAAATTTGGATGAATTTTTTTTTAATTGAAATATCCTTTATAATATTAAAAATTTGAAAAAATAAACTTATTTAAAGAAAAATTTAAAAATAAAAATGCAAAATAGAAAGAAAAAAATGCATAATTGGTTGGAGGGTGATACCTGAATCACATCCCCTACCACCTTAAAACCTTGACCCCCCTCTAATGTTTGTTAACCCCTCTCTTGATCACCCTAATCCCCCTGTCTATTGCTTAAAGGAGCAATAGGTTGCCCCCCTAAGAAAGGAATAAGGGGCTCATATTCTTCCCCTTCCTCCTAGCCCACACTTTTTCGCTCAACTAAGTACCCATCTAAGTCACAAGTAGGAGGCTCGAGGTGAGAAGAAAGAGGATTGGGGGGTTGGAGAGGTTGATTCCCTTATATTTTAAATTGGTTTCCCTCAATTTTTCTTTGATTTTGTTTGCAATAATAACATTCTTTCAAGAAATGATTTAAAATGTTATAATTCTAAACCCAAACAATGAAGGAGGTGTAACTTGAAGGACTTATTTTGAATTCGAGGATTTATTTTGTTAGCGCTCGAATCTACCTCAGGCTGAAATGAGGTAAAACTCAAGGCTACATCAAACCACGCTCAGCCTCGTAGCTAGCCCTACGAGGACAGGAGAGGGCTCTCTCCGTCAATCTCGATAAAATGAACAATAGGGTGCGAGATGACTTCTAAAGGGAACTGATTTTAGGCTAGTAAAGAGATAGGAATGTTTGATTTTGATTTTTTGGGTTTTCGCTGGAGAAATGGGAAAAACAAATTTTGGGTCTGGGGATAAGGTCAGACCTTTGCAGAATTCGAGTTGGGGCGAGGTAGGTGAATGTCTTGATGCTTTAGATTGGATATGTGAATGGATCAGAACGAACAGGAGCTAAAAAGGGCAAGGATGAACATGGATCCTTTTCAAACAGTGGAAAACATGAAAAACTAAATGAATTCAAAGGCAGAGCACTGTGAACAATGGATTCAACCTCATCTACTCATTCATTTAATTTAAGAAGCATGAGTGAGAAATGGCATACATTAAACATGAAGAACTTACAGTAAACAGAGAGAAAACACCATCAAGAACAAAACACCACAAGGATCCCAACAAGTGCCGCAAAACCTCTGATCTTTCCTTAGCCAAAATATGAAAAATATGTACAATGGTGCCAAAAGTTTCCCAAGAGTCCAACCTATCCAACCTCTGAAAATGATTGAGAAATTACATCATATAGAGCATCCTAACCCCTTCCCATGCCTCTAGGGGTCGAATTCCTTCTTCAGGGATCAGTTTCAACCAAATTCTAATCTAGGAGCTAAAATCTAGGCAGCTAACAACTTGCCTCTAAAAGAGTGGAAACTGATTCATTTACATGATTTTCACTTTTTTGAGAGTGAATCTTCTAGAATAGGTAAAAATGAGCCAAAGTTACATGCCAAACATAAATTTACATCATAATAACTCAAAAATTTCATCCCCAAGCAAAACTGGTCCCAACTGACCAAAATTCTGAGCTGGAAGTTGAAAATTCAGCCAAAAATTTAAGTGGGTAGCACCCCTGAGCCAAGTGGGTAGCGCGCCTTTCATCCTGATTTTTAGGCACTTCCTGGTATCCAAATTGAGCTCATGATATCTCTTTGGAAAGCCCTGGATGTTGGCTATCCAACCCAAGTGGAATTTCCCAATTTGGAGCTCATTTTCCCCTCCAAAACTTCATCCTCCCAGAAGTACTCCCTGCTGGTGCAAAAGGTGGCAGCAAGGTGGTTTTCATGGTGTTTTTGAGCTTTTTGACCATCCAGAATCTGATGAAATGCTTCAGCAATGCCTGAGGATGCATAACTTATCATGAAAAATCCAAAAATGAAAATATTTCCTTCAGCAAGTGTCCCAAAAAAAAGTGAGCATATGTGCGCGTTACCCGCTTAACTGAAAAACCTGTTTTTTAGACCAAAATATTTCAAAATGACAAAATTTTCTCCGAATTTGCTCAAATTCGGAGCGAAGACCCTCCATCATGTATCTTTCCCAGCCAATGAAGCCTCGGCTAAAATCCGGAGTAGATCAGGCCTTTTCCGCCGTTTTAGTGCTTCGCTCAACCTCCTCTTCAGAATCTTCATTCTCGCTTTGCAGACATGCATGCGAGCCCAATAATGGCCTTTCATGTGACGAAGTAGGTCTATGTCTCTGTTGGCCTTCTCAATCAACTTCTCCAAATGAATATTAATCCGTGTGAGCACAGAATCTCGATCAATTGGTGTCATGTCGCTGGGTCTCTTCCGGGCCAATTGTCGATCTTCACGGATTCGCCGCAGCTCATAAAGTTCGTGCTCATCCTCAAGCTGTTTTTTGCGCTGCTCCAGATAGTTTATCACCCACTGAGCCTTTTTTAATTGATCTTTCAGCGTGTCATTCTCGGCCCTTTGCTCCTGGATGATCTCCCTCAGTTTCGAGCTAGGAGAGCTCGCATCAACATCAATGATTGTGAAATCTGTGTCCCGGCCTCCTGATGGGCCCTCATCATGCATGGGCTTCTTGCCCCTGTCCTGGATCTGTACCTGTGCTGAAGAAGAAGGTGAGACCCCTTCCACATCATGTGGAGATAATACTCGCTCTGCTTATGGAGTCGGCGAGACCCCTTCCACCCCGGGTGGAGATAATACTCGCCGTGTAGCTGCAAATAAGGCCCTATGGCCTCGCTGGTATGTCACATACAATGGAGCACTGATATGCTCAATCTCAGGAATGTCAGGCTGGTGTGAAGGCTCTCCCGCATCATGAACTACCTCGGGAGGCGGCTGTGGCGCTGTGAAAAAGTCACGGGAGATGAAATCCTCCCAAGTGATGCCCTGCTGTGCCAACTGATGTAACACTATGATCTTGATCAGAGCGTAATGATATATACTTCTATGCTGCTGTGCTGGGGTCTTCTTCTGTACAAAAATCATCATCCTCTCTATGTTGCAATACATGAAGTATGGAATGTTCATCATACGTACCCTCGTGAAGTGCATCAACAAACGGACATGGTACGCAAAGAGACGCGAGAATCTGCCCTCGCAACTGAAATACCGAATGATGAGTTTCATCAATGGTGCAAACTCATCCTTCAGGAATCTGAAAGGAAAAACCCTGCTCAAGTGCCTCATATACCCAGGTTTGATGTATGGCTCATAGTGGAATTTCTCTAACTGCTGACGTTTGTTCCATTCCTCTCCTAAATTTGGTATGCCAGTGGCCTGAGCAATAGTCATTGGTGACAGAATGAAATCTACTCCAGCGAGATTTACACGGCCATCATGTAAATGTAGAACAAACAGACGAGCTAGTTCACGATGAAGCTGGGTTTGTGAAATCATTTCACAGAATTGAAAACATGACTGAACCCGAAAACAATCCATTGCAAGCGGACATGCCTGCAATTGAGCCAAAGAAGTAGGCTCCTCCCTGAGATGTTTACCACCTTTTCCACCTCTGTGAGCCCTCCGTGGCACATTACCCTCTATTGTGGAATCACTATCTGACCCCTGCTCATAAACTGACTCTGTCTCTGACATGGCTTTGAACAAGATATTTGTAATATGGATGCTGATATAGATGCAGTGAAAGCAAAGTTTTAATGTATTTCAACACCCAATAGATATCACCCACGTGCCAAAGTATCAAAGGAAAACAAAATTACAATGAGGATGGCTCTGCTTTAGTGGCATGAAAACTATCACTGTTTTGACCATAAGTGAGTTTCACAAATGATGGTGCAAGCTTTTGGTAATGATGAGCAAAATTTGTCAAAGAAGAAAACAAGTATAGGGCTGTGTTTATGAACTGGAGAATATGGAGAACATGATAATAACCGTAGTGACCCAAATGACTATCATAGTGGTAATAGAATGATAACAACAACAATGGTGATATTATGGTAATGAGGGCTATAGACTAGTTGACATAAGACTGTGCAAAATATGAAAGGGCATGAACAACAGTGATAAGATGATAACTGAGGGCGTGAGGATCATATATACAATGTGCCAGGGTGTAAACATATCTACCATTCAAAGGTTTTCAAACTTTTCATAAAACTGCCCATACAATTTCAAAACCCTTACGGAATTAACTTGCATGTGAATGAAGGATTCATATATTTCTTTCCAAGCATGGCTTGTTTCCCCAACATCAATGACATCACAACCATATTAAAAATCTACTGAGCAAAGGTTAAAACCTGTTTGCAAGTTGCTGGAGACGATTTGAATGAAAACTAGGCGCAAAACACGATTTTCCGGGTTCTGTTTTAAGTGGGTAGAGCGCCCCCTCAAGTGGGTAGCGCCCGTTCAAATTAACACAGGCCGCGACGCTCAAGTGGGTAGCGCCCCTCAAGTGGGTAGCGCGCACCTCAAGTGGGTAGCGCCCACCTCAAACGTTGTCAACAACTCTGAAATCACGGCTTCGGCCTCCAAAAACACGAATTCGACTTCTGCATTGCGGATTTTTGGCAAATGAATTTGTTTGCCATGTTTTATACATGAAGAAAATATCTCATGCAATCAGATTTGATTTCAAATGTGTTTGAGAACCCACTTTCATAATGTTTGATATTTTGACATTTGGTCTTTTATTACAATGCTTTCTCCTTTGGCTTTTCTGAATTTTTGGACTGATAACTTTGCTGTCTTTTGCAGGGATGCGGCACTTTAGCTTTGGAAAAGATCAAAGGCTTGCACTAAAGCTTCTCATGGTGAAATGAATACAATTGTTACAAAAATGAAATTAAACAATTTCTAGTTCCAAAACAGAGTTTTGGACTAGAAATGTTTTCAAATGCTTATGATAATAAAAATATGAAATCAAAACTTGCGAAACCAACCTCATGGCCTACGGGCTTTATGACATATATGCAAAAGACTCGAAAACCCTAGACTCTAGGACTAAAAACTCTTTTTAACGAAACTGACATTTAATGACCATGAATGAAATGACGATGAACTTCAGTAATTTTTGAGGAATTTCTAAATAGCCCTGTAGGTACAAGCATGAGGAAACACATGAAAACCAGACCCCCTCGTCAGTCAGTGGCCTGCTCCTAGCGAAATGCAACGAAGTGGAACAAGCGAGACACCTAAGAATGAATATACAAAAGCGAAACAATCTCTGACGGAGGGCTGTAAGGACCGACTCTAACATTGGCTCCAATGGGGATGGTGGCTCCATGGAGATGCCAAGAACAGCAGATATCTGGGGGAGTCAGGCAGTGCCTTCATCCATTGGGCGATGGAGTCATTATTTCAACTGATAAAACAAAAACTTTGGACATATTTATTGACTGCAGATTTGACTAAAGACTGACTGAAATTTGACCAAAACTGACATGACTTTAAAACTGAAAGACTGATAAAACTGACTTGACAATTTCAAACCAACCAACCTCCATCTCCAGAATTATAGCCTTCGCTCCGGGCCCCAGACTGAAGATGAGAGATCAGTACACACTTGCAATGAAATAGAAGTAAAATGATATATACAATGATGATGAAATCAGCAGAAAATACTCAGAAGTAGTATCGTTTCAGCAACCGACCATTGATCGGTCCTCCAGGACAATCATCTCCATTCATTTCCTTGAGAAGAAAGGCGTTTTGACCACGATACACTGTTATCTTGAAAGGACCCTTCCATAAGTTTTCAAATTTGCCGTGCTTTCCCTTATCTTCATTCCGAGCATCCCATTTCAAAACTACCTCATCCAACTGAAATTTATCTGCTTTTGCCTTTCTGTCGTAGATCTTCTTTATGCGCTCCTGCAACTTGAAAGTATTTTGAAATACCTCCTCCCGTGTCTGTTGTAAATGAATCATCTGATTAATCCTCCGCTGCATGGGATCTTCCTCACTACCATCTTCCTGAAGCAATTTGACCACCGGGACAGCAAGTGAAGTAGGAAAAACCGTGTCTGTTTCGTACACCAACTCGAAAGGAGACATGCCAATAGACTTTTTCTGACTTACTCTATCAGCCCACAGTGCATTCACTAATTTCTTGTGCCAGCCCTTTTTGTTGATTTCCAGCAATTTCTTAATGATATTCACTAAGGATTTATTTGAAGATTCCGCCAAGCCATTCCCCTGTGGATGGTAAGCGGTCGAATGTCCCAAGGTGATATTGTACTTATAACAAAATTCAACCATCCTCTTAGACTTGAAGGCCGCTGCATTATCTGTGATTATCTTACTAGGACACCCAAAACGTGACAGAATATTGTTTTCAAGAAAAGAGATAATTACCGCATCCGTGGCCTGTCGAGTGGGAATCGCCTCGATCCATTTTGTGAAGTAGTCCGTAGCTGTCAAGATCCATCTATGCTGTCCGGAAGATGCTGGGTGGATTTCCCCGATAAAATCCAATCCCAACTGCTGGAATGGTGCACTAACTTCAATTGGTTTGAGAGGCAAAGGCTGTAGTTTCTGCTTCCCTTCGAAAATTTGACACTCGTGACAATTATTAACAGCCTTAAATACATCAGAAAACAAAGAAGGCCAATAATACCCTGCCCTTAGAATCTTATTCGCTGTGGTCTTCCAAAACAAATGGCCTCCGCAGTCACCTTTGTGAAAGTCCTCCAAAACTCTTTGAGCTTCCTCCTCTATCAAACAATTCAACAACACTCCCCCAGGGTCTTTCCAATACAATGCAGAATTCAGAATACAAAATTTTGCAGCTCTCAACTTCAATGTTCTACTCTTGTTTCTAGGCATCCCGGGAGGTGGAGACAAATTCTGAAGCAGGTATAAAATGTTAGCATACCAAGGGGAGGAAACAAAAATATCAGATACCTAAACTGACGTACTTTCCTCATCTTCATCGGACATGGCAGCGATCAAATTTATATCTAGAGCATGCAGATTTGTTTCAGCCATGAGCTTGGCGAGTCCTTGTCCTTTAATCAGCTTGGTCGGTTTAATCTCCACATCGTATTCTAACAAGGCAGCGATCCACTTACCCCGTCTTCCCTCTGGATCTGCCTGTACCAAAACATCTTTAACTGCTGTGTTAGGAACGTATGCTATAATGTGGGAATGCAGTATATACACACGGAAATCTTTCAAGGCCTTTACAAGCGCAAGTGCTTGTTTCTCAATAATGTTGTATTTCAATGCTCCGTCCCTTATAATCCGACTGAAAAAAGAAATGGGCTTCTCAACTCCATCCCTTTTTTGCATCAAAACAGCTGCCAATGTGTGCTCAGAAGCAAAAGAAAACAAAATGAAGTCCTGTGTGTAGTCCGGGTTGATTAAAATAGGGGCTGAAGAAAGAGCTATTTTTACCAAATTGAATGATTTCACTGCCTCTTCTGTCCACTTTACCTGACTGTCCTTTTTCAGCATGTTCGTGATTTCTCTAAGATGCTCTACAAGATTTGGAATGAAACGACGCAGAAAATTCATTTTACCATTAAATGACTGTATTTCTTTCTTGTTCCGGGGCTGTTCAATCTGCTGTATGGCTTCAACATGTGCAGGGTCAACTCGAATGCCATCTTTCGATATGATGTGGCCAAGGAGCTTGCCTTCATCCATGGCAAAAAGACTCTTTTTCGGATTCAGCGAAATGCCATATTTTATGCACTTCTGGAAAACAATTTTCAAATGATATAAATGTTCCTCATCAGAATTTGAAAACACAGTTAAATCATCAAGGTAAACAACCAAAAATACATCTTTCTCGTTGGCAAAAGCCATGTCCATTGCACGCTGAAAGGTGGCGCCTGCATTCTTCAAACGAAACAGCATTTTTGCATAATGAAACGTTCCCCAAGGAGTGGTGAATGTAGTCTTATCACGATCATCTTCATGCACTAAAATCTGATTATAACCTGAGTATCTGTCAAGTAGTGACATCCTGGATGCTCCAACTACTCGCTGAAATATATGGTCCATTTTTGGCAGCGGATAATTGTCTTTTAATGATACCTTATTCAAATTTCTGAAGTCTAAACATAAACGGATCTCACATGTTTTCTTTCTCACGGGCACCAAATTTGATACCCAATCTGAAAATTGGATAGGCACAATGATTCCTGACTTATACAACCTGTTTACCTCTTTTTCAATCGATGGTAGCAGCTTTGGATTGATTCTCCTCAACTTTTGACGAAAAGGCTTCTGATTTGGTTTGATGGGGATAGTATGCTGAATGATATTAGTGTCATATGTTTTTAGATCTGAGTAATCCCACGCAAAAGCATCAGAAAATGAAGACAACAATTTGACATACTCTGCCTTTACCTTTGGTGACAATGACTTTGATAACTTTACCATCTTGGGATTCTCAGCTGTCCCAATATTTACCTCTTCAACACCTTTTTCAGTCGGCCTCAATGTCGGTTTGCGGGCTACATCGTCTTGGTCAAACAATTCTTCCAACGGAATCAATCCCTTAGGAATGATGTTATCCTTAAGTTGCAGCACTTCCATTTGGTTTATTTGTATGTCATCACTACCATCATCATGTTCTGTATCTATGGAGGTGTCTTTAAACTTACCCTTATTCTGCAGAAATTCACTAATCTCCTCATCATCCTGAAAGACTTGCCAACATCGCTGATTGTCTGGAACGGTGGGGCGATGTTTCACATGAATCTCGAACTTGTTGCTGGAATTCATTGGAATTTTTAAATTGCTTGTTGCCTTAGCAATTCCATCAGCAACACCATTTTGTATGCGGGGCACACATGTCAAAGTATGATCAGAAAATAACTTCAGAATATCCAAAACTGCATTACGGTAAGCCCTCATGCAAGGATGCTTGGCCTGAAACTCACCTTTAACCTGCTTTATCACCAACTCTGAATCACCATACACTGCAATCCTTTTCTCTTTCAGCTTCTTAAGAATCTTAAGGCCAGCAATTAGAGCCTCGTATTCTGCTTCATTATTAGAACAGTCAAATGCCAGCTTGTAGGAACACACTCTTACATTGCTTGGAACCTTATCCGGAGCGGAAAACGGACTATGAATCCACACACCAATCCCAGCACCGTCACTACCCACTGCGCCATCAAAATCCATGGTCCAAAGACCATCTTCATCGTCCTCTAAATGCTGAAATTGTGCCGGCTCTGTTTTTTCTGTTTGCTGCCCATTGTCTTTAGCTGATTGCTCCACAGTAGCTTGTTTTTATCTTCTTTCCTTTTGCAGAACTTCTCTAAAATTCTCAGTGATTTCTGGTATATCTTCTGCCTGAACTAATTGACTATCTATATCATTAAAACTATCAGCAAGCAACACAAACAATTCTAAGTCGGTATGTACATAATTTACAGGATGATTGATTGGCTTCTCTTTGCTAGTTATCATGTATTTCATCTTCTGCTCTCGATATAACTTTCTCATTTGACTGAAGACTAGAATTGTAGCATAAGAGAAATCTAACTGAAGTGTACCTTTCAACTTTTCCCCCCAAGATCTTGAAAGGAGCATACCAAATCGCGGAGGAATGTCCGCCACCACCACGTCCATTAAGACATTCTTTGCTGGAATTTGATCTAAGCTTACAACCAAATCTTTGATGAGTCCTATACATCTCACACGGCTGGAATCAAATGAATACAAATCATGATATTTTCTTGTAATGTCTAGCCCCAACTTTTCCATGATTGCCTTTGGCATCAAATTGTGTGAAGCACCCGAATCGAACATAGCATTATGCAAAACATATTCATGCAACCTCAAACTGATATAAAAGGGAGGAACATCACTGTCAGGTGACTCACCATCTAATGCAGGCCCGAAAATCAATTATGGCTGATCATCCTCAACATTTACCGTATCGAACATCGGATCAAAGTTCATAATTTTGGAAACTTGACCACGGTAGCTGCTGTTCTTCATGATTTCTGTCAAAGGAATAGATATTTTTAATTTGGAAATTTCATTTTCCAAACTAAACGCTGAAACTTTTTCGACTTCTTTGACCGGAACTTCCTTCTTTTCAGCCTTATCTTTCACTATGTTTGACTGATTTACCTTTTCTGCTGATGATACTTTACTAGCTGCGGGATCAATTGTCTCTTTTCCTTTCTTCTGTGGTATTGGTGAATCTGCCTTTGGTGCTGAAGCTTCTTTTCGTTTCTGAATTGGATTTATGGGCACATCTCGATTTCTCAATGAGTATTTCTTCTGTTGAGCGGACAAAGCATTCAAATATCCTCTTTGGTAATCATATGACTCTTCCTCTAAATCTGCATCATTTGCTAATATGAAATCTTCATCTTTCTGAGCAGCTGAACCTTCTCCATATTCTTCATCCTCAGTAATATAAATAGGCAGATCGTCGGGAGTAAAGAAATGATTTTGCTCACCTGCTACATCATCATCACCGTCTGAATCTTGACTCACAAAATTCTGCAAAAGAGGTGTCTTAATCTTCTGTTGGGCTGCCGGCTCTTGTGGTCTTTGTTCACGTTGCTTTATCCTGAACTGTGGCTGCTGTTGGCCACGATAGTTTGGATTCCGAATCTGCGTTTCTGATTTGTCAAGATTCATTCTTTTGAACATTTTTTCCATCTCACGAATCAAGTGCTGTTCAGATGTAGATGTGGAAGGCTCTTCTTTTATTGTCACTCTTTTGTCTGCTTTCAACCGTGCTCTTTTATCGTTCAGATTTGCCTCAACACTGACGGAAATCTTCTGCATATCTTCTAAGGTAGGCGGATCTCTGTCACGCAGCGAATAAGCCATCTCCGGATCAAAATCATCCGGGAATTTAAGAAGAGCTGACTTTTTAGATGGCCTTAAGTCATCTGGAATTTCATTATACACTGTATTGAATCTGATGATATAATCCTGAACGGACTCACCAGGATTACGCTTGATGTTTGTATACTCTGAAGTGATCTGCAGCGGATCCTTTTTCATCTCCCATCGATCTAAAAACTGTGTCTGAAGGTCTTGCAACTTATTGATACTTCTGGCCGGTAGAGCTCTGAACCATTTGCGAACCTCTCCTCCAAATGTCTGGGCAAACAATCTCATTGAAACATTTTCTGCATCAATTTCATGCAGATCCAAACAGTCTGTCATTCGAACAATATGCTGTTGAGCTGATATACTCTGTGGTGTGCCATCAAATATAGGATTTTTTCTCTGGTAATCAGCAGGCATAGCATCTAAATTGGCCGGCAAAACAAGAGGTGCAAATCTGGCTGCCATGACTCTTGGCGGATTGATGATAATCTGCTGTCTAGGAGAAATAGGAGGACTAGGAGCAGTAGGTGTACGAGGTGTATGCGGTGGAGACGGAGGAGAAATTACTGTTGATTGCTGATCAGAAAACTCAGGCTGAACAGGAATGGTAGGGATAAAAGGAGGTTCAGTGGGAATCCGTGAACTAGATGCAACTTCAGATGGTCCAAGAGTTTGTAAAGAAGATTCAGTGAAATCGGGAGTGTTGGTAGCCACAACGGAATTTTGCAACTGTCTATCCAAGTGATATGAAACAAATCTGTATTGAAAATCTTCAGCAAACAATGGATCCGGAACTAATCTTGATAATTCAGTTTCAGAAAAATTTACGAATAAGGATGTTTCAAATCGTGCATCAAATGGAATTTCATCAACATATATAATTTTCACAGGACAAGATGCAGATCTAGAAAGCAATCTGGAACTTCCAAAAATCACTTGACTTTCTCTTTCAGAACTTTCTTGACTTCCTTGTCTTCTAAGGATCCTAGGAATCAGATTTGGATTTTCAAATATTGTTGGTGGATCAGGGTCAGGATTTGACCTAGTATTCCTTCTTGAAGCCAGTGTATTAATCTTCTCGGGATAAATTTCAAGGAACACAATCAATTATTTTCAGCCTATCGACTTCTAGACTCAATCATCCAAAGGTCTAGAACGAACAAGTATACTGGGGTGATTCGAAAATCAAGTGTTGCACTCACAAGCTTACCGGAGATCGACTGAAGCAGCGTTTATCTACTACCGCTTATGCATGGCAAAAGCGTTTCGAAAGCTACCTGGCATGACTTCAGACTCCGTCTAAGACTCATGAAACGAACACATCAACAAGCAAACCATTGAGATTTTGTATTCCCCAGTATGGTCGCCACTATGTTAGCGCTCGAATCTACCTCAGGCTGAAATGAGGTAAAACTCAAGGCTACATCAAACCATGCTCAGCCTCGTAGCTAGCCCTACGACGACAGGAGAGGGCTCTCTCCGTCAATCTTGATAAAATGAACAATAGGGTGTGAGATGACTTCTAAAGGGAACTGATTTTAGGCTAGTAAAGAGATAGGAATGTTTGATTTTGATTTTTTGGGTTTTCGCTGGAGAAATGGGAAAAACAAATTTTGGGTCCGGGGATAAGGTCAGACCTTTGCAGAATTCTAGTTGGGGCGAGGTAGGCGATTGTCTTGATGCTTTTGATTGGATATGTGGATGGATCAGAATGAACAGGAGTTGAAAAGGGCAAGGATGAACATGGATCCTTTTCAAACAGTGGAAAACATGAAAAACTAAATGAATTCAAAGGCATAGCACTGTGAACAATGGATTCAACCTCATCTACTCATTCATTTAATTTAAGAAGCATGAGTGAGAAATGGCATACATTAAACATCAAGAACAGAACACCACAAGAATCCCAACAGGTGCCGCAAAACCTCTGATCTTTCCTTAGCCAAAATATGAAAAAATATGTATAATGATGCCAAAAGTTTCCCAAGAGTCCAACCTGTAGAATGTCTCAGAAATTACAATATATAGATCACTCTAACCCCTTCCCACACCTCTAGGGGTCGAAATCCTCCTTCTAGGAGCAGTTCCAACAAATTCTAATCAAGGAGCTAAAATCTAGGCAGCTAACCACTTGCCTCTAAAAGAGTGGAAACTGATTCATTTACATGATTTTCACTTTTTTGAGAGTGAATCTTCTAGAATAGGTAAAAATGAGCCAAATTTACATGCCAATCATCAATTTACATCATGAAAACCCAAAAATTTCATCCACAAGCAAAACTGGTCCCAACTGGCCGAAATTCTGAGCTGGAAGTTGAAAATTCAGCCAAAAATTTAAGTGGGTAGCGCCCCTGAACTGAGTGGGTAGCGCACCTTTCATCCTGATTTTGAGGCACTTCCCGGCATTAAAAGTGAGCTCATGATAGCTCGTTGGAAAGCCCTAGATGTTGGCTATCCAACCCAAGTGGAATTTCTCAATTTGGAGCTCATTTTACCCTCCAAAACTTCATTCTCCCAGAAGTACTTCCTGCTGGTGCAAAAGGTGGCAGCAAGGTGGTTTTCATGGTGTTTTTGAGCTTTTTGACCATCCAGAATCTGATGAAATGCTTTGGAAATGCCTGAGGATGCATAAATTATCATGAAAAATCCAAAAATGCAAATATTTCCTTCAGCAAGTGTCCCAAAAAAAAGTGAGCATATGTGCGCGCTACCCGCTTAACTGAAAAACCTGTTTTTAGACCAAAATATTTCAAAATGACAAAAATTTTCCCGAATTTGCTCAAATTCGGAGCGAAGACCCTCCATCATGTATCTTTCCCAGCCAACGAAGCCTTGGCCAAAATCCAGAGTGGATCAGGCCTTTTCCGCCGTTTTAGTGCTTCGCTCAACCTCCTCTTCAGAATCTTCATTCTCGCTTTGCAGACATGCATGCGAGCCCAATAATGGCCTTTCATGTGACGAAGCAGGTCTTTGTCTCTGTTTGCCTTCTCAATCAACTTCTCCAAATGAATATTAACCCGTGTGAGCACAGAATCTCGATCAATTGGTGTCATGTCGCCGGGTCTCTTCCGGGCCAATTGTCGATCTTCATGGATTCGCCGCAGCTCATAAAGTTCGTGCTCATCCTCAAGCTGTTTGTTGCGCTGCTCCAGATAGTTTATCACCCACTGAGCCTTTTGCAATTTATCTTTCAGCATGTCATTCTCGGCCCTTTGCTCCTGGATGATCTCCCTCAGTTTCGAGCTAGGAGAGCTCGCATCAACATCAATGATTGTGAAATCTGTGTCCCGGCCTCCTGATGGGCCCTCATCATGCATGGGATTCTTGCCCCTGTCCTGGATCTGTACCTGTGCTGAAGACGAAGGCGAGACCCCTTCCACATCATGTGGAGATAATACTCGCTCTGCTGATGAAGTCGGCAAGACCCCTTCCACCCTGGGTGGAGATAATACTCGCCGTGTAGCTGCAAATAAGGCCCTATGGCCTCGCTGATATGTCATAAACAATGGAGCACTGATATGCTCGACCTTAGGAATGTCCGGCTGGTGTGAAGGCTCTCCTGTATCATGAACTACCTCGGGAGGCGGCTGTGACGCTGTGAAAAAGTCACGGGAGATGAAATCCTCCCAAGTGATGCCCTGCTGTGCCAACTGATGTAACACTATGATCTTGATCAAAGCGTAATGATATATACTCCTATGCTGCTGTGCTAGGCTCTTCTTCTGTACAAAAATCACCATCCTCTCTATGTTGCGATACATGAAGTACGGAATGTTCATCATACATACCCTTGTGAAGTGCATCAACAAACGAACATGGTACGCGAAGAGACGCGCGAATCTGCCCTCGCAACTGAAATACTGAATGATGAGTTTCATCAGCAGTGCAAACTCATCCTTCAGGAATCTGAAAGGAAAAACTCTGCCCAAGTGCCTCATATACCCAGGTTTGATGTATGGCTCATAGTGGGATTTCTCTAAATGCTGACGTTTGTTCCATTCCTCTCCCAAATTTGGTATGCCAGTGGCCTGAGCAATAGTCATTGGTGACAAAAAGAAATCTACTCCAGCGAGATTTACACGGCCATTACGTAAATGTAGAACAAACAGGTGAGCTAGTTCACGATGAAGCTGGGTTTGTGAAATCATTTCACAAAATCGAAAACATGACTGAACCCGAAAACAATCCATTGCAAGCGGACATGCCTGCAATTGAGCCAAAGAAGTAGGCTCCTCCCTGAGATGTTTACCACCTTTGCCACCTCTGTGAGCCCTCCGTGGCACATTACCCTCTGTTGTGGAATTACTATCTGACCCCTGCTCATAAACTGACTCTGTCTCTGACATGGCTTTGAACAAGATATTTGTAATATGGATGCTGATATAGATGCAGTGAAAGCAAAGTTTTAATGTATTTTAAACACCCAATAGATATCAACCACGTGCCAAAGTATCAAAGGAAAACAAAATTACAATGAGGATGGCTCTACTTTAGTGGCATGAAAACTATCACTGTTTTGACCATAAGTGAGTTTCACAAATGATGGTGCAAGATTTTGGTAATGATGAGCAAAATTTGTCAAAGAAGCAAACAAGTATAGGGCTGTGTTTATGAACTGGAGAATATGGAGAACATGATAATAACCGTAGTGACCCAAATGACTATCATAGTGGTAATAGAATGATAACAACAACAATGGTGATATTATGGTAATGAGGGCTATAGACTAGTTGACATAAGACTGTCCAAAATATGAAAGGGCATGAACAGCAGTGATAAGATGATAACTGAGGGCGTGAGGATCATATATACAACGTGCCAGGGTGTAAACATATCTACCATTCAAAGGTTTTCAAACTTTTCATAAAACTGCCCATACAATTTCAAAACCCTTACGGAATTAACTTGCATGTGAATGAAGGATTCATATATTTCTTTCCAAGCATGGCTTGTTTCCCCAACATCAATGACATCACAACCATATTAAAAATCTACTAAGCAAAGGTTAAAACCTGTTTGCAAGCTGCTGGAGACGATTTGAATGAAAACTGGGCGCAAAACACGATTTTCTGGGTTCTGTTTTAAGTGGGTAGCGTGCCCCCTCAAGTGGGTAGCGCCCCTCAAGTGGGTAGCACCCGTTCAAATTAACACAGGCCGCGGCGCTCAAGTGGGTAGCACCCCTCAAGTGGGTAGCGCGCACCTCAAGTGGGTAGCTCCCACCTCAAACGCTGTCAACAACTCTGAAATCACGGCTTCGGCCTCCAAAAACACGAATTCGACTTCTGCATTGCGGATTTTTGGCAAATGAATTTGTTTGCCATGTTTTATACATGAAGAAAATATCTCGTGCAATCAGATTTGATTTCAAATGTGTTTGAGAACCCACTTTCATAATGTTTGATATTTTGACATTTGGTCTTTTATTACAATGCTTTCTCCTTTGGCTTTTCTGAATTTTTGGACTGATAACTTTGCTGTCTTTTGCAGGGATGCGGCACTTTAGCTTTGGAAAAGATCAGAGGCTTGCACTGAAGCTTCTCATGGTGAAATGAATACAATTGTTACAAAAATGAAATTAAACAATTTCTAGTTCCAAAACAGAGTTTTGGACTAGAAATGTTTTCAAATGCTTATGATAATAAAAATATGAAATCAAAACTTGCGAAACCAACCTCATGGCCTGCGGGCTTTATGACTTATATGCAGAAGACTCGAAAACCCTAGACTCTAGGACTAAAGACTTTTTTTTTTAACGAAACTGATATTTAATGACCATGAATGAAATGACGATGAACTTCAGTAATTTTTTAGGAATTTTTAAAATAGCCCTGCAGGTACAAGCATGAGGAAATAAAGGACATCCAGACCCCCTCGTCAGTCTGTGGCATGCTCCTAGCGAAATGCAACGAAGTGGAACAAGTGAGACACCTAAGAATGAATATGCAAAAGCGAAACGATCTCTGACGGAGGGCTGTAAGGACCGACTCTAACAGATTTTACAATTTTCATTGCAATGGTACGAATTGTCAAGGTCATGGTTAAAAAAAAAAAAATCAATTTTAACCTTGAAAAAAATGGGTTCGCTAATGGTAGCACCACTTTTCCATTTAGGGGTTGATTTTAAGTTTTTAGCTGTGATGGTACTTCCTATTAGAACCATAACATCAAAAAAATTATAAAAAAATAGATAAAAGTGTTATTGGATGTATCACTTATCGATTTAGTAGTTTATTTTAAGATTTTGGCTAACAACATTATGGATTGTTAAGCCCTTGGTTGTGAAATGTTGTCATTTTCACCCTTAAAAAGGAAAAGGCTCTATGAGTGGCAACCTTTTTCAAACATGGTTAAAAACAACCACTAAATGTGACCTAGAAACAAATGAGAAGTCAAAATGGTTCTCATCAATTTTATCACTACGTACATGGAAAAAGAGATTATTTTGACATATCTGAAATGGCTTTATATGAAACCATTCTACTATATGTCGTTGATTTAGACCATGTTATGCCCACATATATTAGGAACAAAAATATCAAAATCGATAGAATTTTGGAGTAATTAAAGGTTCATATTTTAATTTGATGGCACGTATTACCATTGAACAACATCCAAACCAAGCACACACCAAGTAGACAATCCAATATAGCTAATTCAATCTAACAAATCCAAGAAGAGGAAGAGATTACCTCTTTGGATTGTGGATGGCCTCTACGACCTCCATGTGACCTCAAAGTTCTTCCAATCAACTCATAATGTTTTATTATTGTCTTTTTGGTTGAATATTGGCAAGTTATGGTTGTCTTAGTAGAGAAAAAGTATTGTATGGCCTCAAATGTAACCTCTTTCTTATGTGTGAGTTCAAGAAACACCGTTGGGTTGTGTATTATGAAGTAATAAACTTGTTTTTTTTAGCAAATGACTACACAATTAAAAAATATAAAAAATAAGTAAATAAATAGAAAGAATGGAATTAACAACCCCTAAATAATTGCAACAAGTGTTTGATAGAAACCATTATTTCAAATATCAAAATAGATTTATATGTGGGGAGTAGAAATTTGTTAGTGTTATTCAAATGCTAAAAACAATGAAACTAAAAATTAAATTATAGAGCTACAATTTATAATACATCCTCACACTATTAAAAACTCAACAAAGGTTTCATTTAAATTAAAATGCAAAATAACACAACAATTAATACTTGGAGAAATCCCATTACACATAAACACAATATTTATCTCGGAAACCCAAGTGGAATAGATCGTGGCTCTATGTGCCTCCTCCCTTTGACCAACCAATAAGCAAGAAAACCCTCTAAAAGTCAAGTTACCAGAAGTTATAGAAGAGCTAATAGGTAAAGGGAAGGCCAAAACACTAACCTTTTTATTCCCCATTTCTCTATCTCATATTTTCATTTCATATTTTATTTAATTCACATATTTCCTCTCCTGTTTCTTTTACTTTTACACTTGCATTGTCTTTAATACTTTTTATAGTCTTATTAATAGTAAAATTTCACATAGATATTAAGTCTTACAATCACTCACTTATTTTAATCTATTTCATATCACACCTCTCCTTTCAGAGGATTTTTTATTCTCAAAATAGCTTAGAGGAAACCACTTTAGATCAATGTTCCCTCTCTCTATTTCTATATGGCATGGCTCATTGGATGAATTTTGAGGTAAAAATTGGGCCTCAAAACAAAAATGTATTAACAAAAACAACTTTAAAAGAACCAATAAGATTCAAGATGATGATCTCATGCCAAAGGGTAAATATTTTTGGAGGGAAAAGAAGAAAACTACTTTCTTTAATTGTATTTTTGGTGTATCTCCTTATAGGTTTACTCAAATGTAAGTGTAAATTTAAGTGTAAGCACCCGTTGGATGAAAAATTAAATTCCATGTTTAGTGAAAACCCACTTTGTATAATTTTGAATAGATCTGTTGTGAAACCAGCTCCAAAAATAGAAGAAAAGAGATATCAACGCCTTAAAAATAAGCCACTTCGAGGGGGAAACCTCTAATACATTACATGAATGAACAATTCTTGGATGATACAAATTACAAAACCTCCTTTATATATATAGGAGTCCATGGGGCCACAATGTAATCCTAGCCGACCTAACAATAATAATTTAAGGGCAATAATAACAATATGAAGCTACACGGTAATAATAAATAAGGGTTATGAACAACAATAAGGACTACATAGTAATATAGGGACCTAACATGCCCCTCTCCTTCAAAAAAGTGTTGTCCTCAATGCTTGAGTAGCTCTGGGTGCTTCTATATAAAATTCTCATCCTCCCATGTAGAATCTTAAGTGGGTAAGTTCTTCCACTTGATGAGATACTCTGAAATTGATAGATTTCGTAGCTATCGAGTTCTTGTTTCCGTGACTGCTTCAAGTTCTAATATGATTTTTCCTTCCTCATCAAGTTCTGTAAATATTGTTTGAACTGGAAGATTTTCACCTATAACCTAATTTAAGCATGAAACATGGAAAATTGGATGCACTCGGGAAGAAGCAGGAAGCTCCAATTTGTATGCCATAGTACCAATATTTTGCAACACCTTGTAAGGACCATAGTACTTTGGTGATAATTTATTATCCTTATTAATTTGCTTGAGGGACATTTGTTTGTATGGTTATAGCCGTAAAAATACCCAGTCTCCTACATCAAAACTTCTCTCGTTGCGATGTTGATCTGCCTGTTGTTTCATTCGATTTTGTGCCAAATTTAGGTTATCCTTTAAGAGTTGGAGAAGTTCTTGTTGATGCTCGATGTGATCTTCCACTGGTTTAACCTTCGAATTTTCTCTTAAATATGATGTGATGGATGGTGAATGATATCCATAAAGTGCCATAAATGGCGTCATTTTTGTTGTAGTATGGAAGGAAGTGTTATACCACCATTCAGCGAGAGGTAACCACTTGACCCATTGTGTTTGTTTAACATATACAAAACAACGGAGAAATCCTTCCAAACATTTATTTACTATCTCAGTTTGACCATCGGATTGAGGATGATAAGATGAGCTATGAGCTAATTGAGTACCCAAACAAGAAAATAACTCTATCCAAAAATTTCCAGTAAAAATGGGATCTCTGTCGCTCACAATAACCCTTGGGTTTCCATGTAGGTTTTGAATTGTGTCCATAAATGTAGTAGCAACTATACTTTCTTTAAATGGATGAGATAATGCACAAAAGTGTGCATACTTGATAAGTCTATCAACTACCACCATGATGACACTCTTTCCTTCGGACTTAGGTAAACCTGTGATAAAATCCATTCCAACGTTGAATTGGAATGGATAAAGGTTGTAGAAGACCTGGGGTCTTAATTGTCTCAACTTTATTGCTCTTGCAAACCAAACATTCCACCACCAACTTTTGAATATCAGATTTAAGGCCATCCCAAAAAAATTCTTTCTTCACCCTGTGGTAAGTTTTTAAAATCTTGAGTGTCCTCTTAAAGGAGAAGTGTGAAATTCCAAAAGAATCTTTTGTTTTAGTTGGGAATTCTTACAAAGATATAAGTGATCTTTGTACCATAAGGAATCATTTTTCCAGCTACATGTATTAGATGTACTAGGATCTTGCTGCAACTTTTGAATGAGTGTCCACACTTCTTCTTCCTTCTTCCACTCATCTCTTGATTGAGTTATCCAATCTGGTTGGATAATATAAATGGCACAAAGTAATGCTTCCAACTCTTCATTCTTTCTTGAGAGTGTATCTGCAACAACATTTAACTTCCATTTTTTGTATATTATTTCAAAGTCATAACCCAACATCTTTGTGACCCATTTTTTCTGCTCTTCTAAAGATATTCTTTGTTCCAAAAAGTGTTTAAGACTATCATGATCAATTTTTACCTTGAAGTTTCTTCCCATTACGTAAGTTCACCATTTCTTTAGTGCATGCAGTATTGCTAACATTTCCTTCTCATAAATAGGTTTCTGTAAATACTTTCCTTTTATTGGACGACATTCAAAAGAAATGCGTCTTCCTTCTTGCATTAAAACAACACCAATTCCATTTCCTGAGACATCACATTCCACAATAAAGGTTTTTGTGAAGTCTGGCGTAGCTAAGACCGCTGCTAGGCACATTGCCTCTTTAAGATGTTCAATGGCCTTAATTGCTTTAGGATTCCATGAAAATGCATCTTTCTTAAATAATTTTTTTAGAGGTGCTACTATTCTCCCATAATTCTTAACAAACTTGCGATAATACCCTGTTAACCCAAGAAATTCTCACAATTGCTTTATGGTTGTGGGGACTTCCCATTCCTTAATAGCTTTAATTTTGTTAGGGTCTACCTTAACACCCTCGTGAGATAAAATATTACCCAAATATTCCACCTCTTGTACTCCAAAGAAACATTTGGATGTTTTTGCATATAATTGTTTCTCCTGCAATAGTTTGAGCACCCTGTCAACATGTTGAACATGATCCTTCCAAGACCTACTGTAGATTAGTATATCATGAAAAAATACTAGCACAAATTTTCTAAGGAAGGGTTTGAAAATGGAATTCATCAGCCCTTGAAATGTAGAAGGTGCATTGGTAAGGCCAAAAGGCATGACCAAAAATTCATAATGACCCTCATGAGTTCGAACTGTTGTTTTTAGAATATCTTCAGTCTTCATTCTAATTTGATGATATCCTGAACGAAGATCCAACTTGGTAAAATAAATTTCTCCATGTAATTCATCCAATAATTCATCAATCACATGAATGGGAATTTTATCTTTAATGGTGAGCTTATTGAGCTCCCTATCATCTGGACACATGCGCCATGATCCATCCTTCTTGTGTACCAATACTACAGGAGCAGAGAAAGAACTTTGACTAGGTTCAATTATACCCGCCTCTAACATTTCTGCAATCATACATTCAATTTCACTCTTTTGGACATAAGGATATCTATAAGGCCTGATGTTTGGAGGAACACTTCCTGGAATCAAATGAATATCATGATCATGATCACGAATAGGTGGGAGTCCTTTGGGAGTTTCAAAAACCTTCGAATGATTGTCCAAGACTTTTTGGAGATCTGCAGAAATAGATGATTTTTATGTTGGAACTTCTAGTGAGCATAATTGTGCAATTATGCCTCATTGTTATTTCTTTAGAAGCTTTTCCATGACATTAGAGCTTATTATCTTTCCCTGCTTCCCTGCAATACCCCGTAATTCGAATTCCTTTCCTTCTGAAAAAAATTTCAAGAAAAGTTCTTGAAAATTAAAAGCTATCATCCCCAAAGATTGTAACCATTGTACTCCAAGTACAACATCAACACCTCCCGTAGGAATGGAAAGCATTGTACTATTCAATACATATTCCCCCATGGTTAGCTTGATATTATGGAATTTTCCAGAGAAATTTATAGTTCCTCCATTTGCAACCATCACTTGACATTCTGGTGCTGGGTATAGGAAACAATTCAATTCCTTGGCTACCTTACAATGAGTAAAATTATGGGTACTACCTGAATCAATCAACACTATTACCTTTTTCTTCTTGATATGTCCTTATATCTTCAGAGTTTGAGGAGTGGTAATTCCTGCCAATGTATTACACGATATGATCGGACTCATTTCCTCCTCTTCTAGGGCTGGTTCCTAGTGTATATCCTCTTCTTTTGAAGATTCTTGTTCATTTTCTTCTTCCTATTCACAGTCTATGTAAAATAATTTCTTCTCAACACACTTATGACCTTTACTGTATTTTCTATTACAATTGTAGCAAAGCCCTTTTTCTCTTTTTTCTTCCAATTTTTGTGGTGTCAACCTTGTAGGTTGTGGAAATCTAGGAGTAGCAACACTTCCATCTTTATAGAAGTGAGTGGTAGGCTTCCTAGTCGCCATAATTTTACATTTAATTTTTCTTGCCAACCTGAATGCCTTCTCCAATGAATCGGGTTCCAAAATGAAAACTTCATGTTGGATGTTATCCTTTAAAAAACCTATGAAGAGATCAATCATGTGTTCCTCTGGAATATTAGTTACCCTTATATTCAATTTTTGGAAGTCCTCACAGTGCTCCCCCACTAAACACTTTTGTTTCAGATTTATCAATTGGCTAAAGAAAGTGTTACTCTTTGTATCCTCATAATGATCTATCATTTCCTTCGTAAAAATTGACCAAGTGACAATTTTTTTACGGGAGCAAAGTCATCGATACCATACAAGTATATTTTGTTCTAAATGTAAAGTTGCAATGTGTACTTTTTGTGTGTTTTGCACATTATTGAGATCAAAATATTGCTCCATTTGTAGTATCCATGTTACAATATCCTTTCCATAAAACTTCCTCATATCCATTTTTGGAATATGGTGGTTCTTCCCTCCAACATTAGAGTTTATGAAATCAAGATTAACATTTATTTTGTTCTCATCATGAGTTTCCTCTATTATCTTTTCACCATTAGGAAACATTTCTTTTATCAACTTTGTCAAACCTTCCATGTATGATTTTAGATCATTCTTCATGTTTTCCATCTTAGCTTTCATGTCATCCATCTTAGATTCCATGCTAGCTTCCATGCCATCCATCTTAGCTTCCATGCCATTCTTCAAACCATCCATCTTAGATTCCACACCTTTCTTCAAAACTTCCATGTCATTTTTTGTTGCTCTTTGCGAGAGCGAAATTTGTTGCACTTGCTCTTGTACTTTTGATCTGTCATGTTGCCATTCTTCGTCTTCATGAGTCATAGTAGAGCCTTCTAAAGGATTAATGGGTGTTGAATTATTTTTAGGGGCCATTTTAGAATCTAGTACTAATATCTATTCTACAATATTCCCTTGTAATAAATTCAACTTGATTCTTCAAACAAGACTTATGCAATTCGGAAAAAAAAAATACACACCTTCTACTTGCTTTTGAGGAGCTAGATATTGAAATTGACTTATCTACATACTTTTAGATCCTCAATATCTTAAATTCGGCCCTGTAGTATTCCTCTAAAGCTTCTTTCAAATGCTATAGGTCTGACTTGATTTGGATTCTTCAAGTCAAATTTATGTCCAATCTCCCACAATGACCTAATTATGGACTGGTTCAATAGAGCGAACTTGTACAACTTTCCATGTGTCACTGTTTGCTCCTTTGGCTCTGAAACTTATAGAAAGGAAAATAAAGTCCATGTAATTCCAGTAAATTTTTACAGAATTCCAATATGATGCTCAGAGAGAGATTTATGAATATTTTCCCACGATCACCTCTTTGAGATGAAATTCGGGAACCTGAAAAAGACCTAAATTCCACAGACCATTTCTCTGAAAATATTATGGACCAAGCTCTGAAATTTTTCAAATATTTTCCTTAGGATTGCAACTTCATGCTCTAAAAATTTCAGCTTCTGAACCTTCGTATAAAAAATGTTATAGCGAAAATTCCTCGATGACCGTTTTAAGTGAAATTCAGAAGCCTGCAAAAAGCCCTAACTTCCAGAGATCATATCTCGACAATATTGCGAACCAAGCTCTGAAATTTTTCAACGACGTTCCTCAGGATTTCAACTTCGCAATCTAAAAATTTTAGCTTATGAACCTTTGTAGAAAAAACGTTATAGCGAAAATTCCACGATGACCTATTTGGAGCAGCGAAATCCTAGAATCCAAAGCTGTGATACCAAATGTTGTGAAACCAGCTCCAAAAATAGAAGAAAAGAGATATCAACGCCTTAGAAATAAGCCACTTCGAGGGGGAAACCTCCAATACATTACATGAATGAACAATTCTTGGATGATACAAATTACAAAACCTCGTTTCTATATATAGGAGTCCATGGGGCCACAATGTAATCCTAGCCAACCTAACAATAATAATTTAAGGGCACAATAATAACAATATGGGGGTTACAGGGATACAATAATAACAATAAGGGGGTTACACTAGCAACAATAAGGGACTATACTAGTAATATAGGGACCTAACAAGATCCACAATGAAAATTTTTGAAAATACATGAAAAAACATGTTTGTAGTATCCCTTAGGGAAAATTTAACTTAGGTTTTGAAAAAATACATGACAAGTTTTGTATTCTAACTACTATCACTATATACTTCAACTCTTGTAACTAGATACAACATTAAATGCAATAAGATAATGTGATCATAAATCAAAAATTCACTAACATGAAGCTATATCAGCAGTACATTTATTACAACTTTCACATTATAAAGCAAGTCACAAAAAAATATTTTACATTAGCTACTACCTTAATACTTCTTGGTCAGCCTTTTTGTTGCTTCCCTAATTTGCTTGCCAAAATTTGTTGCCACAGACCTACAAAGATGTAGTCCAACACCCAGAACAAACTCCCAATAGTTTTCATGGAATTCTTGTATATGATGTTGATTCTTTTGAAAAATAGATCCTCACTTAAGTATGAACACAAGAACCCTCATTTATTCAAATGATGTCTATATGATAATTTTTTACCCAATAGATGTTGGATACCCTTGCTACCACTGAGATGTTGCCTGAATATTTTTCCTTGAGGTGGGTTGTAGCTTAAGGGAAGATTTAAGGAGATATTTATTGTCTTAGATGAATGTACTACCACAAAAAATCACAATAAAAATAGGTTACAACCTTAGGGAGAAATATTTAGGGCATTTCACTGCCCACATGACTACCCTAGATCACAAAAAAATATTTTTTTGCCTCATATAAGGTTCAGTGCACTTGTTATGGCTTCACTTCCACAATACTATATTTTTTTTTAAGCTAGCCACAAACTCAAGTAGGACGGTTTACCCCTTCAGTTCTCTTGGGAGCCTAGAACCTACCCATGTTGCTAAGGATTAACCTTCTTCACTGCTCAGAATGACCCTATAAGTGTTATGTTAACCCAAATAGGTTTGGTGCTATTTTATGCTTCTCGGAAACCTCAGGTTGCCTTGTTTCCCTAGGTTTTAGCCTTATAATCCTAAGAACATATGAAAGATAACATAGTGTGACTCCTGAAACCAAAAAATCCATAGAAATTATCCTTTTTCTTTCCAAAAAATAGATGTAATATTCCTCGGATATTATGTGAAACATATGATAGAAAGAGAAGCGGATTGGCTAGGTTGGAAACTAATCAAAGGAAAAAGGGGCCTTGAAACCCTCAAAGTCTCAGCTCACAAAACAAAAATATCCAATAAACCATGATGAGAAGAATGGTTCTCCTCCATCTTATTTATAAAATCCCTTTTGGGTCTCTTGTCCTTATTTTGATTTGAGGGATTACAAGTTTCCCTCCAGGTAGCCCCAATTTTGGCTTCCTTTACAATTTTTATCCCAATTTACCCAATGTAACTCGAAAAGCTTTGGATAATGGATTTCCCCATTTATCATTGACTATTGCCAATGGAGTTGGATAGGCTAATTCATCCTCCCTTGGGAAATTAATTTGTAGGAAAAATTCCAACCCCCCCTTCCTAACATTGCTTGTCCTCAATTAGTTGCAATTTCAAGCGCTACAAAATTTGTCCCCGTACTTTTAAGAATGAGGACCTGTCAATTGACTGATATCCCTTCCTTTGATCACTTTCAAGCCATCCATATTCTTCCATAGTAAGTGATATAACAGTCCATGGATCTTCTTCATATTTCAATATATTTTTTAAATCAAAATGCATAGATATAAAATAATACTTTGATAATTTAGCCCCAAGGGTAAGCTCAATCGGTTGAGG
Organism: Pinus albicaulis; assembly: GCA_034641835.2. Taxonomy (NCBI): domain Eukaryota; kingdom Viridiplantae; phylum Streptophyta; class Pinopsida; order Pinales; family Pinaceae; genus Pinus; species Pinus albicaulis. The sequence continues at coordinate 216,854,365 of CM076570.1, forward strand.
TCTCGTTGCTAAATAACCTCGCCATTTGGAGGTCACAGGTTCAATTTTCCTTGATGCCCACAGGTTTAGGCTCTAATTAGTTTGGTCAGCGAGATGTGATCCCTTTGGATGGATCTGCCCAGATTTTCCTTGAAAAAAAATACTTTGATAATTTAAGTATTTGCAAATTGATGTTTTCTAGAAGGCTAGGTATGAAAATTACATGTTGCATAGCATGGTATTCATCAAGACAATGTTTTGTTATATCCACCAAAATTCTATTCCTCTTGTTAAATACCCAATAAATCACTTATTCTAGTAAGCTAAACTACAATTTTGGCTTTAGAGCACATATACTTCCCATATATTGCACAAGTTTTGTAATCCTATGTGCAAATGGGGTCTCAAATAAAGCTTAAAATTTATTGCTACCTCCCACATCTGGTATGCACAAAATTAAATCCCCTAGAATTTATATAATTCCATAGTTAGGCATGCTCAATATTCCATGAACTACTTGAATGGATTCCATAGTATTGACTGAAGGACAATCATAGATAACACAGAACATAGAACTACCATTTGCAATCAATTCATATTATGCTTAAAAGTAATTAATAAATTTTTGGAAAGGAAGCATCTCCTTCTTTCCTTTAAAACCTTAAGGAAGAGAAATGAGATCACAATAAAAGATCATGTTCACAAGGTCACATATTTCTATCATAGATAAAAGAACATACTTTCTGTCATCCATTTTTCAGAGTCAATTGTCCACTTGGGATGTTATGAATCTTTCTAGCAAAGAATTTTTTTAGTTTGATTAGTGATAAAGAAATGGTAAAATAGTTTATGATCAAAACTTATTTTTGTTCCTATCTATATCCCAACTCCTTCCTTGGGGGCTAGAGAGTTACTGTAAAAAAACCCTTTGTTGTCAGGATCCCAAGTAATTGAAGAAAATTTCACCCATGAAAGGGCATTAGGTTATGTACTCTTATCTGCCATTCTGATAACCTTGATGTTTACCTAGTTACTGCCACTAGTACGTATGCCAACAACAAATAATTCCACATTTTCATTGTCTTCAAATATAGTTAATGTTATTTTTTCCTCTTCCCTCATCATGTTAGGTTCAAATAAGACATTTTCTTCTACTTCCAACGTATCTTAATTATAAATAACAGTGTGATCTTGAAGCTCATTGTTGGAAAAATGAAGGTACTTATCACCAAATTTGAATGGCCATTCATATCTAGGATGGTCATATAGCATTGTGATGCACTTACTCGGTTCACCAATTCTTAGTAAGGATTCAGTTAAGGCCACCTTCTTCTCAATCAAGCAAGTGGGCTTTGAATCATTTCCATCAACTAATATTTTGATGAAAAGTTGAAGAATTGCTTGAGGATGTGATGACTCCTCATTTTCTCCCATTGTGCCAACATTAACTCTCTCAAAAAATTCCTTTGAACCATATTTAATCTTTGGTTTATTCACATCCTCTCTTTCTTTTGGTTCCTTATAGCCATGTTCTACATCAGACTCGAACCGATATTTTTTTTTTTTTCTATGGCTTGACTAGTGTACTCATAAAAGTAAAATGGAATTCCAAAATATCTCTTTTCTATTCCTCTCATACCCACAACATTATTCATACCACTTAGGTCCATGCCCGCGATGCCCCCTTGAGGAATACCACTAACAGCCATACCAACAACACTCATATTTTTCACACTATTTATCATCTCTTCTCCCATTGTTGGAAATGAATTCATGCCTCTCAAAAGCATCGTGTTCCTCTATAACTTTTGGTGCTCAAGTTGCAAATTCTGTAAGGGTTGTGAACTCAAGCATTGTTGATATTAGGGGGTTTTTGGAAAATTCATTTATCAGTGTTGCACATTCAACTATGGTTGTTGATTTAGCTATTGTTGGGAATTAATTTGTTGTGATTGATTATGTAGTTGTTTGTTGATATAAAGGCTCTATCCAGGGACACTTCCATATGATATGTTGAAATTTTTGGAGGACCCATCCTTGTACCTACATCTCTTTATAAGGAAAACATATTTCCTCTACCTTTATATTGTCCCCGCGTTGACAAACCCATTGAGTTATGAGTTTTATTACCCTCAAATATTCCCTACATATTTTCTAATGTATTTCTTATGGAAGGATTTCTGATTGGACCTGGTCGTCCTTTGCCTTGAATCATACATCTTTAGCTGTAAATTTTACTGCTACTTGTGGACTCATAGTCCAAGATTGAGAGTTATGTCCTATCACATTTCTCATACTAGAGTGTTGGCCAATATTATTCAAATCAAATATGCCTCCCATGGAAGCTGAAATTCCATTTATGCCTTTCTCCTCAGACTTTGCTTCATAAAAAGACTAAAATTCAATGGCATATTCACCTATGGCTCATTTTATATCAACATCAAATACCACCATACTTCACTTGCTCCTTTGTCTAAAAAATTTTCCCTGGTTCCCCATGGAAATATTTTTGAAAATAATTTTTTCCATCTTCACAAAAATAAATTTCAACCTCTCCTTCAAAATTATTTTTCATGTCACTTTCATCCTCTTTATGCAAGCCTTAAAGCATTGTTGTAACCTATCATATTATTTTTTCACTTATTTTTTAAATTGGCTCTCTAATTTCCCCAATAGATCATGTAAATGGGCCTCCCTAACACTATATCCATACCCTACTGACTCAACAAGAACCACATTTCTACTAGAAAAAATTGAATATTGTCCAAGGATTCTTTCACGACTACCTTGGTTCAGATCAGAGGAGTGAATTGTATGAGGATTTCATCCATACAATTATGAAATAATGCTACCCATACTACCACCTCTAAAATTTTATGTATATAACTCTTCAATATTCTCTCATAACAACATTGAGTGACAATTGAATTTTCCAAAACATCAGTCCCAAATGTTGATGCTCCAACAGGATTGTTATCAATTTCACCAAAACCACCCATAGGGGTTGTTTTTAGATGTAATACCCTCCTGTAATTGTGTCATATGGTCCTATTTTTCATCCCTAGCATAGTGTAATACGAGCACAATATTGGTTTATTAAAGGGAAATTTGAAAGGGAGCGTCGAAATTCCGAAGCCGAAATGAAAAGGGAGAACCGAAATTTGGGAGCCAAAATGATAAGGGGAGAGTAGAAGTTTCAGGAGTCGATCATCAAAACATTGGATATTATGAGGATTGGAGCAGGTAGCATATCGAAGCCCAATATTGGAAGGTCTGAACATCAGACCCAAAACTTCAGGAGGTCAGACCTCAGAGTAAACTGATATCGAAACTTCGGAGATTGGAACCTCGAAACTCTTTATCAATTGAATTATTTATTAAACATCGAGGTTTCGAGGAGGATATTTACAAATTAAATCACATGAAAAACCAAAGAACCTGGGACCCTTTCTCCCTCCTCCAATAGGACACAAGGAAATAGATGATTGGTCCTGATTAGCTGATGGGTCAAGTGATGTTAGCATGACATGGCAGTCAATTTTGGAATTTTTGGGCAGCCTAATAGGGAAAATCAGTGTGACACGTGTCACCTCTAAGGAGGCCCCACATGGGGATGATGAAATTAACATGACGTCATCTCAGAGGTCTCTTTTTTGGAGGAAGGAAATATCATAATTCTTCCATAATTGATAATTGAAAAATTTATGAGGTAGGGGTTTCCAATGTGATTGGAACTTGGTCGAAGAGACCCAAGGAACCAATGGTGAAAATAAGGTTCAAGCATATAAGTGTTATGGATCATATCGGGTGGAAATATCATAGCTCCACTATCATTATGGGGAATTTCTGATCCAATGAGTGGGGATATGTTAATGTTTGGCGGTTGGTTGTGAAAGCCTAAAGTACTAGGGAAAAGATAAATGCACAGGGAGACAGCCCCCCCTTGATATTCTAAAGTCATTTTCACCTAAGTGCTAAGTCGTTGGTCACAAGAAGTGGTCCTATGGTGGATAAATATAAAATAGGCTAAGCGACAGGAGCTAAAGGCAACCGGAATATTGTTACATCATAACATCTTCTTAATAAAAGTTATGAAGTGTAAATGATTTGGCATGGCAGCGCAAGGTGTATGTAGATGGATGGCTCGATGGCTAAGTTGTAGAGAACCTCCAATGCCACCGCATCAAACTATGGCCAACTCCAAAAGGGACAATCTAGGCAGTTAGAGGGATAAAATGACGGGTCAACTAGCAGAAAACCATGGGAGGAATATCATGGAAGAGGAGTGACTAGATCATCAACCCAACACAAAACTAGATAATGGAGCCTAATTTTGCCTTAGGAAATCAGAGGGATTGAAAATGGATATATTCTTTGTGTCAATCATGACACCTCCCATTTTTTATGTTGTTTATGTTTTTGTTAATATTCCATTTTCAAGAAAATAATCAAATATTTTATGTAATCTTTAGGACATCTAGGCCATTTGCATGCTCAAACAACTTGGTAGTTCAGACAACTGGAGGTTTTAAGATATTTTGTAAATTTCTATTTGGAATATCTCCCTATAAAGAGGGAGAAAAAAATCATTAGAAAGGTTCCCAATTCTGTCTTGAGAAGTTCCAAATTTTGTTTCCAAGGGTTCTAAATTATGCGTTTAGGGAGAGGTTCCAAGTTTTGGTTCTATTTTTGGTTCCATAGGTTGTATTTGTTTTTCATATTTCACAAGTTTAGGCCCATAGCCTGTATTTCATTTTTGAATATTAATGAAGAAATTTTTGGTGATTTCAAGCATTGGAATATGTAGTATGTGTTCTCCCTCTATATGTCACTTCATGTGTGTTTTTCTTCTTAAGAAATTGTGTAATTGTAGTTGTTGGATTCACTCATAAGTCACATATTTACTTATGTTATGTAATAGAAGATGGTACCTGTGAGATTTTATATCTATCTATGTTATGTAATGGCAGATGGTACCTGTGAGATTGTATATTTACCTATGTTATGATATAGCAACAAGTAATTGTGATATATTGATTTGAAAGCCTTAAAATGTACTACATAATTTCTACACTTCATTTCTTTTATCTTTTAATGTTTCTACTGGGATTTTTTGCATAGGATTTTGTGTCTATCCAACCCTTTGCACTAGATTCCTTCCTTATATTTATCTTTTTCATCTTTAATGCAATGACCAATTAAGCTGCATTTTTTGTGTGTAGGCCACCAAATCTGAACATTTGTTCTCGGGAATGATATTTTGTTTAGGTGCATGTATTAAATCTTCCTCTAAGAAGGGTAATTGAACCATATTGAAATAATTTTACATTTATCTCTTGAGCAGCACTAATTTATCTTCAATATAGGTTAAGATGTCCTAGGCATTGATATATCATCAACCCAAGGTTTGTCTCCAGGAGATACACCATCTTCTGGTGTCATTGTCGGGGATGAATCAAAATATTTTCCCTAGGTACAACACTTGTACACCCCTTGGTTAGGTGAGGAAAATGGGATGTGGGTTGAAGATATCTCACCTTGGAAACTCCATTGTCTAAATATTCATTTGATCATCGTGGATTTCAAAAGGATTGATACTCGCTATGACACTTCTCATAAAAAAACTCCCCTTTTATTCGATCTTGAAAAAATCATATCGAGAAGGGTTCGGAAAGAGAGGAACCCTATTAATTCAAATCCTTTAATCTCATTTCCTGAAGTGTCAACTTCCAGCCCTCAGAAGGCTAATATAAACTACTTTGAGTCCTCTTTAAAAGCTTTGAAATATTCAAAAGAACGTTACTAATTGTTTAGCTCACTCTCCTCGAAAGTTAAATATGAAGAAGCTTATGTCAGTTCACCTCCACTCACATTTCCTATCTTCCTAGAACCTGAATAATTCAAATATATCCTCATAAATAGTTTTAATCAGGGCACTTCTAGCAATCCATCTCAACTCCATATAACCATAATCCATATTTCTCCTCAACCAAGCCCTGTGGTAATTCTTCAACTACCTCCATTGTAAAACATGGTCTTCCCTTGTTTTCTACTTAATAAATATGCTCCACTCAACTTGCCACAACCTTTGAATGTGATGCCACAATATTACCATAAAAAATTGTCAATATTCACTGGATATGATGATATTTCTACCAAAATATACATGGATATTTTATGTGCATTTTCTTAAAATTTGAATGTGGAACATTTGGATGTAGTCCTAAGACTCTTTGTTCAGTATCTAGATGTGGAGGCTAGGAAATGGTTTAATATTTTTCCAAATTATTCAATTAATACCTAGGAGAAGATGGATAACTCTTTCATGTAGAAATGGGGGTGAAAAGAGACCACGGGTATCATTATTACAAAATTTAATGCAATGAAGAAAAAATAATAATGAAGATATTTCAGAATTTATAAATAGGTTTAATAAATTATATAATAATCTTCTTTCTAAAATTAAACCTCCATATTTTTCTTCGAAAGAGGTTATTTTGGGTGCCTTTGAACCAGATTTTGGGTTTACCCTTAGAGAAATAAAGTCTCGTACTCTGGACAAAATCCAAACAGATGCACTGGAATTGATCCAGGTGGATCAATGCAAATGATCACCTTTAAAATGCTTCAAATGCATCATCACATAGTAGCATGTTAAATTTCTCGATGATACACACCCAACGCCGTGAACGGCACGTCAAATGGACATCGTATGTGAATTTTATGCTTAGTTGAAGGTTGTCCAGCTTTTGCAAAAAGAAGGGCTACATTGCGCCACCCAGGATTGCCACATGACCCCATGAGTTTGTAGTGACTGGGCGCACACAGTGGACAACATGGGAAAACTGAAGCTTCCACATGGCAACTCTGATTGAGGCCATATGGCAATAAGGAATTTGAAAAAGGCTCCAAGGGAATCGAACCCTTGACCTCCAAATACGGCAAGCGACTTCATGAAATCTGGCTAGCCAACAAATCGGTAGGCAATTCTTGTTAATTAGCAAGATTTGTTCTTATTAATGGTTTATATATTTGGTTAGTGAAATTAAATGGGAGACGGAAACCACCATAACTGGTGGTTCCACCACCCCAACCTCTAAACCTAACAGATATGGTATAAATGGTAGGCGCATTCAATACTCCAATGGCAGATAAGGATAAGGTTTTAAATAAAACCTTTATATATATATATATATATATATATATATATATATATATATATCAAAACTAATGGATTTCACGCATAAGGTGCCATGGATAAGGATCAAGGGGAGTCGAACCTCCGACCTCACGTCCCCCAAGATTTCTATATAACCACTATGCCAAGTGCTCTCATGTACAGGGGAATGAAGTTTTTAATATTTGAAGTTGTAGGAACCAGGAGCGCCGCCAGCCAAAGTTAGTGCCTTCGCTACAGATAGTGGAATTACCCAGTTTTGGTGGATTTTCTCCAAATTTGGCAGAGTTTCACATGGAGAATGACTTTTGGGATGTCTAGAGGTCACCTGGTCCAAATATGGTCAAATTTATACTCAAATTTCACAATTTTTCATGTTGATTTCGATTATGCAGTCCTTTGCTGCATCTGAACCTCTGATTTTGAGTTCATTGTTGTAAGTGCACATTTGAAGCCTAATAAGAGCACTTTTTTGATTGAGACGTGGCCCGAAGAGGTAGCCAGGGAGGTTCGGGTGAACTCCATAATCAAATATTGTGTTATTAGTTTATTTTTTCTCATATTTGGATTTATGTTCTTTTATTTATGTCAATTCTCAATATTATCGATCTGTTGCACACATCAGCATAAATGGAATTTTTAAACATGTCTATAAGACCTTTTTTGACAAATTGATCAAGTTTTGGAATTAGAGCCCACGGTTTGATGAGGCTTGATAGTGTTGAATGATTACAAGGCTGAAACTAAAGCAAGGAAACTGAGAACTTACTTCACCAAAATTGGATACTGGAAGGATATCTCAGAAGAAAAATATGGTTGAAGAGGGAGGACCAGTTGGAACAGAAGCTCAATTTGTGGACTCATTCATGACAATCAAATCCATGGTTGAGGAGATTTACAAAAAATTTAGAAAAAGGAAGAGGCGAGGAGACTTCATCAAAGGCAGAAGCGAAAACAACATCAAATCCTACTCCTCCACCTTCTCCTCCATCATCTTCTTCAAAAAAAAAACCCTCTTTCTTCATCCTCATCTTTTGTGCCTTCTAAAAAGAAAGGAAAATAGAAAGTTTCTTCTTTAACTAGTCTTGATGTAAAATTTTATTTTCCAATTTATGATGGTGAATTAAATGCTAAAATATCATCCAATTGGATTAGATAAGTTGAAGTCTATTGCAGTATATAGAAGATAGTGAATAACTGAGAGAATATTCATTTGGCAAGTTTAAGACTTGGAGGAACTGCACTCGTATGGTGGGAAGGCAAAACTCAAACTAACATTCAAAGACATGGTAAGATTATTTCATCATGGAGTGAATTTATTTCTTATTTAAGGATGCAATTTTATCCTTTAGCCTATGTTCAACAAGCTATCATGAGTTGGAAAAATTTGCGTCAACTTAAAGGTCAAAATGTTCAGAGCTATACACAAGAATTTCAAAAGTGTGCATTAATGTTAGGTATAGCATTAGACTCTCTAGACACTTTGTTGAAATATATTGGAGGTCTACATAATTATTTATGGCATACTATTTTGATGTTAAATCCTACTAGCTTAGATGATTTTTTAGTACAAGCCACTCACATAGAAGCTAGAGGAAAGAATAGATAATTTGTACCTTCATCCAAATCTGCAGAAATTAAAGATAAATGGAAAGGAAAGAAAAAGTGGAAAATGAAAAAGACAGCAATGGTTAAAAAGGAAAAAGTGACTTGCTCACATTTCCAAAAATAGGGTCACGATGAAAGTCACTATTGGAAGCTCCATCCGGAGCTGAAACCAAAGAAATTCAATACGGAGTGAAAGAATGTCGCATCTACATTCAAATACTTGGGATCAAATTCGGGAGATGAAACGAAGGTGATAGCCATGAGAATTAAAGGTAAAAATCCTATTTCTAGTACCAATTCTTCTAAAGTTCATAATGAGGCAATTGATGAAAGGAAAATAAGTGAGCTCTTTCATATTACAGTAATTGCTAAACATTAAAAAATTGATACTTTGTTTGATAGTGGGTCACAAATCAATTTGATTTCTGAAACTATTGTTAAAAAGTTGAGCATTGTAACTACTTCTCATCCAAAACCATATCCATTAGGATGGGTTTGTGACAAAACAAGGCTTCAAGTATCTAAATAATGTAAACTTCATTTTTCCATAGGCTCACAATACATGGATGAGGTAGAATTAGATATATTCCCACTTGATATATGTGGAATTATACTTGGTAGTCCATTTTTGTATGATAGAAAGGTTATTTTCCATCGAGAAGAAAATAGATATTAGTTAACTAAATATGGAATAAATTACACCATCAGAGCTCATAATTTCAAAGATAATTTTTCACTCATAGACTCAGGAAAAATGAAGAGAATAATAAATTATAGCAAATAGTTCATTCTTATGGTTGTAAAAACAAAGGAAATTACAGATTCCAATGCCTTCGAAGGATGTCAGCCTGAATTGAAAGAATATATTGTTAAAGTTATTTCTGATTACAATGATTTGTTTCAGGAACCTCAAATTCTTCCTCCTAAGAGACAAATTGAACATGAAATTCAATTGCATTGGAATTTTTCTCTACCTAACATTGGAATGTATAGGTTATTAGCATTAGAGACTGAAGAAATAAAGAAGCGAGTTCAAGAACTGCTTGATCAAGGTATGATTTGTTCAAGAAATTCTCCATGTGGTTCACCTATCGTTTTGGTTTGAAAGAAGGACAGTTCATGGAGGATGTGTGTCGACTTCAGAGCCTTGAACAAGATCACAATAAAGAACCATTGTCTTCTTCCACATATTGATGACCTATTATATCATTTGAATGATGTCATGTATTTTACTAAGATGGATTTGCATAGTGGATATCATCATATCAGAGTTCTTGAACTGGATATTTGGATGACAGCTTTCAATACCAAGTAGGAGTGGATGGTCATGCATTTTGGCTTGAAAAATGCACCAACTACATTTATGCACGTCATGAATGATGTATTTTACTATTCATATATAATTTTCTAATAGTTTACTTAAATGATATTCTTGTTTTTAGTAGGACTTTAAATGATCATGTAAATCATGTAAAGCATGTAAAGAAGGTATTATATGTCCTAAGAAAAGAACAATTATATAAACTGTCCAAAGTGAATTTGGTAGAACTTCATTAGTTTATTTAGGACATATTGTAGGGAATGGTAAGTTAAATATCGACCCTTCAAATGTTGAGTCTATTGTAAATTGGCCATGCCCAAGAACTGCTACAGAAGTTACGAGATTTTTAGGTGCAGTGCAGTATTGGAGAAATTTTATTGAAAACTTCTCCCTTATTGCAACTCCTTTGCATGCTTTAACAAGTATTAAACAAGATTTTTAGTGGGGAGGAAAATAGAAAAAAACCTTCAACACATTGAAAGAAAAGATAAGTATTGCACCAGTATTGGAATTTCCAAATTTTCAATAGTCGTTCGAGATAGAAATAGATTCAAGTAACTATGCCATGGGAGTTGTGTTGCTCCAACACAAAATACCTATATGCTTTCATTCTGAAACTTTTACTTCAGCACTAGCTAACTATCATACATATGATAAAGAATTATATGCACTATTTCAAAGCGTAAAGAAGTGGAAACATGATTTTCTTGGTAAAGAAACAATAATTCACAAAGATCATCAACCACTTCAATATTTTCATTCACAAACTAAGTTGCAACAATCAAGGAACTTGTTGGGTTAAATTATAGACTTGTAATTTGAAAAACATAAATTAGAAACCAAGGGTAGGTAATATTATGAGATGTTGCGCAAAATATATGCAGGCTAATACCTTAAGTGCTTTATAATTAAACCACTCACACACACACAACTCTAATGCCTCTTTTTTTCATCAACACTTGGCAGCAAAGGCTATGGAGTGGATTCAATCATCCCTCTACAGCTCTTGACATTGATGATGTTGATCAGAAAAGATAAAGGACCAAGCAAACAGCCATAAAAAATCAATTTAACATTTAGAAGCTAAAATATGATTAAATTATTCCAAACACATTTGTCAAATAAACTTCATCATCCAACCATTTTACATGTGCTACTAAAATTCAGAAAAGAGAAACACTAGTTGTGCAAATAATTTTATTAATGCATAAAAAATAATCAAAAGAACACAATGATGTAACTAATGGAGTTGTGATCAAAGGGGGCCCTCCCTTACTCACAACTCCTTACTGTTAAAAGGGTTTACTCAGCAAAATCAACAGAACATGTAACTTTAAATTAATATGAAAATTATTACATTAATATACAAGTCTGATATGTTCTACCAACCAACCCCTTTGCAAATGAAACATAATGAAATTTATAGATGTTTAGAGGCATATTCTTGCCCGATTAGGAAAACTACTATGTTGTAACTATTTTCTATCAATAACTGAATATAATGACAAAAATAGCTTGACTGAGTTTGATCCATGACTGAAAGCATGGATCAAATTGATTTCGTTACATTTTTGGGCCTTTTCCCAATGCGGCCATCGAGAAGAGGATTGAAGATCTGGGTAGTTTCAATGATGAATTTGAGGTAGCCAATAAGACTGCATCCATGTAGGCAGATTTCTTCATAAAACCCATGTTCTCGTTCTTATTGAGACTAAGTGGAACATATCCAACCGTCTATTCTGCTACAGGAAATCTGGGTGCTTACAGGAAATATGTATCTACACGAAATCACGGAGTGTCTGCAGGAAATCGGTGACCATGGGTTGTCTACAGGAAATCATGGATCTACTTCAAATCATGACTAATCTGTAGAAGACTTCGATCAGTCAAACTTGATAATTTTATTAGGAAACAATCAGCTTCAAGGAATACTTAAGAACAAGATAAAATGATACATTTTAAGATCATTTGCATACCTTGAGCACACAACACCCTTTTGGTCAAAACTTAGGTAATATAGAAAAATAGGAGTAATTAGGAGCCAAAGAGAGTTCAAAAAGGGGGAAGCAAGGTCTTAGAAGGCTATCAAAATTGAGAAAAATCGAGACTCAACATATGTAATATTCCCAAATGGGAAAAGTAGGAATATAGTGCATAAAATTGGAAATAGCAGTGACAAATCAACACATGCAATGTAAGAAGTTCATATAGCCATCATATTAATATCATAGCAGAAAAATGTATACAAGTTCTTGAGGGAATAGTCACTCAAGTTTGGCAAAACAAGCCTCAAGAGACAATGTATATGAAATAAGAAGAACACTAGTATGCAACAAATACCAAAGGCTATGACAGTGCAGTTTTATTAGATATAAATGCTACTGAATAATTTCAATACATAGATATGATGTTATGTGGCTCAAATAATTCCAGGAACAGAGATCTAAGCTCCCAAGCACATTTCCAAGATAACTCGGAAATGGTTTCTTGAAATACATAAAAATGCAGAAAGTACAAATATGTCCCTAGGGCTGAATAATATCTACAACTGGATAGATGATAGGAGGTTTCTAATCTGGTCTGGAAATGTATGAAAAGCGCCTCCTATAGATTCTCCAAATGAGAGGCCAATTCCCTCACTGGAAATCTATCTCCCCCAACTAGGGCTCCAAACCCTCTACTGCAATTGCACACTGAAATAATGCAGTTCCTTAAGAAAATTGCTTTGTAACTGATAGAATTACTTTAGCCTTATGCTATATGATGAAATGAGGCTCAATAATCTCCCTTACAAGCCTCCTGGATGAAGGGTTGCTCCCTTCACTAGAAAACAAGCTCAGAAGTTGGGTTTCTCAACCCTACACTGTTGCACCGTGCAACACAACACAACTTCCTGAAGAAACTACACTGTAGAACAAATATGGAGCTTGGTCTGATGTCAGATAGTGTAAAATGTAGTGCAAGACTCTTCCAAGAGGCTTCTTAAGGAAAGAGGTGGGATTCCCGCTCGGGAACACACTGTGAGAAACATGTCTAAATAGAACATATATAAAATAATAATAATAAACATAACCCCATATGGTTGCCATCCTCTTCCTTATATAATTTATTAGCTTCCTCACCCTTGGCCCCACTCAATTAGGTCACTACTTCCATGCAAAGAGTCTCCAACCAAAACTGAGTTGTCCCTCCATGAATGCTACTCCTCCATAACAACGTTGTTGATTTGGTCAAAGTTGACCCAGTCTTCGTGCTCCAACCCCTTTTCACACCTAAATTTCTTCAATCTAGCTTTTTATATGACCTCCATTCACACTTGGAGTGTCTTTTATTCCTACTAAGGAGATTTATGGGTCTCCATACCCTCTTATTCCTCTATCTAAGAGAAAAATCAGAATTTAATATTCCAATTAGCTATGTGCTAATTCAGGAATATTACAGTCCTCCCCTCCCAAATGTTGCTTGTCCTCAAGAAAATTCAAGGATACAAATGAAGAGCCTCCTCTCCTCCTCATGTATCATCCTCATATGATAAGCTCCTCCAAGGAACAATATTATGTCTCATCAATAAATATCCAAGTTTCCCCTCCCAAGTATGCAAGTTAGCTTTTGGTGACAATCCCAAATAGTTATAATCATGAAAAAGTGGAATATCCATGGAGGAAAAAATATTCTTTCTAAAGGCCTTCTTGAGGCATGGAATCTGAAATATATTGGGAATCATCATTCCCATGTGAAGCTCCCATCCCCAAGCTATCATCCACACAAAATGGGTAACCCTCCAACATGGCAACTCATGGAAAATCTCTTCCACCTTTGGCTGTTGTAATGTAGGTGGGCTGCATAACTGAACATTATAGAGAAAATGGCCTACCCCATGTTGTCTCTCCCTCCACTTATGAAAATTGTAGAGCTGCTGTTGATATTGGGCTGCAATAATTTTTCCCTCAAGATACAAAAGGACAACTGGATCTCCAAATATCCCTTCTCTAGTCTCATGAATCTTGCTTGCCCAAACCTTCCCATACAAAGTGAATAGCACATCATCACCATATGGTATCCAAATCATAAGGATATTGAATTTTATGTGCAATTTTGGATGGTACCAATGGTTTCTCCAGTGGATACAACACAATTTGATCGACTGTTGTTTTAGAACATCATGTGGCAAGTTGTCTCCCAACAAGTTGTTAGTTGTGCATGTTTTCTCATATACTAGGGGGTAGTAAATGACATTATAAATCAGTTGAGCATCACAATAATAACACCACATTTGACCAAATTCATGCAAATAAGGGCTATCTCCATCATAAATGTTGGTCTTAGAATGACCATAAAACCCAAAGATAATCTTGCCCTCTTATGGAGCAATGCATTGTACATAGATGGTGAGAAAATGCAAATACTTTATGAAATGATCAATAAGTACAGAAATTCATTCCTTACCATGCATTGTGAGTAGGCTGAAAGTGAGTTCCATGGATGAGCCCTCCCATGAGAACCTCCTCACAAAGGTCTGTAAAATGAAGGGATGCATACTTCCATTGGAACACTCCATCAATAGATACATACTCCCAAGTGATAGCATTGTTGGCCTTGGTGATAAGGCTCTTGCCACTTCATGACTCAATCCTTTGACATGCCATATGCCAAAATCATCCACCATCATGCTCCTATGTGTGGGAGACTCCTTCCTATGTGAAATTACCTCCTAATCCTTCAATGCTAAAGGGTAGCCTCTTTGAATTTTGATTGTGCCACCCCTTTCTCCTGAAATATCATGCAAAGTATGGGAAAAATTCATCCCATACTCCCCTAAGAGTAGCCAAAACAATAAGAGTTTGCCTGCTCACACCTCCATCATACAAATAATTAGGTGAAAACATGATGATTTACATGAAGAATGCCATATCATCACAATGCACCCAAATTAATTGCTGCCATATGATGCAAGTGCCATGCCAAGTCCCATCCACCAACATATCCCAATCCCTTGATGTAGGATATTTCACATGCCGACCAAACTCTTTCAAGAGTAGCCAACAGAGACTTTCCTCCTATTGTCCTGTGTCATAGATCTGCAAGTGGCTCTCCAGCCTCTTACTTATCAACATCACCCATCCAACCAATGGTGAGTGTCTACTATTATGCTCCCAATGGGTATTTCTCCAATGGAGAATACCATCCTCCCAAATCAGATTTATATCTTTGTACCTCATGGGATGTTGAAGTACAACCTCCTAGATATATCCAAATAAAAACCACTCATCAATGACCAAGTTGACCCCATAACGATCCAAATAATATGTAGGTAAAAACTTCTCATTAAGATGTTAAGTGCTCATCAAGAAGTATCCACCATAATAATGGAAGATGTCATCTAGCATAAGATGTCCTACATCAACCATCTGCCTATCTGCTGCTAAACAAGTTTATTGGTCATCAGAATGTCTCAATATTAGTTGGGCCCCCAACTTATCACTGCTACTCAATGATAGCGTTGTTGATCTCCATGATGGTGCATTTGCTATCTCATAATCATGCATAATGTTGAACATACAATTCTGCATTGGATTTCCAAGGATAATGTTCATCCTATCCTCTAAAATTCTACACTCCAACCCCAAGAGTTGTGTGCAGGTCAACAATGACATGCTAGGATGAATGTACACCTCCTCCTTGATCCTGTCAAGGGTCCTCTGCGCAGTGATATTCTACTGCTCCAAGTCAGCAATGAGCTTTGACCCTAGGTCATGAATTTTCCCTGATGGTATGTTCCCACAATCCTCCATATGATGTGCTAAAATAATAGGAAGTGGAAATATATGCATACCTCGGTAAAGATTGGGAACATCTTGTACTACTACAAGGGTTCCTTCCTCCAGTGTGATGACTTCCCCAACTACTGATTATGATGGCTTCTCCTCTATAGCTGCACTAGTGTTGGTGTATGTCTCCTCCTCCTCATGCATCTCCTGAATAGTGCATGGGACTCTCAATGCCAAGAGATCAAAATCACTTTGCAAGGGTGCAAGTGTCCCTTCTCCTGATGCAATTACTCCTACAGTAAGTGGTGGTGAAGGTCTCTTCTCCTTTGATTTCTTTTTTTCAAACTTCTTGATCAACCTTTGAGTAAAATCTGCATATGCATTCACTCTTGCATGACTCAAATGGTTGAACCACCAAATGTTTCCTTCACCCTCAAGGTGCAGCGCTGCAATCTCAACGACTTCTTTCTCTACCACTAGATGTAGCAGGAAGAATGCATCCAAATTCATTCCCCAAGTCATTGATGTGCATGTGGATGACCCATAAAATGTAGACAATAAAAATCTATTGGTGCAAAGTCTCCTTTCTTCTTTGAGCTGAATGAACTATGGGAGAGTTAGATTCTCCTTGAAAGTTCTAGGTTGAGACTTATATTCTGTAAAATAATCACTTAGAATCTCACAATCTAATTGTCCTCTATCTCCATTCCTCTTGTCTTCTTATTCAAAAGGAAGGAGCATAGCATGTTTCTTTGGAGCTCTATGCAATACAGGTTCTTCTTTTTGCTGATAGGAAGTACATGGTCCTTCCTCATCTTGAAACCCTAGTGTGGTTTAATTGCTTTTATCCACTTTTCTTTACTTGACCTCCTTGGTGAGGCCCCTTTTAGATCTAAAAAGAGATGAGATAAAAATCATTCTTTCCATCATTTTGATCTCTTTCTCCTTCTTCTTATTCTCTTGAAAACATAATGGCTGAGATACATAGGTTAAGCCAAGATTATGCTCTGATATCACTATAATATTACCAAATGGGAAAAGTAGAAATATAGTGCATAAAACTGGAAATAGCAGTGAAAAATTAACACATGTAATGTAAGAAGATCATATAGCCATCATATTAAGATCATAGCAGCAAAATGTATGCAAGTTCTTGAGGGAATAGTCACTCAATTTTGGCAAAACAAGCCTCAAGATACCATGTATATGAAATAAGAAGAACATTGTTATACAGAAAATACCCAAGGCTATGAAAACACATTTCTATTAGATATAACTGTTGTTGAATAATTTCAATACATAGATCTAAATTTATATGGCTCAAATAAAGTCGGGAACAGAGGTCTAAGCTCCCAAGCACATTTCCAAGATAACCCGGAAAGGGTTTCCTGAAATGCAGAAAGTACAATATGGCCCTAGGGTTGAATAATCTCTGCAACTGCATAGATGATAGGAGGTTTCTGATCTGATCTGGAGATGTATGAAAATATCCTCCTATAGATTCTCCAAATGAGAGGTTGATCCCCTTACCTAAAATCTATCTCCCCTAACTAGGGCTCCAAACCCTCTATTGCAATTGCACACTGAAATAACGCAATTCCTTCAAAAATTTGTGTTGTAATTGATATTAGTACCTTAGCCTAATGCTAGATGATGAAATGAGGCTCAAGAATCTCCCTTACAAGCCTCCTAGTTGAAGGGTTGCTCCCTCCACTGGAAAACAAGCTCAGAAGTTGGGTTTCTCAACCCTCCACTGCTGCACCCTACAACACAACACAACTTCCTGCAGAAACTGCACTTTAGAACAAAGATGGAGCTTGGCCTAATGTCAGAGAGTGGAAAATGTAGTGTAAGACTCTTCCAAGAGACCTCTCAAGGAAAGAGGTGGGATTCCCGCTCGGGAATACCCTGTGCTAAACAACAATGCAATCTTAGCTAAATAGTTGAAGAGAGCAACAAGTCTAAATAGAAAATATACAAAATAATAATAACAAACATAACCCCATATGGCTGCCATCCTCTTCCTTATATAATTGATGAGCTTCCTCACCCTTGGCCCCATTCAATTAGGTCACTACTTCCATGCAAATGGTCTCCAACCAAAATTGTGTTGTCCCTCCATGAATGCCACTCCTCCATAACAGCGTTGTTGATTTGGTCAAAGTTGACCTAGTCTTCATGCTCCGGCCCCTTTTCACACCTAAGGGTCTTCAATCCGACTTTTTAGATGACCTCCATTCACACTAGGAGTTTCTTTTATTCCTACTAATGATATTTATGGGTCTCCATACCCTCTTATTCCTCTATCTAAGAGCAAAATCAGAATTTAATATTCCAATTAGTTGTGTGCTAATTTAGGAATATTACGACATCTCCCCCAACCTAGCTTCTTGCATGTCCCTTATGCAAGTAAAAATGTTGCACCCTCAGAAGAAAAATCAGTCCTTGCCATGTGTTGGAGCTATTGTAGCCAAGTGGTGTAATTGGCCTCTGGGAATATTCCCAAACCCGGCCTTGATACTCTTCATTCTTTTTATTCAGGTGATCAATTTGGGCATGTTTATTCTTCATAATCCAGGTTTCCTTCTGATGCCACTCATCAAATTCCTTTTGCATGTTTAGGCTATTTTTCTTGAGGGTTTCGTTCTCCTTTCAAAGAACCCACTCAAATACAGTAAGTTCAGTAATAGTTTCCTGCAATTCCTTCCGGGATTGTTTCTTCTTAGAAGTTCCCTCATGTTGTCCTTGAGAGGATCCCTCCTTCTCCTAGAAATATTTCACCATTTTCTCTCCACTTTCCTATAGTTGTGAATCTTGGAAGGAAATTGCCTCCCAATATTATCTGTCTATAAATTAAGTTGTCTCAACCCTCTGTTTCCCCTTATACAAGCCTTGGGGCTTCTCATTCTTTTTATCAATTCTACTTTATGGTATCCCCTCTTCTGCAATTTCCTTTGTTGCCATCTTCGCAGCCTGGCTCCTTGTAAATTGTTTAGTAGGAGTGTAATTTCCCTTCAATTTGGGATTTTTCCCTGTGCTTTCCCCAGTCACTACCACCTCTTCATCTTTCTTATCTTCCTTTTCCAACGAACCATGGGTTCGGGGCTTTTTTTTTCGGTTTTTCTTCTAGATCTACCTCCTTGGTTTCTGATGAACCAGGGTCCTTTTCATCCTCCACGAAGTAATTCTCAAACAATAATTCCTCCCATGTTGTATTCTTCTTCTGCAGAAACTCTGTCATGATAATTTTTTTCAAACCATGGTGATAGAGGTTATCCTCTATATGGGTTGCCCTTTCCTTGGAAGCAGTGAACATTTTCATCGGGGAAATTCTTAAATAGTAGGGAAAATGAAAAGGATTGTTCGGAAGTGGCCAAGAAGACGAATATGAAAAACAAAGTGCTAGCCCAAAATGGCCTTCACATGTTAAGTATTTCTGTAGTAAAAACAAAAGATGTAGATACTTACTTCAAAGGTGGATCCCTTTACTCCAAGCAGGTTTTGCATGTTCTTTCTAGAGGAAGGATGCACAAATTTCTTTGTTAATTTTTTTATTCTTGAACCAATGCTCCCCTTCCTATGGGATGCCGCAAACTCAAGATACTAGCTCCTCTGTCAACCTAAATTGATCATTCCCCACCTAAATTATGTTGCCATTTAGATTTACAATGAAGGACTTTGTTACCTCTGAATTATGCCCACTAAATTTCAGAAAAAAAGGTAGCCGCCCTGCCTTCTCCAATCTTTATTTACTTCAATGGTCAACGTCCAACACTGCGGGACCCTACAATTCAAATCTAACAGCAGAATGCATTCTCGACATAGCTAGGAAAGGAAGAGAATAGAGTTGATTCAACTCATAGAGATGCCTCTAAGACTTTGCAAAAAAAAAAAAATTGATAGTTTAAATTTGGAAGTATTCGGGAATGTGGAAACTTTCAAAAACGTAGATCATGATCATGATTTTCATCACGATCCGACCTGCAGGAAGAATATCAGAAAGAAAACAAAGGACATATCAGAGTAATGATAGTCTAGAATGGAACTCGGTTTATGACATAACAGCTCGTAGTCTCCTTCTTCCGCAAGGGTTACCATGACTTACATTCA